>JARFIW010000454.1:2747500-3167229 GCA_036346225.1 Platerodrilus igneus | reverse complement strand
CTTCATATGTAATTTTCCCATGAGCGTGTCTCACATTGTACGCTGTGAGAAAATATATATATATATATATATATATATATATATATATATTACTCATATTTAGACCAGGGTAGAAAATTAAATAATCACATCAAATAATTTTAATCACCGTGTAGAAGCTTTGGGAAAAGGTACGCGTTATTAAAAACCGTGAAGCATAAAAATTCATTCGTTTCATTAAAAATAAGGAGTTAAATTATGTACAAGACGCTTGCTATAAAAAAAGGAAGCAGTATTAAAAGCTCTACGTGTAATTTAATTATTCCTAGTAAAGAAACAAATAGAAATTACGTGCAAAATTTATATTAATTAACTCAATTTTAAGTAACCGGTATTAAACAAAATGTACAGATAATAATTAATATTTGATTAGGAGTCACTAAAAATTAAAGGGTATTATTTTAATTGGAGTTAATTGAACCATTAGTAACATATAATATCTATAAAAACTTGTAAAAACCCAATAAAATGCAAATCGTAGAAGTGTTATTTAGAAGTATTATGTTTGAACACCTGCGTATTTTTAAAAGGCTCATTCTGCGTAAATTTGCAGATAACAAATGGTTACAGAGAATCTTGGAGAAACCGTAGCTTAATAGTTACGAGAAATGCTAAAGGTGGGTTATTTCACAGTCCACATGGACTGAAATAATCGATAATAAAGAATATCAATTTGCACCAATAAGAACAGGGTAGATAGAGACAGATAATATGCGCAAGACCGAGACACATATAGTAAAAGGCGTGAGTGGAGCAACGTCACGGGGTTGCGATTGGTTGAAAATAAAAGGCAAAATTGAGAGGTAAAATAACATTTCTGTATAAAATTTAGTTAGTTATTTCCAGACGTTGCGAGCCGTGTCGAAATTTCTGAGATTTAACTGGGGCGAGTGCAAATTTCGTAAAATCGCATGCCGGGCTGCGGAATGGGAACCTAGCATGCGAAATTCTGAAGAATTGTCCGTTTTGGGGACAAGACCGACAGACGGGCTAACCGCTATATATACCCAGGTGAATATGAACAAGCTCTCTTAGGTTTTCGAATTGATTCAATGCGTCAAACAGTGTTTTTTAGTTTTCCGAGTTTGATAGAATAATTTAAACAGTTTGCTCGTATATTTTGGTGATTTAAAAACAGTTTGTTCTTTACGTGCTACAATGAATATACTTTAGTGCACTTAGAAAAGAAGATACAAGGTAATAAAGTTAGTATCACTGTACTAATTAGTCAAAATTTGCAACGACAAATGAATACACAAAAGTAGGCAGTTTTGGCGTATATTGGTGAAAAAGCATGAATTTCTTTGCTATTTTTCGAGGGTGTTAATAATTAAATGGTTCATAAACGTGTCTGGATCCACAAAACAAGGTTCAGATATACACAGATGAGTTCCGGAAAAGCCCTGAAACAACTTTAGATGAATGGTGGTGGAGAAAATTTTAAAAAGCGTTGAGAATCAGAAGCCGTAAATATAACCCAGTTGGAATGGTGTGATTAACAAAAGGGACGAGGTACATTGAAGCTACGAGTGCAGTAACCTTCAGGTAAATTATACTATTTTGTTTGAACTTTTATGTTTTCGTGTGTGTTGAATAACTTTATAATTTATTTACTTAAAATGGACAGTAATGAAGTTGTACTAACAACAAATTTTTAATTATAAGGGGAGATTTTCTTGTTTAAGTCGAAAGGAGTATTTAGTATTTATGCTCTGGATTATGATGAAAATTTGGGTATGTCTTTAAGCTCAATTAGACGAACCTGGTTAATTAACGTAAAGGGGTGGTAGATGCTCCCTTTGTACTCAGACTCAGGTCTGCATATATTGTTATATTAATTAGGAGGCATCCTACAAGGACTTTAATTTTGGATGCACATTAAAATGATAACAAATTTAAATCGTGAAATTTTCTGATACTGAAATTTATGCTGAATTTTTAATTTTGAAATTTTAATGTATTGTGAATATTGATGTAAATAGAGTTAACGGTGATGTTTGTGGTAGGAATGTGTTTTTTTTTTATGAATGAGGATGAAGGTTTATCTAGGGGAGCAGCCGAGGCGATGAACAGAAGAAAGTCGACGGACCAGTTAAGTTAATAGCTTTCTGTAGGTTTCACAGCATTCTTGACGCACAATCTGTGGGGCTCGATTCCAAAACCGTAGTTCCCGGTTATTGGAGGTATCACAGCATTCCTTGGCGACCCAATTCGTGAGGCTCGAATCTAATACATGGATCACAGCATTCTTGGCGACCCAAAAGTGAAGCTCGAGTTCCAAATAAAATTTTTGTGATTTTATTCCAGGAAACTGGCGATCTGAGAGAGAGAGTTTCTGTTTGTGTATAAATTTAAGAGTATTTTAGAGTGTGTGTGAGTGATTAGAACGTATGCAGAGAAAAGAGTGGTTAAGGAGTCAAGGAGTGGAAATTGGAAGTGACGATAGTGCATTGTGTGAAAAATATTCGAAAATGGAAGAAGCTGGAGGCAGTAGAGATCAGTCGAGGACGGAATCAGAGGATCAAGGAAACGAGATGATAATGAGAATGCTAGAGAGGATGAACGAAGAAGCCAATAGAGCTAGGGATGAATCGAATAGAGCGAGAGAGGACTCGATTCGAAAATTTGAACAAATGAGTGAAGAATCGAACAGGAAGTTAGAGGAGATTAGTCAGAAAATAGATAAGACGAATCAAGAAGTTTTAGAATTTAAAAATAGCCTTACCGTGAAAATGGGGGAAGTAGAAAGTAGGGTTGATATAAATGAGAAAAACATTACAGGTCTTCGACAGGAAATGGGACATTTAAGGTCCGAAGTACGCATTTTTTGTGAAGAAGAGATTAATATAAAAATGACTGAAGTGACGGACTCATGTAGGGATCAGTTAGGCAGGGTAGAACGAGAAGTTAGTAGTATCAAATACAACATGTCAAATTTAACGGGGGATGGTCCCAGATTTTATACAGGTGGAGTATCATTGGACCAACACATGAAGTTTTATGGCGATAACAGGGTAAACCCACAAATTTTTATTAATAGTGTAAGAAATCTAGTGGGAAATTTATTTGACGAACAGACTAAACTGAATACGATAAAGGCTTTATTGAAAGACAATGCGGAAGCATGGTACAATTTAGTAGGACAGGACATAGACACCTACACTACTGGAGTGACCACAGACAAGACCAGGTACAAGACGACTTAATCACAGGGAAATTTAAGGGAGAATTTTCAGAAAGTAGGGAGCAATATGCTATACGCAAGTATAGCATAGCAAAGCAACTGAACCCACCACTGACGGACCGACAAATTATCAAGTATTTATCACGACACTTCGAGGTAGAAGTAAGACAACACGTAGCACTACAGAACATAGTAGACAGAGAAATGTTTTTAGAATACCTGCAGAGGTACGACGACGTAAGTAGTGGACGACCTCGGGATAATAGGGAAAGACAGATCAACACAGTTAGGTTTGACAATAGACGGGACAACTATGCTAGAAGGGGAATAGTTACGGATACCAGCGACATAATTGGGAACAGAGACGACCATACGTTAGAAGTAATAGTTTAGGAAGGGGACCTGCACCGAGACCGGAACCTACCAGAAGGAATAGTTCACCGGACATGAGGGGGACTGCTAATACAGACACGGAACGAGTGGAAACGTCTAGGACATACGCTGAGGTGACGGCTAGACCAGGACCAAGTAGGGAAAACAGACCTGGACAGGATTTTTAGAACGCGACAGACCACTAGATTTCAGTGTAAATGTATATGAACATCCACGTGAATTTTTCAAAATTGAGGAGGAAGTAGAGCCAGAAACTGAGGAAAAATTATGTTTGCCAATTATTAATATTGAAATTTTTGAGAATAATGTAGAAGTATTACTTGATACAGGGGCAGAGGCGAGTTTAATATCGGAGGAATTCGTCAGCGAAATTAGGGATAAGGTTTGTGATAGAATTATGCCTATAAAGCGTAGCCATTTAGTAGCTCCAAATAAAAAGAAGTTTGCTGTAGTAAATAGTGTTGTGGTGCTTATGATAGATATAGGAGGTTTAAGCTGTGAACAGAAGTTTGTAATTGTACCTGGACTGAAGTTTCAGAGTATTTTAGGTGTTGACTGTATGATGCAGTTAGGGGTTTTGATAGATATGGAAAGAAAGGTAATAAGGATTAAGGATAGGGTAGTGCCATGGAAGGGCAGTTATGACGTCACAGAGGATGACACAGGGTTGAGTATTAATGTAGTAGAGGTAGAGGATGATGAAGTTAAACAGATCAACACAATAAGATGTCCAGAGGATAGGAGAGTAGAGGTTCAAGCTTTAGTACAAAAACATGCAGAATTAGTGGGGGTAGAAGCAACAGCAGCATATCGGGAGCAGGTGAAGGTAGGATTAAATAAAGATGCACGAAAAATTAGTCAAGGGACCAAACCGCAATTCCATTGTCCACCATCCATGAACACACTTTTGACGAGATTAAGTGGCAAGTTTGTTTTTAATAAAGTAGATTTAAGGAATTCATTCTGGCGGATTCCATTACACAAGAATTCTAGAAGGTACATAGGATTTTCCGTATAGAGAAAAATCGAGAATTTTAAAGTAGTATCGTTTGGTTTGTTGGCAGAAAAGAAAATAAGAATAAATAAGAAACAGACAAGTGTAGGGACTGAAGAAGAAATAATATTTAAGAGTCATGATAATAGAGATGATAAGTTTATTGTATGTGAGATAATAGGGATGATAAGTATAGATATAGAAGGGGGAGAAATAGGGATGAAGAGTATTAGGTTGGTGAGAAGAAAGACTTGGAGGATCAAGAAGAGAGTTAGATTTAAATAACTTCATGAACAGAGGATAGAGATAGGTGAATTTTAGTATAGTTATAGAAAATAGAGCTAGGTATAGGATAAATATGGGAGATAGTTAGATATAGGTATGTAGGATGAGAATAAAGAGTAAATGTAGGAAGAAAATAAGATAGGTTAAGTATAGATATTTCATATAAGATTAGTGGAGAGTTAGGAATAGAATAAGAATAGGATAGGTATATAGGATTAGGTAGGGGGAAGTAAAGTATAGTAAAGATTAGTTAAAAGGTTAGGAATAGGATAGGTATATAGGATGTATAGGATTAGATGATTAAGTAGGATGAAGTTAATTATAATTGCAGTTTATAAAATTAGGTGAGAGTTAGGAATAGGATAGGGATATAGGATAGGTGTAAATATTTTTTTTTAGATTGGAGATAAGGTAGGCAAGTTAGATAGATAAGGGTAGAGAGAGATAGGCAATTTTTTTTTGTAAATGTTTTTTGGCAATCTAAATGTTTTATATTTGAATTCGAATAAGTGGGATTAATTGTATTCAAATAGGGGGAAAATACTCATATTTAAACCAGGGTAGAAAATTAAATAATCACATCAAATAATTTTAATCACCGTGTAGAAGCTTTGGGAAAAGGTACGCGTTATTAAAAAACCGTGAAGCATAAAAATTCATTCGTTTCATTAAAAATAAGGGAGTTAAATTATGTACAAGACGCTTGCTATAAAAAAAAAGCAGTATTAAAAAGCTCTACGTGTAATTTAATTATTCCTACTAAAGAAACAAATAGAAATTACGTGCAAAATTTATATTAATTAACTCAATTTTAAGTAACCGGTATTAAACAAAATGTACAGATAATAATTAATATTTGATTAGGAGTCACTAAAAATTAAAGGGTATTATTTTAATTGGAGTTAATTGAACCATTAGTAACATATAATATCTATAAAAACTTGTAAAAACCCAATAAAATGCAAATCGTAGAAGTGTTATTTAGAAGTATTATGTTTGAACACCTGCGTATTTTTAAAAGGCTCATTTTGCGTAAATTTGCAGATAACAAATGGTTACAGAGAATCTTGGAGAAACCGTAGCTTAATAGTTACGAGAAATGCTAAAGGTGGGTTATTTCACAGTCCACATGGACTGAAATAATCGATAATAAAGAATATCAATTTGCACCAATAAGAACAGGGTAGATAGAGACAGATAATATGCGCAAGACCGAGACACATATAGTAAAAGACGTGAGTGGAGCAACGTCACGGGGTTGCGATTGGTTGAAAATAAAAGGCAAAATTGAGAGGTAAAAATAACATTTCTGTATAAAATTTAGTTAGTTATTTCCAGACGTTGCGAGCCGTGTCGAAATTTCTGAGATTTAACTGGGGCGAGTGCAAATTTCGTAAAAATCGCATGCCGGGCTGCGGAATGGGAACCTAGCATGCGAAATTCTGAAGAATTGTCCGTTTTGGGGACAAGACCGACAGACGGGCTAACCGCTATATATACCCAGGTGAATATGAACAAGCTCTCTTAGATTTTCGAATTGATTCAATGCGTTAAACAGTGCTTTTTAGTTTTCCGAGTTTGATAGAATAATTTACACAGTTTGCTCGTATATTTTGGTGATTTAAAAACAGTTTGTTCTTTACGTGCTACAATGAATATACTTTAGTGCACTTAGAAAAGAAGATACAAGGTAATAAAGTTAGTATCACTGTACTAATTAGTCAAAATTTGCAACGACAAATGAATACACAAAAGTAGGCAGTTTTGGCGTATATTGGTGAAAGAAGCATGAATTTCTTTGCTATTTTTCGGGGGTGTTAATAATTAAATGGTTCATAAACGTGCTTGGATCCACAAAACAAGGTTCAGATATACACAGATGAGTTCCGGAAAAGCCCTGAAACAACTTTAGATGAATGGTGGTGGAGAAAATTTTAAAAAGCGTTGAGAATCAGAAGCCGTAAATATAACCCAGTTGGAATGGTGTGATTAACAAAAGGGACGAGGTACATTGAAGCTACGAGTGCAGTAACCTTCAGGTAAATTATACTATTTTGTTTGAACTTTGATGTTTTCGTGTGTGTTGAATAACTTTATAATTTATTTACTTAAAATGGACAGTAATGAAAATGTACTAACAACAAATTTTTTTATTATAAGGTGAGATTTTCTTGTTTAAGTCGAAAGGAGTATTTAGTATTTATGCTCTGGATTATGATGAAAATTTGGGTATGTCATTAAGCTCAATTAGACGAACCTGGTTAATTAACGTAAAGGGGTGGTAGATGCTCCTTTTGTACTCAGACTCAGGTCTGCATATATTGTTATATTAATTAGGAGGCATCCTACAAGGACTTTAATTTTGGATGCACATTAAAATGATAACAAATTTAAATCTTGAAATTTTCTGATACTGAAATTTATGCTGAATTTTTAATTTTGAAATTTTAATGTATTGTGAATATTGATGTAAATAGAGTTAACGGTGATGTTTGTGGTAGGAATGTGTTTGTTTTTTTTTATGAATGAGGATGAAGGTTTATCTAGGGGAGCAGCCGAGGCGATGAACAGAAGAAAGTTGACGGACCAGTTAAGTTAATAGCTTTTTGGTGGTTTCACAGCAATATATATATATATATATATATATATATATATAAAATAATTCAATTTACTCCCGAAGAAGAGAAAAATAAAATCTCGAAAATTTGCTGCAATCCCCAATAAATTGAATTATTTTAAATTAATATTCAGCAAATAAAACGTGAAGATATATATATATATATATATATATATATATATATATACAGGGTGTTTTTTTTAAGTGGGAGGTCACCTGTATATGGTAGACCAATGGTACAAGGAATCTGAAAATTTGCACTAGGAGGTTATTGAATGTGCCCTACACGTCTAAAATAGTTTCGATACGTTAGCACTTCCGGTTATACCGGAAGTCGGTATTACTATAGTTATTTTAAATAGAACACCCTGTATATTTATGCATTTTCGAATTCCTTGTCGAATTTTATGTGAACTTTTATAACACAACCATACCTCGATCTAATGCCGTTTTCGAGATATTTTGACTTTTAGTAGATTTTTGACATTTTCACGCAGTCACATAAATTGGAATAACTAGAAAGTGAACGAATTTACAAAATTGTTTTTCGGCAATCACATTAATAATACTTGATATTATTTCTACGTGCAAAGAAAATCTGATTGCAATGTACAGGGTGCTAGAAAATTCATTTTATAATTTGACTAATAAAATGTCAAATATTCCGTTTTTTTTTAAATGGAACCTACCATATTTTGTTATATTAAACGATTCTATGGAAAAAAAATACCTTAGGTATGTAATTACAACCATTTATTTATTGTAAGCCGTTTTTGAGTTAGTTGCATTAAAAGAGTAAATGCACTAGTTCAGTAACATAATAACATTTGCTACTATCAAGTAGCTTTTGTCCGATACATTAACAAAAGAATAATCGGTTATTTTTACGAAACGTCAAATGTAGATAATTCTACGCAGGTTACAATTCCTGTACTCTAGTTATTTATGAGGGTTAATCGAAACTTTACAAATCAAGATTATCTCGAAATGATAATTATTTATGGTGAATGTAATAGATTTCTTCGAAGAACCGGCTATATTTTTCATCAAATATTTTGTTATATTAATCAATTCTACGGAATTAATATCTTTGTACTTAGAAAGCAGGATATGCTTTTGCAAATTTTAGTTGCCAAAAATGGCAGCGCAAGAACATTTTTTGAAAAATAATGTTTAAAAGCTACACAAACATTGAACAATGTATTTCATCTAATAATATTTTGCTTAAAGAGAAATAAATAAAAATATAAGAGGTTGTTTATAAATGTTCTATTTGGCGGACATTTTGATCCAAGCATTTTAAAATGCGTCTTTTAAACTCTTCATTTGTTGCCTTTTGTATTTGCTCTGGAGTTAAAGAATTTAGAGCATTTAATACTCGTCTCTTGCAATCTTCCTCAGTAGTAGGAGCGTGGGAGAAGACCGTATCTTTTACATAACCCATAGAAAAAAATCCAAGGAGTGAGATCGGGTGATCGGGGTAGCCATAAGTGAGATCCGATATTAGCTATAAATTGGTCTTCAAACAAGGCATGTAAGTACTCGGTTACAACGTTTCCATTGTGAGCAGTAGCACCGTAGTGCTGGTAAAATATTTTGCGTACTTCATTAGGTGGGAGGTTGTTTAAATATGCTACAATTTCTCCACGCACAATTTCTAAATATCGTTCCCCTGTAAAAAGTGTTCATCGAGAAGAAAAAGAATTACTAAAACAATATGTACTTTATCTTTAAATTTTCCTGGTAAAACATTACACATACAATTCGCGAATCTCTAATAGCACAATAAACGTTGAAAGACCATCTTTCCTGAAAATTTGTTATGTATGCTTGGTGAGGATTTTCTGTGGAACAATGGTGTGAATTATGTCGGTTAAACACTCCGTTTTTCGTAAGCTTTGCTTCATCGCTCCAAATAATATTATTCAAAAACTGTTCATCCTCTTGCGTTCTAAGTGATACAGATTCGCAAAACAGCAGCCTTATTTCCAAATCGGTTTCCTTAAGGTGCTGAACAGGATAAAGTGACCAACTTTTAAAATTATTTGCCTTCAAAATATTGTATATGGAACTACGGCTCATTCCTATATCCTGCACAGCATTATTTAGTAAAGCTCTGCTGCATGAAAATATGCCAATACATTAGTAACTCCAATTACTTCCTTCGTCACGGTGCTGGTCCTGTTTTTCTTTGTAATAAATGATCCATTATTCGCACAGTTTTCAAGAATAGTTTTAAGAAGCCTAACATTCGGCGCTGGCTTTTAAGGAAATTTTTGATGAAAGACAGCGCAAGTTCTTTGAAGAATTCTGTTGCATTCGCCATAAATAATTATCATTTCGAGATAATCTTGATTTGTAAAGTTTCGATTAGCCATTACATACAACTAGAGTACAGGAATTGCAACCTGCGTAGAATGATCTACATTTGACGTTTCGTAAAAATAACCGATTATTCTTTTGTTAATGTATCGGACAAAAGCTACTTGATAGTAGCAAATGTTATTATGTTACTAAACTAGTGCATTTTCTCTTTTAATGCAACTAACTCAAAAACGGCTTACAATAAATAAATGGTTGTAATTACATACCTAAGGTATTTTTTTCCATAGAATCGTTTAATATAACAAAATATGGTAGGTTCCATTTAAAAAAAACGGAATATTTGACATTTTATTAGTCAAATTATAAAATGAATTTTCTATTACCCTGTACATTGCAATCAGATTTTCTTTGCACGTAGAAATAATATCAAGTATTATTAATGTGATTGCAGAAAAACAATTTTGTAAATTCGTTCACTTTCTAGTTATTCCAGTTTATGTGACTGCGTGCAAATGTCAAAAATCTACTAAAAGTCAAAATATCTCGAAAACGGCATTAGATAGAGGTATGGTTGTGTTATAAAAGTTCACATAAAATTCGACAAGGAATTCGAAAATGTATAAATATACAGGGTGTTTTATTTAAAATAACGATAGTAATACCGACTTTCGGTATAACCGGAAGTGCTAACGTATCGAAACTATTTTAGACGTGTAGGGCACATTCGATAACCTCCTAGTGCAAATTTTCAGCGTCCTTCTACCATTGGTCTTTCATATACAGGTGACCGCCCACTTAAAAAAAACACCCTGTATACGTATCGCGTAAGTAATTTGAACATTACCTAAAATGTCCATGTAAATTGACATAGACATTGCGATTGCATCATCCGGTAAAAACGTGATCTGTAAAGGTTATTTAACGATGTAAAGTGTAACTTTGCAGGGCGTGGTCCTATTTCAAATCTGTTTGCAGATTCGGATTCTGCATAAAATTCTAGACTAACAAGTTGCATCGCATGACAAAAAAAATTTATAAGAACGCTCAAATGTCGCTACAGGTAAAAAAAATCTTAAAATGAGGGTAGCTCCCTTAGGGATAATGCTATCTGGAAAATTCCTAGAGATTCGGATAGCTGAGAAAATTCTAATATTAATTGATACCAAACAAGATAGGTTTATCTCGAAAGATGAAAATGGTTAGTCGAAGAAAACTATTTGGTCCATATGTGTGTGGAAATGAGGATGCTGGTGGAAATGAGGGGGTGATTACGCCAATAATGTACTACTATAAAGTACTCTTGCATCTTGACGATCTTTTAATTGCGACTGAAACTTATAAAGAACACGTTGAAATATTGAGGGAATTAGCTAGACAATGTGAGTTAGAATTTAAATTGGACAAATATCCCTTCATGTATCCAGAAGTTACTTTAGTGGACGAAAATAGAATACGCACAGTAGAGAAAATGTGGAAACTGTGTTGAGTTACCCTATACCAAGCGTACAAAAGGAGCACATCGTTTTGTGCTTTGACCAGTTTTTTCCGTAGATTTATTATTATTTATTATTATTTCACATTAAAATATAATAAACAGGAATGTTGCGTATAAGTTTAGACCAGACCAAAATTATATTTATTAATGTTTAAAGAACAGATTACTATCGAGTCCCATTTTAGCTATTTATTCGCCAAAATTAGAAACGGAGTTGAAGTGCGATGAGAGCAGTAGTGGTTTTGGTAGTATTCTTTTACAAAAGCAAGCAGATGATTTGTTTAAACCTATTTTTCATTTCAGTCATAAAACAACACCAACTAAGTAAACAAAGTAAATACCACACTTTTCAGTTAGAAACCGAAAGAGTGATATGACAGAGCCCCGTGTTGGGAGCGTCACTGAAAAAGTGCTGTGGTAAGACCGCACTGAGAGGGTTGCTAAATGAAAGATATAAAAATGGTCTCGCGTTGGGAGCATCGCTGAAAGAGTGTTGTGAAAAGATACTTTTGGTTTGTAAACTTGAAATTGTTTACTTACCTTCGTTTCTAATTTTGCCTGTCTAGCTCAACGGAATTTCTGGAGTTTTCAAAATGAAATAAAACGCAGCAATATCACAAAGTATTTATACAATATGAAATATCTTCTTTCATACAAAAGTATTTACAACATCGCTTCTTTCAAACATAAAATAATTCCTAAGAAACCTTTGTTACAAACAAAATTATTGTTGCTTACCTTATTTTACATTTACGAAATTAAACTTATTCTTTTGAGGATTTTGCGCCTGGTTGTAAATTATTTCCACGCTGGTAAGATTCGCTTTGGCCAGAAAAAATCCTTGGCATATAATCTATTGAAGGTCAGAGTACATCGAACTCTGAATACAAACTACTGGTAAAAAAAAATCCCTCACACAAGAAAAAAATTATTAGGATTATCTTAAACTAGATCTAAATACTCTAATATCACTTAAAAATAAATCTAACAGTGATACATGCAAAATCTACAAAACGCTTCACGTAAGTAAAAATCTTATAATTTTAAATCGGCTTACAAGTTTTTTCAAATAAAAATTCCTGATTTTCAACAGCAATTATAAAACTACATTTTTAGTTAAATCTTCCCATTCTTAAAATACCTTGATACGGAAGAATTTTGCCTATTCTTCGTAATTAATAATTCCATTTTTGTATGTAATTTGGGTATAAAAACATCACTTTAATATTCATTGCAACTTCGCAACTATGTTTTACTGCATATTTAAGCGTTTTAAAATAACATTTTTTGATCTACATCGACTGCGTCGGATCAAATTTAATGAATGATTTTGAATGAATCCTTTTGAAACGATAAGCACTTCTATATATACAAATTGTCTCTTTTCCAGAATTTTACTACAATAATTTCGAACACTATAATGTAAGATTCCCGGAATATCCAATTAGCGTATAAAATTTTAACATTTTATTACCTTCTTATCTGTTCTAGGTATCCATGACTCGTTCTCTGGCCTTGTTTCTCATATACCATTATTGCGGCGTCGTA
Source organism: Platerodrilus igneus (assembly GCA_036346225.1). NCBI lineage: Eukaryota > Metazoa > Arthropoda > Insecta > Coleoptera > Lycidae > Platerodrilus > Platerodrilus igneus. The sequence goes on along the minus strand of JARFIW010000454.1, from coordinate 3,154,349 downwards.
TACTAATGCAACAAGATAATCGATTAATCCAGGGATTTTTGCAGGTTTTTTCGGTGTTAAAGCTGCTTCTTGGAATGAAAATGTTTATTTAATGAGTTTATAAGAATTTTTAAATACCGATCACTCATGCTCTAAAGTCTAAAACGTTCTTTATTTAGAATCAATTGCTACGATTCACAGATTAATTAATTTACTTTGATTGCTTTTTAATGCAAAAAGGTTTGGGTTTTATAGGAAATATTTTTTTTCAGTACACAAAGTTATTTATCAATTTTGGGGTATTTAAATACACGTTGATTTTAGTATTTCAAACTAAATGTGTAAAGCTGTTCTCTTTTATGCTATTTACAGCAAATCAAATGTATTTTTATCTAAACTGTACTGATAATTAGTAAGTAAAATAAACGGCTTTGTATTAAAGCGATCGATTTTTACGTTCGCATTTAAATGCGCTTTACAGTAATCTTATTGTTAACTATACTTATATATACGACTTACGTTACTTGTTATTTACTTACAATATGCTTATATCATACAGAGTGTTTATTTATACACGCGCAATTTGCGTTTTTACATTGCACATCAATGAATAAAGTACGTTTGTATTATACAGGGCGTAACTATAAAATTACGGAAAATTCCCTTTTTTCCAGATTCTATTAGTGGGATTTATTTTTAGAATTAGGGTTTCAATGACTTCTCCTGGCCCCTTATTACGTCAATATATATATATATATATATTGCTATGATAAGAGGGTTGTTTAAGGGTAGATTAGGGCATAGGTGTCGTAGGATAGATATAAAAAATTTAGCTTTAAGAAAATCAAATGATTCCTGCAATTATAGGAGTAAATCGACTATTCTACAAAAAGTCAATTGCGAGGACACTGTATATAAAGGATATTTGACTAAATGTTTGAGAAAGAAGCTCATTTAGTAATAATCCGATACCACTTAATTAGAATAGTAATGTGTACGTCGTATAATATGTATAATTTACGAGTCAAGATAAGATTTTAGAAGCAACTAATTTCATCAAATAAAATTATCGAGAAACATAGATAAATTGGCATTCCAAATAGTTAATAATTACGTCGAAAATATCAACGCGTCTATATGCAAACGCATCTTAATACGTCACTAAATACGTGACTAGAAAGAAGACATTTGTTCAGAAAACCAATATTCTATAACAAACAAATAAACACCAGGCGGTTCAATTATATGATAAGTTTTGGACTTTTAAACATTAAATACGTGACTGAATAAAAGCAATAATCAGAAATTCTAATAAAATGCTGTAATATACAAAACGTTTACGTGATTGATGGAGCATTTCGTCGAAGAATTAAACTAAGGAATTTGAGAAAATACTGAGGTCTGCCAGAGATAAGGCAAAGTACAAGCCCTAACCGATAAACACGCCAATGGACATGATTTGTGGCAGGGCTTATAAATACAATAGGAAATAAATAAACATTTAGTTCATATTCAACCAACCACCAACTATGCTCAAATGCAGCGGAAATTTACTTTCAGGATAATTACTGATTGTAACAACCTTCGCCTAACGTCCAGTGGCGTATCCTGGTACCATATACAGGGTGTGCTGTATGCTGACAGCTTCTGTCAGCGTAATCAGTAACCTACACACATAGATACTAAACTGTGTAATGCTTGCTACATATACCTGAAATAATAAATTTTTAATTTAAGAGAAGTTACAATTGTTAATTTTTTATTGAGAAACGTTGAATTAAAATGGATAACAAGGTTATAACAACTGAGATACTATTACGATAATCTCTTGCAATTTCTGCAGAATATTGAATAACATTATACGCTGCTTGTATATAATGAAAAGGAGCAATTTAATTTTTATAAGAAACGACCTATTGCAACAGAAAGTAATACTCAATGGTGTAGGCAGTTGGTATACAAGTACATTAAAAAGAACGTCAATAACGGTATAAATACCTTGAATTTCCTTGTACTGCTCTGGGCAACGCCAAAGTATATTGATAACACAAACAAATATATCGTGCAACGAGACTAACCGATGCGGTTCCGCTTACTTTTCTTCAACCGACACTGCTGCCAACTTACGAGAACGAAATTGTATGCACTCGCGCACTCCCGTTACTGTTAACTAAAGCAGCGCTGACACTGCTGGAAAATCTGAATAACAGGCACTATTGTGGTTCCATGCTACCTACCCCTGAATTGTTCAATGATGACGGAACAATATAAATTAATTAATTATACATATTTAAAAAAACCCTTTTATTGAAATGTCTAAAACATTTATTATTTATTTATAAAATAACTCTAACCTTTTTTTTAGTCAAAAACTTTTCAATCGCTGTATCATAAAAAGAGTCTTTCAATTTTAAGCTGTGCAGCGGTTCTTTCTCAATGGAAATTAAACCTAAACCACTCAAACGGTCTGGACTTTCAGTACACCTACAGTATAAATGAGTTCGCTAAAAAGCTGAAAATGAACATTCCACAGAGCGTGTAGTACTGGAAATTGTCAAAATAAGCTCTCCCAACTATACACTTCTTCAGATATTATAGTTATTTTTCATAAACCGAACAAGTTTAAAAATTGGCGCATGAACAACACTTAGTTCACTGTTAAGAAAAACATATTTAAATGTGTTTTTGTAAGTAAATCTTAAAGTATTTGCAAGTTCATTAGGAAAGTTGTCTTTGTAGTGCTCAAATTTTTGATTGGTGAAGAGATGGAATAATGCCAGTTTGGAAAACGAACAACGCATTGTTTTTATCTGCTCTACCATGTTGTCAATAATTTCACATGATAGTCGGAAATAAGCCAAGTAACCACAATAATTCGACCATTTAATACTGTATACTTACCATTATAATAAATTGTCTTAATTCACTTCACTCCAAAATTTATAATAACCATAAATACACTAAAATTAAGTACCATTTAACCAACTAAGAAAACATTAATCAAACGAAACTAAATGAAAGGTCTTTGCAGTTGAAAGTTCGTATTGTTACGAGCAACTATTACGCAACTCGTCAAACACAAGCGCCGTAAGCACTGTATATTCTCCAGGAACAGAAGATGTTCGAGCACATACCAGAGAATGAATCATCTATTTCAATTTAGGGTATATATAAGATCGGTGATGAATGTAAGAGTTTAGTCTATATCAGAATGTCGAATATAAATTATATCGTGTAATGTTAAATAGTTGAGCTTTTGGAAGTCCAAGAGTAAACATAAATTTGTATCACGTGAAGTGTATATTGTACCGTCTGCTTGTAGAATACATAAATAGACAAAAATCTAATGAAAAAATAATGGTGTTAGTGTTGTTAATAGACCTATGGTTAAGAATTTAGTTTAAAAAGATATTAGTGCTTATAAATTCATTAGTGTGATAGTGCTTCATTGTAATTGGACAGAAAACTTTTATAAATAAGGCATATACTTTTAATTAGACTTGTGAATAGTGAGTAATAAAGACTTTTATTACTACTTGCTTTAAATTAGTGAAACGCGTTAGTAGTAGCCCGCTACAGTATTATACTAATACTAAATTAATATTAAAACTATAAGATGAAGTACATGCGTCAAATAATAAAAATTTAAGCACTGCGCAAGTTACATATCCCCCAAATTAATATGTACAGATTTAAATGCAATTATTATGTTTTAAAAAATAGAATGTTGCAGTGTATAATTGAAGGTTATGTTATAAAAAGTTAACGAAAGTTCATATTAGACATGAGAACGAGAGCAACTACTTTGTATTTCAGACGCAACCTAATACTGCAGGTGCAGGACACAATGAACTATAAGAAAGCAGCTTCTATAATTAAGATTACTAAGAACAAGACATTGTATGTTATCAAGAAGTAGCAGACGTAATATCTGCATTTCCCACAAGATGATGTGAAAGCAGGGATTACATAGATACCTTGAGGATGCCATGATGGCCAGTCAGTCTCGAACTTCATAACTTTAACATTGTGAGTAGTTCAAGGTACTCACTGGTAATTATTAAACATATCTTTGATTATTTGTCAATTAAAACGCTAATGCACATAACGTACAAGTTGTTAAACCATTTTTGTAATTACTGTTTAAAATTAAAATAGATAGAAGTGTTTTTGGAGATAATGACTTTTTAAAAAGAAGCTCCCAAAGGCCCAAAACTTATCTCGCGGCGTGGAAATCTTGTTATTAAAAATAATTGTGTTAATTTGTAACTCGAAAACCGGGAAGTAGGTAAAATATTTAGCAGTTAGACACCCATGTAGGTATGTAGATATTTATCCTCCGAGTGAGAGCGAGGACAAACCAAAAGCAATTCAATTGCATTTCTCATAACGCAGTAGAGGTAAGATTTTGTACGGTCGGAGTACCTGCACACTAATCTGTATAGGAATTATATTATGAGTAATACAACCAGGGCGTTAGAAGTTATAGCTATACCATAACTACACTGAACTACATTATTTTTTATAAATACAACCGGTGACATAGTTTTGATAAAATTTATATTTAAGCAATTAAAAATACGCATTAAAATGTCAAACCTAATTTTCTAATCCCATAAGTTTTAAGGTATAAAGTGTGCTGCGCACACGTAGTACTTATAGAATATCCGCCACTGCTGAATTAAATTGTTCGTCGGTCAAGTAAGAAAGTACCGCCATCACGCGGAAAAACAAAACGGAACCAATACAATATATATATATATATATATATATATATATATATATATATATATATACTAATCTTTCAAAAAAAGTATAGCAGTAAGGTGACAGCGATTTTAGCAAATATCTTCAAACTGTAAAGTAATGAATGTCATACTAATATAGCAAATGTTTTTTGTTGTAGAAAGCGTATTGTGGTAATCTTTACTCAAATATTGAGTAGTAGTAGTAGTATGTTACGTTTTTTTTTCGTGGCAGCCACGTCGGGCGCCAAATTTATGCTACGTTGGCTCGTAGCCGTGTGTAACCCAAAGAAAATCAAAGAAATGACCCGGCTCAATCGGAGAGTAGGGGGGGTTGTAGAAAGCAGACTGACCTATGATGTATGCGGCGGTAAGGAGTTAGTAACAGTACCTGCAATAAAAGAAATTAGAATAGTAAACCTGCAATAAAAAAGATTAGTCCTGCAAACCTGAAATAAAGAAAAATCATAGCAGCAATGAAAAGTCTAAGTTATTCAGTACTATGTAGAATGTAAAAAAAAAGAAACTGTTTAGATAATCTATATAATATAACAACGGTAAAAGCAATACAGAAAAATGTTTAGTACAAAGTGAGGTAATATTGGGGAGTAGCAGAAACGTTTCCTCACACACCAATTAAACATAAATCAGACAAAATGTTGACAAAAGATAAATAGATAAGACACAATTGGTATGAGTAATTCAGTAGTATTGATTTTTCTTTCTTTCTTTTTTTTATGTTTTAAAAATAGCATGCAAGTCTATTGTAAAAGGTATCAGAACCACAAAGATATGGTAAAGCAACGGATAGATATTTAAAGTAATAACCAGTAGGAAATAGTTCAACTTACAAAAGTCCTTCAGCAACGCCTCCTTGCAACTGAAGTGTGGGATTCAACGATGTCCTGCACTAACGAAGCACGTCACCCTTGACTGTGAGGTTGTTGATGGAACTTATCACACGTTACACTAATCACACCTACGTATTTCACTGGGGTTAGCAGCAGACAATATCACGCGTCGGAACTATGTAGCATTGATAAATTTCTTGGTAATTCTATTTCCTAAGACACTAATTTCGAAATATTCTGTAGCACTAGTTTAATTTCAACTGGGACCAAAGGTATAATATTTTCATAAACATCCCAAAACGCAGTGAGAAACTACAACCAATACCTTAGTAAACCGGTAATCTGTTATATTTTGCAAACACGAAACTTGCACAAGCAAAGATGTATTTTAGATTCTTTGTTGTTAGAAAATTCAGAAACTACAGTATCACTGTGTTTAAATAATCCAAAGTATGCGCTACTCAAATAAAAAAAGGACAACGCCACAAAACACAATTCGTAAAGCAACGCGTATCACTAAAATAATGTTCTGTAAAACAAGCACGGGCGGTCGAGTCAAACACGTTCGCCTATAAAAGCATCTTTCCTTCAATATATTCAGAACTACACTGCTCTACAGTTAATAAACAACTTTTACCCCACAAGAAAACTCAACTAAAAACACAATTAGTAAAACAACAAGGAAACAGTATTTTTAACGTAATATCGGAACAAAACACAAACTACAACTTTCAAAGCAAACAGGACAGTATTATCAATGTAAACAATATATAGGAACGAAGAACAAACGACAACTGCTGTTTCAAAGGACCGCGCAGGAATCATGTTTTCCCAGGTGTTGGTTTTAACGACCTCCTATCGATAACTAGAAAATCAATAATATCCACTCATTATAATACGACGCATTCACCTAAGAATGTGTTTCAATCTCGATCACCTAACCACACTATCGAATCGTGGAGAGTGAAAGTCGATAATCGCGTAATATAATATAAAGAGATTATTCGCAAACGAATTAATAAATATAAAATATAGAAATAGTAGTTGCAGAAATGCATTTACGAATTGAGTATAGAGTAAAATGTTAAACTATTAAAAATGCCCGTTACAAGTATACTTTATAGTACTGCCTGTCATAACTTGTTGCAACTACAAAATAGTTTGTAGTAAAGTTTGGCTCGTACTACAACAGTCAGTTATATATATTTTTTTTAAAATCATTGCTATTTAAAAAAATAACCTTTCTTTGAGTATATAGAATTCTCTGTTACATCTTATAAAAACTGTTGCTGTTTAAAATAGCTCTGTCGTGAGATATTTATTAAATGCTTGAGAGGACGTTAATATAATGAATAAAGTAATTTCTACATTATTCAGTAATTTATGCAATGAGATTTGACAACAGTCTCTATAAAAATCAAGAACACTTAATGCACTTTTTTGAAATAGCTACCATTTTCGTACAGCATTGACTGCAAATACACATTGTAAAAAACAGCTATGTTCTAGGCAACTATTATAATATCTGTATTATATATATATATATATATATATATATATATATATATATTGCTGTGTTTCCCTGTATTAGAATCAAGCCTCACGAATTGGGCGTCATGTATGCTGTGAAACCTCCTAAATTAACTGGTCCGTCGACTTTCTTCTGTTCATCGCCTCGGCTGCTCCCCTAGATAAACCTTCATCTTCATTCATAAAACAAAACAAACACATTCCTACCGCAAACATCAACGTTAACTCTATTTACATCAATATTCACAATACATTAAAATTTCAAAATTAAAAATTCTGCATAAATTTCAGTATCAGAAAATTTCAAGATTTAAATTTGTTATCATTTTAATGTGCATCCAAAATTAAAGTCCTTGTAGGATGCCTACTAATTAATGTAACAATATATGCAGACCTGAGTCTGAGTACAAAGGGGGCATCTACCACCCCTTTACGTTAATTAACCAGGTTCGTCTAATTGAGCTCAAAGACATACCCAAATTTTCATCAAGAACATAAATACTAAATACTCCTTTCGACTTAAACAAGAAAATTTCACCTTAAAATTAAAAATTTGTTGTTAGTACAACTTCATTACTGTCCATTTTAAATAAATAAATTATAAAGTTATTCAACACACACGAAAACATCAAAGTTCAAACAAAATAGTATAATTTACCTAAAGGTTACTGTACTCGTAGCTTCAATGTACATCGTCCCTTTTGTTAATCACACCATTCCAACTGGGTTATATTTACGGCTTCTGATTCTCAACGCTTTTAAAATTTTCTCCACCACCATTCATCTAAAGTTGTTTCAGGGCTTTTCCGGAACTCATCTGTGTATATCTGAACCTTGTTTTGTGGATCCAGACACGTTTATAAACCATTTAATTATTAACACCCCCGAAAAATGGCAAAGAAATTCATACTTCTTTCACAAATATACGCCAAAACTGCCTACTTTTGTGTATTCATTTGTCGTTGCAGATTTGACTAATTGGTACAGTAATACTAAACTTTATTACCTTGTATCTTCTTTTCTAAGTGCACTAAATTACATTCATTGTAGCACGTAAAGAACAAACTGTTTTAAATCACCAAAATATACGAGCAAACTGTTTAAATTATTCTATCAAACTCGGAAAACTAAAAAAGCACTGTTTAACGCATTGAATCAATTCGAAAATCTAAGAGAGCTTGTTCATATTAACCTGGGTATATATAGAGGTTAGCCTGTCTGTCGGTCTGGTCCCCAAAACGGACAATTCTTCAGAATTTCGCATGCTAGGTTCCCATTCCGCAGCCCGGCATGCGATTTTTACGAAATTTGCACTCGCATCAGTTAAATCTCAGAAATTTCGACACGGCTCGCAACGTCTGGAAATAACTAATTAATTTTTATACAGAAATGTTATTTCTACCTCTCAAGTTTGCCTCTTATTTTCAACCAATCGCAACCCAGTGACGTTGCTCCACTCACGCCTTTTACTATATGTGTCTCGGTCTTGCGCATATTATCTGTCTCTATCTACCCTGTTCTTATTGGTGTAAATTGATATTCTTTATTATCGATTATTTCAGTCCATGTGGACTGTGAAATAACCCACCTTTAGCATTTCCCGTAACTATTAAGCTACGGTTTCTCCAAGATTCTCTGTAACCATTTGTTATCTGCAAAATTTACGCAGAATAAGCCTTTTAAAAATACGCAGGTGTTCAAACATAATACTTCTAAATAACACTTCTACGATTTGCATTTTATTGGGTTTTTACAAGTTTTTATAGATATTATATGTTACTAATGGTTCAATTAACTCCAATTAAAATAATACCCTTTAATTTTTAGTGTCTCCTAATCAAATATTAATTATTATCTGTACATTTTGTTTAATACCGGTTACTTAAAATTGAGTTAATTAATATAAATTTTGCACGTAATTTCTATTTGTTTCTTTACTAGGAATAATTAAATTACACGTAGAGCTTTTTAATACTGCTTCCTTTTTTTTTATAGCAAGCGTCTTGTACGTAATTTAACTCCCTTATTTTTAATGAAACGAATGAATTTTTATGCTTCACGGTTTTTTAATAACGCGTACCTTTTCCCAAAGCTTCTACACGGTGATTAAAATTATTTGATGTGATTATTTATTTTTCTACCTTGGTCTAAATATGAGTAATATATATATATATATATATATATATATATATATATATATAGTGGTTTTTATATTGTTAAAATAGAAATAAACGAAGCAATTTTAAAACACCCTGTATAAAGGAACAAACAGAAATTACGTGCGAAATTTATATTAATTAATTCAATTTTAAGTAATGGGCATTAATCAAAGTGTATAAATAATAATTAATATTTAATAGCTTTGCTAAAAATTAAATGGTAGAAGTCAATGCCATTCGTTATTAATTTAATTAGAGGTAATTGAACAATTAGTGATATATAATAAGCATAACAGTCTGTGAAAACACAAGGTGAAACGCGTTGTAACAAACGGCTAAAAGGAGGGTTAAAATATCATAAAACGAAGCTCGGAGAATTGTATTTAAAGCGTTCATTAGGAGCGAACACCTGCAAACTTTAAATGTCAAGTTCTAATAAATTCGAGCAGATAAACATGCAGATTCTACGTATATTGGAAACGGTTAAATGTTTTAGCACGAAATACGAAACAGGATTATTTAAAAATCACGTCGCTACTCCACGTGGGTTTAGATAGTAGATAGTCAAGAATATCGATTTGTACCACTCAGACCAGACTAGAAAGGGATAAATAAAACGCATAAGTAAAAGACAACAATAGGAAAGGAGGTATTTGTGAAGCGTCACTAGGTCTACGATTGGTTAAAATGTTTAGTCTAGTTTGAAACGAACAAGAGCTTAGTGTAGCGTATTATTCTGGAAAGTTTATAACGATGTATTAAAATTCGCGGAGTAAGAATGGGGTTGAGTGCAAATTTGCGAGAACGTGTTGTTGTAGATAGGGGATTTCGGATGAAGGGCGGCCGAGGAGGTGGCAGCTGAAATGTATAGATGATTTTAGAGAACGTAGGAGGGCCCCTTAAGTTTTCGACCGCTCAAAAGAACATATCGCAGTAGCACGAGTTGTAATAATACAAAATCAATTAAATTTATTACAAAGTGATAGTCTCGTAATTAAATACGCGGTTAAGTGTGCCGAAATTAGTTTCAATAGAGATATCATCTTTAATTAAAATCAACTCGTGTCGCGCTTTAAATAATGTGGTGCGAAGCTTTAAATTAAAGGAGAAATAATTTAAATGGAATTTGGAAGTGGTTGCAACAGGAGGCCGCGTTTGCAGTTCAATTGAGATGGAGTTTTCTAGTAATCGCTAGAAACGGCCTGCAGGTACGGACAGAAGAAATCGACGACATCATCCTCAAAGCAGAGATCTATAAACTTTCCAGGTAACGATTTGAATTGTGACTTTAAACTGTGAATATTAGGAGAACGCTTGAGTGAAATTTCAAGGTAGTGTGTATTAATTACGTATTGAACGTAATACGTGTAAAACTTTATTATGGTAGTTAACTGAAAAGTTGAAGGTTTCTATAAAGCTTTTAAACGTTCCATCAGAACATAAAGTTTTTTGTAAAGAGTACATGGCTTTGTTTTGTTATTTGTTTTAAAAGTATGCAAATGCATAATTACTGGGTATTCTGAGCTCATCCTACCCCAGAGTTTATTTAGAGTAAAATGAATAAATAAAGTATAAAGAAGGAATTTTAGCGAAGGTATTATTCAAGGCCCATTTACTCCGTGTACAATTTCTGTGTTTAATGATTTAAAAAAAATAAAATACTGGGCATTATGAAATAAGGTTTTTCTGAAATGGAACGTGATTAATGGAATATGGACATTATTGCAGTTCATTTGTAAATAGTTATAAATAAAAGCTTGTATGTTGATTGTATTTGAGGTTTTATTGCTAGAGTGTGTGTATGATTGAGAATATGCGAGTCAATTTAGATACCCAAGAGGAGATCTAAATGAGCTAGCCGGAAGCAGTTGAAGAAGGCCGTTCAACCGAGGAAAAAAGGAAAACGGGTAAGGATAATTGTTTTTTGATTAGGTAATTTTTGAAAATTTTGTTTATTGTCGAATATGAAAAGTTTATAAAATTTTTGAATATATTTTTGTATCGCAATTGCTTACCCGAGATCCACGGCATAAATTTGACGCCCAATTCGAAGAGGCTCGATTAAGTTAAGATACACAGTAAAATTTGGCGACCCATAAGTGAGGCTCGAGTTCCAAATAAAGTTTTAGTGATTTTATTCCAGGAAACTGACGATCTGAGAGAGAGAGTTTCAAAGTTTTTCTTGTGTGTATAAATTGTAAGAATATTGTAGTGTGTGTGAGAGTGTTTGAACGTATGCAGAGAAAGGAGTGGTTAAGGAGTCAAGGAGTGGAAATTGGGAGTGACGATAGTGCTTTGTGTGATAAAAATTCAAAATGGAGGAAGCTGGAGGCAGTAGGGATCAGTCAAAGACGGAATCAGGAGAAGCTGGGAATGAATTAATTTTGAGAATGTTAGAGAGGATGAATGAAGAATCTAACAGGACATTAGAGGAAATGAGATTAAGTAGGGAAGAATCGAATAGAAAATTTGACCAGATGAATGAGACGTTAACAGGAGTTAAGGAAACCCTAAGTGAGAAAATAGACAAGACGAACAAAGAAGTTTCAGAGTTTAAAAATAGCTTGACGGTGGAAATGGGGGAAGTTGAGAATAGGGTTGATAAAAATGAGCGTGATATTCGAGGTTTGAATATGGAAATGGGACAATTAAGGCCGGATGTAAGGATTTTCTGTGAGGATGAAATTAATGCAAAAATGACTGAGGTAACGGAATCGTGTAAGGATCAGTTAGGTCGAGTTGAGAGAGAAGTGAAAGGGATTAAGCATAACGTAGCGACTTTTATGGGGATGGTCCAAGTTTTGTAACAGGGAATATTTCTTTAGAGCAGCAAATGAAATTTTATGGGGATAATAGAGTAAACCCACAAATATTTATCAATAATGTTTGAGGACTAATAAATAATGTATACGACGAACAGGCAAAACTGAATATTGTAAAAGTTTTATTAAAAGATCATGCAGAAGCTTGGTATAATTTAATAGGACTGGAGATTGACACATACAGGGACTTCGAAGACAGATTTTTAAAACACTATTGGAGTGACCACAGACAGCACCAGGTAAGAGACGACTTAATCACGGGGAAATTTAAGTGAGAATTTGCAGGAAGTAGGGAGCAATATGCTATACGCAAGTATAGAATAGCTAAGCCACTGAACCCACCACTGACAGACTAACAAATAATTAAATATCTATCGAGACACTTTGAGGTAGAGGTACGACAACACGTTGCACTAGAGAATATAGTGGACAGAGAATTATTTTTGGAATACCTGCAGAGGTACGACGATGTAAGTAGTGGACGACCTTGAGAGAATAGGGAAAAACAAATCAATACTGTTAGGTTTGACAACATACGGGACAACTATGCTAGACGGAATAATTACCAATACCAGCGACAAAATTGGGAACCACGACGACAATATTTCAGAAGTAACAGTGTAGGAAGGGGACGAGCACCGAGACCTGGACCTACACGACAGAACAGATCATCGGACATACGGGGGACTGAGAATACAAATACGGAACGAGTAGAAACGCCTAGGACTTACGCTGAGGTGACGGCTGGACCAGGACCGAGTAGGGAAAGTCGACCTGGACAGGATTTTTAAGAACGGACAAACCACTAGACGTCACTGTGTACAAGTAGGAACATGCTAGGAATTTTAAAATTGAAGAAGAAATTGAGCCAGAAATAGTTGAAAAATTTTGTTTGCCCATATTAGAAATTAAAATTTTTGAGAAAAATTTAGGAGTTTTATTAGATTCAGAAGTGGAGGCGAGTTTGATATCGGAGGAATTCGTCAATGAAATTAAAAATAAAGTGTGTGATAGAATAATGCCAATAAAAAGAGGTCACCTGGTTGCGCCGAATAAAAACGATTTGCTGTTGTAAATAGCGTAGTTATTTTGAAAGTAGAGTTAGGTTCAGTAAGCTGTGAACAAGAATTTATCATTGTACCTGGGTTAAAGTTTAAAGGGATATTAGGGGTCGATTGCATGATGAGGTTAGGGGTTATAATTGATATGGAGAGGAGAATAGTTAGGATTGGGGATAGGATATTGCCCTGGAAGGCAAGTTATGATGTCACGGTAGATGACATGGGGTTATGTATAAATAGTATAGAAGGAGATGATGAAGAAGTGAGAGAGATCGACTCAGGAGGATATAGTGAGGAAAGGTTAGACGAGGTACAATGGATAGTGGAAGAAAAGGCTGAACAAGAAGAGGTAGAGTCAGGCGCAGGGTTAGTAGAGGAAAACGCATTAGAATTAAAATAGTTAGAAGTAAAAATAGCGTGATGTGACACACAAGAAGCAAATATAGGCATAAGTGAGTTAAAGGGCAAGGATAATTTTGATAATTTGAATTTGAATTTAAATGATTTTATAAAATGAATATTGTACATGAAGGGTCTAGAAGAGATGAAAAATTTTGTATAGATGGGAAAGGTAAAGATGTTGAGGTTTGTCCACAGAAAAGGAAAGTATAATAAATGAGAAACAGACAAGTATAGGGAATGAAGAAGAAATATTTAAAAGTCGGAATAATAGAGATAAGTTTAATTTATGTGAAATAACAAGGATGATAAGTATAGAAATAGAAGGAGGAGAGATAGGGAAGATAAGTATTAGGATGGTTAGAAGAAAGACACGGATGATTAAGAAAAGAGTCAGATTTAAATAACAAGATGAAGTATAATGACAAAAGATAGAGATAGAAGAATTTTAATGGAGAAATTGTAGTAGAGATATAGAATAGAGAGATAGCGATAGGTGTATATAGAAAAGTAGATGTAGAAATAGGATAAATAGAGATAGGTGTATATAGAAAAGTAGAGATAGGTGTATAATAGAGTAAAATTTAAATAAATAGGGATAGAAATAAGTGTATATAGAAGATTAGGTATAGGATAAATATGGGAGATAGTTAGATATAGGTATAGAATTAGGTATGAAGAGGTAGGATAAGAATAAATAGGGAAAATAAGTAAAGTGGAAAGTATTGAAGATGGAAAATAAAGACAAAAATACAAGATGATGTATGTAAAGGGTCAATAAAGGACTAAAGGGGGAAATAAAAGGAGAAAAGACAATGAAATAAGAGGCTGAAGAGTTAATAATTGATAGAAATAGTTAGGTAAAAGGTAGCGATAGGTGTGAATAGTTAATTAGAAGTAGAGATAGGTGTAGAAATAGTTAGAAATAGATAGAAAAGTAGTGATAGGTTGGATAAATAAGAATAGGTAGTGTTAGGTGAGTAGATAGGTGTTTAGAAATAGCAGATAACAGTAAATTAGAATGTAGGTATTTAAATTCAGAAAAACCGGGAATAGTTTTTCTTAAAATTGAAATAGGGGGATTATATAGTGGTTTTTATATTGTTAAAAATAAAAATAAACGAAGCAATTTCAAAACACCCTGTATAAAGGAATAAACAGAAATTACGTGCGAAATTTATATTAATTAATTCAATTTTAAGTAATGGGCATTAATCAAAGTGTATAAATAATAATTAATATTTAATAGCTTTGCTAAAAATTAAATGGTAGAAGTCAATCCAATTCATTATTAATTTAATTAGAGTGAATTGCACAATTAGTGATATGTAATAAGCATAACAGTCTGTGAAAACCCAAGGTGAAACGCGTTGTAACAAACGGCTAAAAGGAGGGTTAAAATACCATGAAACGAAGCTCGAAGAATTGTATTTAAAACGTTCATTAGGAGCGAACACCTGCAAACTTTAAATGTCAAGTTCTAATAAATTCGAGCAGATAAACATGCAGATTCTACGTATATTGGAAACGGGTAAATGTTTTAGCACGAAATACGAAACAGGATTATTTAAAAATCACGTCGCTACTCCACGTGGGTTTAGATAGTAGATAGTCAAGAATATCGATTTGTACCACTCAGACCAGACTAGAAAGGGACGGATAAAACGCATAAGTAAAAGACAACAATAGGAAAGGAGGGATTTGTGAAGCGTCACTAAGTCTACGATTGGTTGAAATGTTTAGTCTAGTTTGAAACGAACAAGAGCTTAGTATAGCGTATTATTCTGAAAAGTTTATAACGATGTAGTAAAATTCGCGGAGTAAGAATGGGGTTGAGTGCAAATTTGCGAGAACGTGTTGTTGTAGATAGGGGATTTCGGATGAAAGGCGGCCGAGGAGGTGGCAGCTGAAATGTATAGATGATTCTAGAGAACGTAGGAGGGCCCCTTAAGTTTTCGACCGCTCAAAAGGACATATCGCAGTAGCACGAGTTGTAATAATACAAAATCAATTAAATTTATTACAAAGTGATAGTCTCGTAATTAAATACGCGGTTAAGTGTGCCGAAATTAGTTTCAATAGAGATATCATCTTTAATTAAAATCAACTCGTGTCGCGCTTTAAATAATGTGGTGCGAAGCTTTAAATTAAAGGAGAAATAATTTAAATGGAATTTGGAAGTGGTTGCAACAGGGAGGCCGCGTTTGCAGTTCAATTGAGATGGAGTTTTTCTAGTAATCGCTAGAAACGGCCTGCAGGTACGGACAGAAGAAATCGACGACATCATCCTCAAAGCAGAGATCTATAAACTTTCCAGGTAACGATTTGAATTGTGACTTTAAACTGTGAATATTAGGAGAACGCTTGAGTGAAATTTCAAGGTAGTGTGTATTAATTACGTATTGAACGTAATACGTGTAAAACTTTATTATGGTAGTTAACTGAAAAGTTGAAGGTTTCTATAAAGCTTTTAAACGTTCCATCAGAACATAAAGTTTTTTGTAAAGAGTACATGGCTTTGTTTTGTTATTTGTTTTAAAAGTATGCAAATGCATAATTACTGGGTATTCTGAGCTCATCCTACCCCAGAGTTTATTTAGAGTAAAATGAATAAATAAAGTATAAAGAAGGAATTTTAGAAGGTATTATTCAAGGCCCATTTACTCCGTGTACAATTTCTGTGTTTAATGATTTAAAAAAAATAAAATACTGGGCATTATGAAATAAGGTTTTTCTGAAATGGAACGTGATTAATGGAATATGGACATTATTGCAGTTCATTTGTAAATAGTTATAAATAAAAGCTTGTATGTTGATTGTATTTGAGGTTTTATTGCTAGAGTGTGTGTGTATGATTGAGAATATGCGAGTCAATTTAGATACCCAAGAGGAGATCTAAATGAGCTAGCCGGAAGCAGTTGAAGAAGGCCGTTCAACCGAGGAAAAAAGGAAAACGGGTAAGGATAATTGTTTTTTGATTAGGTAATTTTTGAAAATTTTGTTTATTGTCGAATATGAAAAGTTTATAAAATTTTTGAATATATTTTGTATCGCAATTGCTTACCCGAGATCCACGGCATAAATTTGACGCCCAATTCGAAGAGGCTCGATTAAGTTAAGATACACAGTAAAATTTGGCGACCCATAAGTGAGGCTCGAGTTCCAAATAAAGTTTTAGTGATTTTATTCCAGGAAACTGACGATCTGAGAGAGAGAGTTTCAAAGTTTTTCTGTGTGTATAAATTGTAAGAATATTGTAGTGTGTGTGAGAGTGTTTGAACGTATGCAGAGAAAGGAGTGGTTAAGGAGTCAAGGAGTGGAAATTGGGAGTGACGATAGTGCTTTGTGTGATAAAAATTCAAAATGGAGGAAGCTGGAGGCAGTAGGGATCAGTCAAAGACGGAATCAGGAGAAGCTGGAATGAATTAATTTTGAGAATGTTAGAGGATGAATGAAGAATCTAACAGGACATTAGAGGAAATGAGATTAAGTAGGAAGAATCGAATAGAAAATTTGACCAGATGAATGAGACGTTAACAGGAGTTAAGGAAACCCTAAGTGAGAAAATAGACAAGACGAACAAAGAAGTTTCAGAGTTTAAAAATAGCTTGACGGTGGAAATGGGGAAGTTGAGAATAGGGTTGATAAAATGAGCGTGATATTCGAGGTTTGAATATGGAAATGGGACAATTAAGGCCGGATGTAAGGATTTTCTGTGAGGATGAAATTAATGCAAAATGACTGAGGTAACGGAATCGTGTAAGGATCAGTTAGGTCGAGTTGAGAGAGAAGTGAAAGGATTAAGCATAACGTAGCGACTTTTATGGGGATGGTCCAAGTTTTGTAACAGGAATATTTCTTTAGAGCAGCAAATGAAATTTTATGGGGATAATAGAGTAAACCCCAAATATTTATCAATAATGTTTGAGGACTAATAAATAATGTATACGACGAACAGGCAAAACTGAATATTGTAAAAGTTTTATTAAAAGATCATGCAGAAGCTTGGTATAATTTAATAGGACTGGAGATTGACACATACAGGGACTTCGAAGACAGATTTTTAAAACACTATTGGAGTGACCACAGACAGCACCAGGTAGAGACGACTTAATCACGGGAAATTTAAGTGAGAATTTGCAGGAAGTAGGAGCAATATGCTATACGCAAGTATAGAATAGCTAAACCACTGAACCCACCACTGACAGACTAACAAATAATTAAATATCTATCGAGACACTTTGAGGTAGAGGTACGACAACACGTTGCACTAGAGAATATAGTGGACAGAGAATTATTTTTTGGAATACCTGCAGAGGTACGACGATGTAAGTAGTGGACGACCTTGAGAGAATAGGGAAAAACAAATCAATACTGTTAGGTTTGACAACATACGGGACAACTATGCTAGACGGAATAATTACCAATACCAGCGACAAAATTGGGAACCACGACGACAATATTTCAGAAGTAACAGTGTAGGAAGGGGACGAGCACCGAGACCTGGACCTACACGACAGAACAGATCATCGGACATACGGGGGACTGAGAATACAAATACGGAACGAGTAGAAACGCCTAGGACTTACGCTGAGGTGACGGCTGGACCAGGACCGAGTAGGGAAAGTCGACCTGGACAGGATTTTTAAGAACGGACAAACCACTAGACGTCACTGTGTACAAGTAGGAACATGCTAGGGAATTTTTAAAAATTGAAGAAGAAATTGAGCCAGAAATAGTTGAAAAATTTTGTTTGCCCATATTAGAAATTAAAATTTTTGAGAAAAATTTAGGAGTTTTATTAGATTCAGAAGTGGAGGCGAGTTTGATATCGGAGGAATTCGTCAATGAAATTAAAAATAAAGTGTGTGATAGAATAATGCCAATAAAAAGAGGTCACCTGGTTGCGCCGAATAAAAAACGATTTGCTGTTGTAAATAGCGTAGTTATTTTGAAAGTAGAGTTAGGTTCAGTAAGCTGTGAACAAGAATTTATCATTGTACCTGGGTTAAAGTTTAAAGGGATATTAGGGGTCGATTGCATGATGAGGTTAGGGGTTATAATTGATATGGAGAGGAGAATAGTTAGGATTGGGGATAGGATATTGCCCTGGAAGGCAAGTTATGATGTCACGGTAGATGACATGGGGTTATGTATAAATAGTATAGAAGGAGATGATGAAGAAGTGAGAGAGATCGACTCAGGAGGATATAGTGAGGAAAGGTTAGACGAGGTACAATGGATAGTGGAAGAAAAGGCTGAACAAGAAGAGGTAGAGTCAGGCGCAGGGTTAGTAGAGGAAAACGCATTAGAATTAAAATAGTTAGAAGTAAAAATAGCGTGATGTGACACACAAGAAGCAAATATAGGCATAAGTGAGTTAAAGGGCAAGGATAATTTTGATAATTTGAATTTGAATTTAAATGATTTTATAAAATGAATATTGTACATGAAGGGTCTAGAAGAGATGAAAAATTTTGTATAGATGGGAAAGGTAAAGATGTTGAGGTTTGTCCACAGAAAAGGAAAGTATAATAAATGAGAAACAGACAAGTATAGGGAATGAAGAAGAAATATTTAAAAGTCGGAATAATAGAGATAAGTTTAATTTATGTGAAATAACAAGGATGATAAGTATAGAAATAGAAGGAGGAGATAGGGAAGATAAGTATTAGGATGGTTAGAAGAAAGACACGGATGATTAAGAAAAGAGTCAGATTTAAATAACAAGATGAAGTATAATGACAAAAGATAGAGATAGAAGAATTTTAATGGAGAAATTGTAGTAGAGATATAGAATAGAGAGATAGCGATAGGTGTATATAGAAAAGTAGATGTAGAAATAGGATAAATAGAGATAGGTGTATATAGAAAAGTAGAGATAGGTGTATAATAGAGTAAAATTTAAATAAATAGGGATAGAAATAAGTGTATATAGAAGATTAGGTATAGGATAAATATGGGAGATAGTTAGATATAGGTATAGAATTAGGTATGAAGAGGTAGGATAAGAATAAATAGGGGAAAATAAGTAAAGTGGAAAGTATTGAAGATGGAAAATAAAGACAAAAATACAAGATGATGTATGTAAAGGGTCAATAAAGGACTAAAGGGGGAAATAAAAGGAGAAAAGACAATGAAATAAGAGGCTGAAGAGTTAATAATTGATAGAAATAGTTAGGTAAAAGGTAGCGATAGGTGTGAATAGTTAATTAGAAGTAGAGATAGGTGTAGAAATAGTTAGAAATAGATAGAAAAGTAGTGATAGGTTGGATAAATAAGAATAGGTAGTGTTAGGTGAGTAGATAGGTGTTTAGAAATAGCAGATAACAGTAAATTAGAATGTAGGTATTTAAATTCAGAAAAACCGGGAATAGTTTTTCTTAAAATTGAAATAGGGGGATTATATAGTGGTTTTTATATTGTTAAAAATAAAAATAAACGAAGCAATTTCAAAACACCCTGTATAAAGGAATAAACAGAAATTACGTGCGAAATTTATATTAATTAATTCAATTTTAAGTAATGGGCATTAATCAAAGTGTATAAATAATAATTAATATTTAATAGCTTTGCTAAAATTAAATGGTAGAAGTCAATCCAATTCATTATTAATTTAATTAGAGTGAATTGCACAATTAGTGATATGTAATAAGCATAACAGTCTGTGAAAACCCAAGGTGAAACGCGTTGTAACAAACGGCTAAAAGGAGGGTTAAAATACCATGAAACGAAGCTCGAAGAATTGTATTTAAAACGTTCATTAGGAGCGAACACCTGCAAACTTTAAATGTCAAGTTCTAATAAATTCGAGCAGATAAACATGCAGATTCTACGTATATTGAAACGGGTAAATGTTTTAGCACGAAATACGAAACAGGATTATTTAAAATCACGTCGCTACTCCACGTGGGTTTAGATAGTAGATAGTCAAGAATATCGATTTGTACCACTCAGACCAGACTAGAAAGGGACGGATAAAACGCATAAGTAAAAGACAACAATAGGAAAGGAGGGATTTGTGAAGCGTCACTAAGTCTACGATTGGTTGAAATGTTTAGTCTAGTTTGAAACGAACAAGAGCTTAGTATAGCGTATTATTCTGAAAAGTTTATAACGATGTAGTAAAATTCGCGGAGTAAGAATGGGGTTGAGTGCAAATTTGCGAGAACGTGTTGTTGTAGATAGGGGATTTCGGATGAAAGGCGGCCGAGGAGGTGGCAGCTGAAATGTATAGATGATTCTAGAGAACGTAGGAGGGCCCTTAAGTTTTCGACCGCTCAAAAGGACATATCGCAGTAGCACGAGTTGTAATATTACAAAACCAATTAAATTTATTACAAAGTGATAGTCTCGTAATTAAATACGCGGTTAAGTGTGCCGAAATTAATTTCAATAGAGATATCATCTTTAATTAAAATCAACTCGTGTCGCGCTTTAAATAATGTGGTGCGAAGCTTTAAATTAAAGGAGAAATAATTTAAATGGAATTTGGAAGTGGTTACAACAGGGAGGCCGCGTTTGCAGTTCAATTGAGATGGAGTTTTTCTAGTAACCGCTAGAAACGACCTGCAGGTACAAACAGAAGGAATCGACGACATCATCCTCAAAGCAGAGATCTACTATAAACTTTCCAGGTAACGATTTGAATTGTGACTTTAAACTGTGAAATTTCAAGGTAGTGTGTATTAATTACGCATTGAACGTAATACGTGTAAAACTTTATTATGGTAGTTAACTGAAAAGTTGAAGGTTTCTATAAAGCTTTTAAACGTTTCATCAGAACATAAATTTTTTGTAAAGAGTACATGGCTATGTTTTGTTATTTGTTTTAAAAGTATGCAAATGCATAATTACTGGGTATTCTGAGCTCATCCTACCCCAGAGTTTATTTAGAGTAAAATGAATAAATAAAGTATAAAGAAGGAATTTTAGCGAAGGTATTATTCAAGGCCCATTTACTCCGTGTACAATTTCTGTGTTTAATGATTTAAAAAAAATAAAATACTGGGCATTATGAAATAAGGTTTTTCTGAAATGGAACGTAATTAATGGAATATGGACATTATTGCAGTTCATTTGTAAATAGTTATAAATAAAAAACTTGTATGTTGATTGTATTTGAGGTTTTATTGCTAGAGTGTGTGTATGATTGAGAATATGAGTCAATTTAGATATCCAAGAGGAGATCTAAATGAGCTAGCCGGAAGCAGTTGAAGAAGGCCGTTCAACCGAGGAAAAAAGGAAAACGGGTAAGGATAATTTTTTTTTTGATTAGGTAATTTTTGAAAATTTTGTTTATTGTCGAATATGAAAAGTTTATAAAATTTTTGAATATATTTTTGTATCGCAATTGCTTACCCGAGATCCACGGCATAAATTTGACGCCCAATTCGAAGAGGCTCGATTAAGTTAAGATACACAGTAAAATTTGGCGACCCATAAGTGAGGCTCGAGTTCCAAATAAAGTTTTAGTGATTTTATTCCAGGAAACTGACGATCTGAGAGAGAGAGAGTTTCAAAGTTTTTCTTGTGTGTATAAATTGTAAGAATATTGTAGTGTGTGTGAGAGTGTTTGAACGTATGCAGAGAAAGGAGTGGTTAAGGAGTCAAGGAGTGGAAATTGGGAGTGACGATAGTGCTTTGTGTGATAAAAATTCAAAATGGAGGAAGCTGGAGGCAGTAGGGATCAGTCAAAGACGGAATCAGGAGAAGCTGGGAATGAATTAATTTTGAGAATGTTAGAGAGGATGAATGAAGAATCTAACAGGACATTAGAGGAAATGAGATTAAGTAGGGAAGAATCGAATAGAAAATTTGACCAGATGAATGAGACGTTAACAGGAGTTAAGGAAACCCTAAGTGAGAAAATAGACAAGACGAACAAAGAAGTTTCAGAGTTTAAAAATAGCTTGACGGTGGAAATGGGGGAAGTTGAGAATAGGGTTGATAAAAATGAGCGTGATATTCGAGGTTTGAATATGGAAATGGGACAATTAAGGCCGGATGTAAGGATTTTCTGTGAGGATGAAATTAATGCAAAAATGACTGAGGTAACGGAATCGTGTAAGGATCAGTTAGGTCGAGTTGAGAGAGAAGTGAAAGGGATTAAGCATAACGTAGCGACTTTTATGGGGGATGGTCCAAGTTTTGTAACAGGGAATATTTCTTTAGAGCAGCAAATGAAATTTTATGGGGATAATAGAGTAAACCCACAAATATTTATCAATAATGTTTGAGGACTAATAAATAATGTATACGACGAACAGGCAAAACTGAATATTGTAAAAGTTTTATTAAAAGATCATGCAGAAGCTTGGTATAATTTAATAGGACTGGAGATTGACACATACAGGGACTTCGAAGACAGATTTTTAAAACACTATTGGAGTGACCACAGACAGCACCAGGTAAGAGACGACTTAATCACGGGGAAATTTAAGTGAGAATTTGCAGGAAGTAGGGAGCAATATGCTATACGCAAGTATAGAATAGCTAAGCCACTGAACCCACCACTGACAGACTAACAAATAATTAAATATCTATCGAGACACTTTGAGGTAGAGGTACGACAACACGTTGCACTAGAGAATATAGTGGACAGAGAATTATTTTTGGAATACCTGCAGAGGTACGACGATGTAAGTAGTGGACGACCTTGAGAGAATAGGGAAAAACAAATCAATACTGTTAGGTTTGACAACATACGGGACAACTATGCTAGACGGAATAATTACCAATACCAGCGACAAAATTGGGAACCACGACGACAATATTTCAGAAGTAACAGTGTAGGAAGGGGACGAGCACCGAGACCTGGACCTACACGACAGAACAGATCATCGGACATACGGGGGACTGAGAATACAAATACGGAACGAGTAGAAACGCCTAGGACTTACGCTGAGGTGACGGCTGGACCAGGACCGAGTAGGAAAGTCGACCTGGACAGGATTTTTAAGAACGGACAAACCACTAGACGTCACTGTGTACAAGTAGGAACATGCTAGGGAATTTTTAAAAATTGAAGAAGAAATTGAGCCAGAAATAGTTGAAAAATTTTGTTTGCCCATATTAGAAATTAAAATTTTGAGAAAAATTTAGAGTTTTATTAGATTCAGAAGTGGAGGCGAGTTTGATATCGGAGGAATTCGTCAATGAAATTAAAAATAAAGTGTGTGATAGAATAATGCCAATAAAAGAGGTCACCTGGTTGCGCCGAATAAAAACGATTTGCTGTTGTAAATAGCGTAGTTATTTTGAAAGTAGAGTTAGGTTCAGTAAGCTGTGAACAAGAATTTATCATTGTACCTGGGTTAAAGTTTAAAGGGATATTAGGGTCGATTGCATGATGAGGTTAGGGTTATAATTGATATGGAGAGGAGAATAGTTAGGATTGGGGATAGGATATTGCCCTGGAAGGCAAGTTATGATGTCACGGTAGATGACATGGGGTTATGTATAAATAGTATAGAAGGAGATGATGAAGAAGTGAGAGAGATCGACTCAGGAGGATATAGTGAGGAAAGGTTAGACGAGGTACAATGGATAGTGGAAGAAAAGGCTGAACAAGAAGAGGTAGAGTCAGGCGCAGGGTTAGTAGAGGAAAACGCATTAGAATTAAAATAGTTAGAAGTAAAAATAGCGTGATGTGACACACAAGAAGCAAATATAGGCATAAGTGAGTTAAAGGGCAAGGATAATTTTGATAATTTGAATTTGAATTTAAATGATTTTTATAAAATGAATATTGTACATGAAGGGTCTAGAAGAGATGAAAAATTTTGTATAGATGGGAAAGGTAAAGATGTTGAGGTTTGTCCACAGAAAAGGAAAGTATAATAAATGAGAAACAGACAAGTATAGGGAATGAAGAAGAAATATTTAAAAGTCGGAATAATAGAGATAAGTTTAATTTATGTGAAATAACAAGGATGATAAGTATAGAAATAGAAGGAGGAGAGATAGGGAAGATAAGTATTAGGATGGTTAGAAGAAAGACACGGATGATTAAGAAAAGAGTCAGATTTAAATAACAAGATGAAGTATAATGACAAAAGATAGAGATAGAAGAATTTTAATGGAGAAATTGTAGTAGAGATATAGAATAGAGAGATAGCGATAGGTGTATATAGAAAAGTAGATGTAGAAATAGGATAAATAGAGATAGGTGTATATAGAAAAGTAGAGATAGGTGTATAATAGAGTAAAATTTAAATAAATAGGGATAGAAATAAGTGTATATAGAAGATTAGGTATAGGATAAATATGGGAGATAGTTAGATATAGGTATAGAATTAGGTATGAAGAGGTAGGATAAGAATAAATAGGGAAAATAAGTAAAGTGGAAAGTATTGAAGATGGAAAATAAAGACAAAAATACAAGATGATGTATGTAAAGGGTCAATAAAGGACTAAAGGGGAAATAAAAGGGAAAAGACAATGAAATAAGAGGCTGAAGAGTTAATAATTGATAGAAATAGTTAGGTAAAAGGTAGCGATAGGTGTGAATAGTTAATTAGAAGTAGAGATAGGTGTAGAAATAGTTAGAAATAGATAGAAAAGTAGTGATAGGTTGGATAAATAAGAATAGGTAGTGTTAGGTGAGTAGATAGGTGTTTAGAAATAGCAGATAACAGTAAATTAGAATGTAGGTATTTAAATTCAGAAAAACCGGGAATAGTTTTTCTTAAAATTGAAATAGGGGGATTATATAGTGGTTTTTATATTGTTAAAAATAAAAATAAACGAAGCAATTTCAAAACACCCTGTATAAAGGAATAAACAGAAATTACGTGCGAAATTTATATTAATTAATTCAATTTTAAGTAATGGGCATTAATCAAAGTGTATAAATAATAATTAATATTTAATAGCTTTGCTAAAAATTAAATGGTAGAAGTCAATCCAATTCATTATTAATTTAATTAGAGTGAATTGCACAATTAGTGATATGTAATAAGCATAACAGTCTGTGAAAACCCAAGGTGAAACGCGTTGTAACAAACGGCTAAAAGGAGGGTTAAAATACCATGAAACGAAGCTCGAAGAATTGTATTTAAAACGTTCATTAGGAGCGAACACCTGCAAACTTTAAATGTCAAGTTCTAATAAATTCGAGCAGATAAACATGCAGATTCTACGTATATTGGAAACGGGTAAATGTTTTAGCACGAAATACGAAACAGGATTATTTAAAATCACGTCGCTACTCCACGTGGGTTTAGATAGTAGATAGTCAAGAATATCGATTTGTACCACTCAGACCAGACTAGAAAGGGACGGATAAAACGCATAAGTAAAAGACAACAATAGGAAAGGAGGGATTTGTGAAGCGTCACTAAGTCTACGATTGGTTGAAATGTTTAGTCTAGTTTGAAACGAACAAGAGCTTAGTATAGCGTATTATTCTGAAAAGTTTATAACGATGTAGTAAAATTCGCGGAGTAAGAATGGGGTTGAGTGCAAATTTGCGAGAACGTGTTGTTGTAGATAGGGGATTTCGGATGAAAGGCGGCCGAGGAGGTGGCAGCTGAAATGTATAGATGATTCTAGAGAACGTAGGAGGGCCCCTTAAGTTTTCGACCGCTCAAAAGGACATATCGCAGTAGCACGAGTTGTAATATTACAAAATCAATTAAATTTATTACAAAGTGATAGTCTCGTAATTAAATACGCGGTTAAGTGTGCCGAAATTAATTTCAATAGAGATATCATCTTTAATTAAAATCAACTCGTGTCGCGCTTTAAATAATGTGGTGCGAAGCTTTAAATTAAAGGAGAAATAATTTAAATGGAATTTGGAAGTGGTTACAACAGGAGGCCGCGTTTGCAGTTCAATTGAGATGGAGTTTTTCTAGTAACCGCTAGAAACGACCTGCAGGTACAAACAGAAGGAATCGACGACATCATCCTCAAAGCAGAGATCTACTATAAACTTTCCAGGTAACGATTTGAATTGTGACTTTAAACTGTGAAATTTCAAGGTAGTGTGTATTAATTACGCATTGAACGTAATACGTGTAAAACTTTATTATGGTAGTTAACTGAAAAGTTGAAGGTTTCTATAAAGCTTTTAAACGTTTCATCAGAACATAAATTTTTTGTAAAGAGTACATGGCTATGTTTTGTTATTTGTTTTAAAAGTATGCAAATGCATAATTACTGGGTATTCTGAGCTCATCCTACCCCAGAGTTTATTTAGAGTAAAATGAATAAATAAAGTATAAAGAAGGAATTTTAGCGAAGGTATTATTCAAGGCCCATTTACTCCGTGTACAATTTCTGTGTTTAATGATTTAAAAAAAATAAAATACTGGGCATTATGAAATAAGGTTTTTCTGAAGTGTAGCGTAATTAATGGAATATGGACATTATTGCAGTTCATTTGTAAATAGTTATAAATAAAAACTTGTATGTTGATTGTATTTGAGGTTTTATTGCTAGAGTGTGTGTATGATTGAGAATATGCGAGTCAATTTAGATATCCAAGAGGAGATCTAAATGAGCTAGCCGGAAGCAGTTGAAGAAGGCCGTTCAACCGAGGAAAAAAGGAAAACGGGTAAGGATAATTTTTTTTTTGATTAGGTAATTTTTGAAAATTTTGTTTATTGTCGAATATGAAAAGTTTATAAAATTTTTGAATAAATTTTTGTATCGCAATTGCTTACCCGCGATCCACGGCATAAATTTGACGCCCAATTCGAAGAGGCTCGATTAGGTTTAGGATACACAGTAATATATATATATATATATATATATATATATATATAACAAGTATATACGATGTATAAATAATCACAATCTTTACGAAAAATCGAAAGGAAGTTATTAATTGTACAAAGCAAGCTAGTAATTTGCATAGCCATAAATGAAAGAATTTGTTTGTTTCATAAAGGGAATAAACATTCATCAACTAGTTTCGATCTTAGTGGATCTCATCAGGATGAAGTGGTTTATAACCCTTATCTCATCAGGATGAAGTGGTTTATAACCCTTATATATATATATATATATATATATATATATATATATTGCTGTGTATCCTAAACCTAATCGAGCCTCTTCGAATTGGGCGTCAAATTTATGCCGTGGATCGCGGGTAAGCAATTGTGATACAAAAATTTATTCAAAAATTTTATAAACTTTTCATATTCGACAATAAACAAAATTTTCAAAAATTACCTAATCAAAAAAAAATTATCCTTACCCGTTTTCCTTTTTTCCTCGGTTGAACGGCCTTCTTCAACTGCTTCCGGCTAGCTCATTTAGATCTCCTCTTGGGTATCTAAATTGACTCGCATATTCTCAATCATACACACACTCTAGCAATAAAACCTCAAATACAATCAACATACAAGCTTTTATTTATAACTATTTACAAATGAACTGCAATAATGTCCATATTCCATTAATCACATTACACTTCAGAAAAACCTTTTTTCATAATGCCCAGTATTTTATTTTTTTTAAATCATTAAACACAGAAATTGTACACGGAGTAAATGGGCCTTGAATAATACCTTCGCTAAAATTCCTTCTTTATACTTTATTTATTCATTTTACTCTAAATAAACTCTGGGGTAGGATGAGCTCAGAATACCCAGTAATTATGCATTTGCATACTTTTAAAACAAATAACAAAACATAGCCATGTACTCTTTACAAAAAATTTTATGTTCTGATGGAACGTTTAAAAGCTTTATAGAAACCTTCAACTTTTCAGTTAACTACCATAATAAAGTTTTACACGTATTACGTTCAATACGTAATTAATACACACTACCTTGAAATTTCACTATAGCGTTCTCCCAATATTCACAGTTTAAAGTCACAATTCAAATCGTTACCTGGAAAGTTTATAGTAGATCTCTGCTTTGAGGATGATGTCGTCGATTCCTTCTGTTCGTACCTGCAGGTCGTTTCTAGCGGTTACTAGAAAAACTCCATCTCAATTGAACTGCAAACGCGGCCTCCCTGTTGTAACCACTTCCAAATTCCATTTAAATTATTTCTCCTTTAATTTAAAGCTTCGCACTACATTATTTAAAGCGCGACACGAGTTGATTTTAATTAAAGATGATATCTCTATTGAAATT
The DNA here is from genome assembly GCA_036346225.1 of Platerodrilus igneus. Classification (NCBI taxonomy): domain Eukaryota; kingdom Metazoa; phylum Arthropoda; class Insecta; order Coleoptera; family Lycidae; genus Platerodrilus; species Platerodrilus igneus. The sequence continues at coordinate 3,125,705 of JARFIW010000454.1, read as the reverse complement.
AATTTCGGCACACTTGCTTTGTATAATTAATAACTTCTTTTCGATTTTTCGTAAAGATTGTGATTATTTATACATCGTATATACTTGTTATATATATATATATATATATATATATATATATATATATATATATATCTTTACACTTTATGACCTTTATATTTACTATTAAGTCAAGATGTTATAAATTTGTTGGGATGTTGTATGAAACATACTGAAAGATAACACTTCTATGAATAACAAACAAGATTTGGAAAATTTAAGTACGGTATATTCTTGTTTTTATAATCAATAATATTAGTGATCTTTTTATTATTTTCTTAAAACATCTATGTTAGTCATGTGTCAATGATTATGTCAATTTATTGTATTATACTACTTTCAATCAAATGAAGTGCTGTCAGACTGTCACTGTCATTAGCTAAATAATGATATATTTATGAACAGTTAATGTAATTTGTAATTTTTGTAATTGATTGACTAAATCTCTTTTATATTATAGACTTATGATTATGGCAAAATTGTGTTGCCGAAACGTCAGGTAATATAACAAAATATTAAATTACTATTTTTTTTTTACCTAAAACATCCCAACAAATTTCCGATATAACAATACCATTAGATATCAGCGATTTTTTATCTTTGCGTCCTAAATTCAACCTACCCGTTATCACCTAAGATATTCATATTGGAAAATTACTAGCCAACATTGAAAATATTTTAGAGGCGCACGAAGAAAATAATAAAAACAAACTTAGGGCACAAATCATCAACAAAATTACAAATTTTTTATTGAATCCAAAAAAACTCAAATAACTTCTATAAAACTAAATGTAAAGTAAATAGGTTTTTGAAGACACACTCAGAAATAATCATCACCAATGCAGATAAAGGAGCAGTTACCGTTATTATGACACGCACACAATACAACACCTTATCAGAAAAATTATTGAACGATACAACCACTTATAAACAACTAAACAAATATCCCACATCCACAATTCAAAAGAATGTTAACGACCGCATTAAGTTATTAGAATCTAAAAAGATGATCACAAAACAACAAAAGCAGGAATTCACTCAAAATAATTCCATTGCAGGCAGATACTACGGACTTCCAAAGATCCACAAACCCGAATTATCACTTAGACCTATAATCTCATCTATCATGACACCAACATACAACTTAGCTTGCTTTCTATCAACAATTTTAAGTAATGCATTCCCCATTGAATCCAGTTACAGTATCAAAGATTCTTTCACATTTGTCGAACGCTACAAACTATGTACTATCCCAAACGAATTTATTCTAATATCATTAGATGTCAAGTGTTCATTCACTAACATACCAACAGATTTGGTTATCAGCATCTTGAAAGAAAAGTGGAGTACTATTGAAAAACATTGTAAATTTTCACTTAATCTGTTCATCAGTAGTATATATTTGGTAATTAACAACACACATTTTATATTTCAAAATAATTGTTATCTACAAGTATCTGGTACACCTATGGGTTCCACGATGTCACTAATACTTGCTCAATTAGTAATGGACAATGTTATCGAAACCATAAAACAACAATTACCCTTCAAACTAGAATTTATCGTGAAATACGTAGATGACATAATTTGTTCTATCCCAAAAGACAAAATCGAAGAAACTAATATAGCATTCAACAATTTGCATCCAAAACTTCAGTTTACCACACAAACAGAAATCAACAGAAAACTGAGTTTTTTAAATACGATCGTCATTAGAGATTCTAATTATAAACTTATATTTGATTCATACAAAAAACCAACAAATTCCGGCCGCTACCTCAATTTTAACTCAAATCATACTTTTAGACAAAATAAATTCTGCCCTAACTTTAAAAAACAGAATTTCAAAAATTTTCGACCCCATTTTCCTTGCGACTAATCTTAAACAACTACAAAAAACTTTACTAAACAATGGATATCCTAAATCTTTAAGAAATAAACTAATTTTTCAAACTAAACAAATACATCCAGAAAAACACATTGGAACTGAACTTAACAAATACAAAACACTTCCATACATACAACAACTAACACCATGTTTAATAAAACTATTAGAAACTCCACAAAGAAAAATTTTGACTAAATAAGAAAATAGCATTAAGAACATATTTACCAGGACCAAAGATAATATCCCAAAATCACTAAAAAGCAATGTCATATACAGCATCCCCTGTAGCTGCAATAAACAATATATAGAACAATCCAAACAGTGACTAAAGAACAGAATAATACAACATAAAAGTGAACAAAAATTAAACAAAAAATCATGCGCCCTTACTATACATTTAAATGAATATTAACACCAAGCAGATTTTGACAACGCGAAAATATTAGATACTGAAAGTATATACAAAAACAGATTATTTTTAGAAAGCTACCATATCCAAAAACAAATCAACACAATTAATTTTAAAAATGACATAGATAACCTACACAAAAGTTATGCATTTTTATTTTCCTTAAATAAAAAGTATTAAACACCATTTAAATTGATTAAAGCAGTCTAAAAACACACACACACACAAACGCATGCATGCACACACACACACACACACACACACACACACACACACACACACACACACACACACACACACACACACACACACACACCCACCCACATTATAATTTATTTTACATATTATATAAATAACACACACGCACACACACACACACACCACACACACACGCACACATACAAACACATTAGAACGTAATATAGAACTGTATATAAATGATAATATTTTTATTAATTATAATGTTTCAGTAGATTATCATAATTTTATATAATTTATAAGTAACAACATTTTTAATTTTTAAAATTTAATTTTCTTTATTGTTAATTAACACTTCTGTAATTTTTAGTATTAATAACGTTAGCAAGTTAGTAAAACAAAGCAAAACCAATACAAATTACATTCAACACAAAATTTCATAAAAACCAACAGTTTAATAAATGTAAGTATAGTTTTTAAGAAATTCTCCAAAGATGTTAACCATTTAATTTTTGAACTAAGTGTAAAGAAACATATTTTCCGAAACGTCAGTTATTAATACATGACTTTGGCATTTTGAAAAAATTATGACATTTGGACGAAGTAAAACCCAAAATCTAATCTTAATTGAATATTAATAACGTCCAGAAACAAAGAATTAAATTAAGAATTAATTAACTAATTAATTAATTAATCCGAAACGTCAGTTATTAATAAATGACTTTGGCATTTTGAATAATGTATGACATTTGGACGAAGTAAAACCCAAAATCGAATCTTAATTTTATATATATATATATATATATATATATATATATATTACTGTGAGGTTAACTCTCTAAAGCGTCTCGGGAATTATACCCTCCTGTTGGGTTGACATAATACTGTGTGGTTTTGGACTGAATCTTTGCCCTCGGCTGCTCCTAATAATTCCTATTTTCTTAAATTAATATGGACACCTACCTGTTACATCTAAAAACTTCCTCGGGGTAACCTCATGCTGAAACCTAAATAGACATTCACACCAATCACACACTCAAAAATAACTCAATTGACCAAATATATCACACTCTATTTACATGAGATCCATAATACATTTTAAACACCATTCCTTTAGGTACATCCATAAAGGTCAATAATTTTATAAAAATAATCATGCAAATTAATATCCTTTTAAACACATATATTTTTATTTAAAGTAAGAGGGCGTTTCTCATACCTTACGTTACCTTTTTGGTCTTAGCATGAGCTCATAATAAAACGTCTACAACTGTGCATATAAATTTCCTGCACTACCAAATATCAATAAGCCCTCTATACCTCTTTACAACATTTGGTTATCTGTAAATTCATTAATTATTTTCACAAATCAATTTTCTTTTAAAGTCGCATAAATGTCTGTTCATAAAATATCAAATAATAATAAAACACATCAAACTCAAATCCAAATAATCACAAACGCCATAAAAATATTCACCACTCAATGTTCTATTCTATCGCATACCTAGTTTTTATCTTCTAAATGTGCTCCACCATCTAGCTTCTTGAAGATGCTGCCGACTAGTAGATACTCAGTCCATCAGCTAACTCCTGGTCCAATTACCATATGTGCCATGCATACCGCAGTTTACAATTTCCAATTCAAAAATTCTAATCTCCAAACTTAACTTTTATTATTTAAACATAGTTTTTTGTATCATCCAAACACTTTCAAATTTTAAAATTTTCGTGCATTTCAATACCAACTTAACAAGCTTTGTACTTGCGCACCACTTTAACGTTTTAACACAAAGATGCTTTATTAGCTTCTACATTAAATTTTATTAAATTGCACTAGTTCACTTGAAAATAACTATTATCACCAATGCTGGATGAAATCAGAATGAAAAAGAAAGAGAGCCTGGCCCCTCTCTGCCAGTGATTATATAAGTAAAATTCGCCCCCTTGTTTTAAATTGGCACGTACACTTGTATACCCGTTCCTATAATTCTTGTAAATCTTTTCTAACCGCTCGTTGTTCCAGCGAAAAACCCCTAACAAACCTCGAATTCTTGTGAATTTTGATAACGAACATAACAATACTCGGTAAATCGCTTCAAACCGTCACCCGCCGTTCTAATTTAGCTTCTCCGTCTTTATTTGTCAACGCCTTCAACTTGAACAGACATCTCTCATGTCCCTTGTACATATAGGTTTATCTCCCACATACGCTTCCACCAGCTGGATCTCTGTTCTTCTATTACATTGCACACCAATCACCTTGCTTGGCTCCATTCTCCTACTTTTTAACAGACGCGTGTTTGCTTTTAAATATCTTTGAAATTATCGATTTTATTTAGGTCTCCCAACTATACTGTCTCCTGAATTAAGTATACGCATCCCTCTTGCATTCAGTACATTTTTATTCTGTCTTGTTCTTCTCTGGACTCTTCACTATAGTACCTTCAAGATTGAAATCAATATTTTAACCACCAAACCGCGCCTATAATAATCCCAACGGTTGTTTTTTTCCAATAACCTATTAAAGTTTGTTTGTTGCCAAGCTTACCGAGAAATATTATCTCCCCACGTTGTTTGGTTTAAACTTGTTGGATTTTACGTTTGAAAACAGAAATGTTATTTTAACACGTGCTCTACGCTTCTAGCTTTTCATATAATTACTTTACTACAAATTTAAATAAAGAATGATTTTACCCCAATTATTATTTATTCTGCCCTATGTTTATACAAATATTATGTTACATTATCCTTGGCTAAATTATATTGATCCTACATTACTATACACTACTTAAGCTAAAAAAAAATAATTTGTTGAAAATATTCCAATTCCCTAATTAAATAAATTTGTTTTCCCTTATTCAAAAGCTCTCAACCGATAAGCTCATTTGTGGCCTTACATATCCCAATGACCCCTTAATTATACGATAATGTATATACATTATATTCATCTTTTCTTGACCACTTGTTTATATTTTAATTAAATTTCTTGGAATTTGGTCACTTAGCACTATCTTAGTTATATGCTGTTTGTTATGGTAATGAAATGAAACTGCCCAATCTATCATTTTAATTTAACACATATGACGCGTTTCGGTTCTCTATTTTCAAATATGTTTCTAAAAATATTATTATACAAATTACTACTGTAATTAATAAAAATCTAGATTTATATATACCTTAGGTTGTAACGTATTTTTTTTCTAGTTACACTTTGTTCGTTAAAATAAAAATAAAACAGCTATAATTTAAAATATTTAATTTGTGAATTACCGTCCAATAGAAATTAATACATAAAATTGATAATAACACATAAATTCCTTTACCTTTATTCTCTAAAGTTTGTTACTAAGCTCTGTCGAGTTGTCAATTTATTCACTTCATTATCAGCGTTCGAACGGGCAAGCTGCTCTGCAGGATAAGTGAAGTCAAGGTGGTCGTGTGTAACACGTGGCTTCTAACAATGTTAGAAAAAAATAAGATTAATTGATTGAGATGGAAGCCCCCTTTGACATCATTAATACAGTTGGTATAAATTAATTAAATAGATTATACTAATATTTTTCATCTTAGTGCAATATCTTAAAGCAATACCTTAACGCAATATCTTGACGCAATATCTTAAGGCAATATTTTAAGAAGGCAATTACATGTGTTCCGTATATTTCAACTTCACCAATAAATAACATCTTGGAGTTAAAATTTTATTGGAGAATTAAATTTAATCAAGCTGAGGTTGGTTTCTTTATGTAATAGTTGTATTCCGAAGAACTTTGATATTCGATGGTTATGGAAATTTCCGACAGCTGAGGTCAAGGTCCTATATCTTTCGTTCAGAGCAGTTTCGTAGCACGTGAGTGTACCTTAGGATTTAATCACTTTGAACATTAATTAAATTGCAATGAAGAATATAACATTAAAAATTTGAGTAACGTAAAAAGCTTTTAATGAAACAGCAAATTAAATAACAAATCTATTGTTTGCCAGAATGTTTGCACATGTACACAAACTGTACATTTAATAAAGTTGTGAATGACATTTTATGTCAGATATAAAAAAAAACATAGATTCAGTTGTCCTATCTAGACGTCACATGTCGTCTTACTTTAATGTAAAATATGTTTAAATATTTTGAGGTCATAAACTTTCATTTTTCATCGACATGTGAAATTCGCGTACTTACTGTTAAATAAAAATAACTTAGAGTAATTACATTCTACATTATCAGCACTTTGATAATTAAATTTTATTGTGAAGGTCAAGGAAGTACTTCATTGATTTAAAGAAATTTATGTATTATGAGTAACTTAGAAATTTCAAGTCAGTATATTTAAATTTTGTAGAAAGATGCACTCCGGGATCTTCCTATTTTTGAATGCATAACTTTACTAGTATATTTCTGTTCTAGAAAAATAATTAAGTGAAAATTTTTTAAGAGATACGAATTTAAATATTATAATTACATGAATCCAGAAATTTATTCAAATAGAATCTATTTTGTTTTTGAATGACTTTTTATTATTTAGAATTCAAGTAAAAAAATTACAAGTCATCTCCGATTAGAAATTGTGTGTAATGAAAACAAATTCCCTGGGTATATATTTTAGAAGCCTAAATTCTAGTATTTTATTTTTGGCAAATATTTTTGAGGACACAAATGGTGTCCATGTTGTACCTTTGTTTGTTCACAGGTCAAGCCGAGACATCTGTATGACATCTGGTGTTTGAGGTCTTGGTAAGTGTCTTTTAAGAGTGAAATTCAGGTTTTATGGCTATGTTAGTGGTGTTAAGATAAGGTTTCCGCATTCCCCTTATACAAGCACAGTTAAATTTTGTTGGTTATTGTATTGAAAAATACGGTGGCGCTCATTAACTATATTTTTGGTCTTTTAACAACCCATGACCCAAGCTCATGATCTACCCAGAGCTAACACTCGACTAGCCGTTTATGTCTTAAGAGTTTTTCTTTATCTCAAGCCATTCTTCATCCAACTTGACCTTGGGCTTACATTAATAAGAAGAAATTCTCGACATTGTGATATCAGGAAATTTAAAGGTGTAAATTTTTAGCTGATAGTCACGAGGATAAAGTTAATAATAAAAAATCAAGCAAGAAATTAATTTTTTATTACAAGGTCAACAATATAAAAATGTTTTTAAAACTGTGATCTTTTACAACCTTTACTAACATATAACTTTAACTTATCTGACTACATTTATCATTCAACTTAAGTTTTAAATATTTTAATTATCACTGAGTGGAAATTAAATTAGATGCGACTAATAATAATATATAGCAGGGTGGTACATGAGAATATTTTTACTAGATTTTGTTAGTTTATTTATGGTGAATTAAGTTGTGGTATATATTGCAAAGATCATCTTGGTCATTTTTTAATTTATGGCATTTGGAGTTTTCTGGATTTGTATTGTTTCTAAAAGACTTCTTTTCTTATCATTAACTGCGGTATCCAGGATACAGAACATTTTCGAAGTCAAACTTGTGAACTTTTTCAATGGCGTGTGCTGCAAGGGCAGTGCACTTTTTATTAGAAGTTTTTATTGTATATTTATATTCATATATGTGTTTATGTAAGTATTGTTTTGAATTTCCAATGTATATCTCCTGGCAATGAGAACAATCAATCTTATAAATCGTGTGTGTTCTGTTTTTTTTTTGTTCTGCTTTAGGGGTATACAAATTTTTAGTTGAATTGTTTGGTTTGTGTGCGATGGGTACATCATATGCCATTAGACATTTTTTTATTTGTTCTGAAAGCCCTGGTGTATATTCTATTCCAATCCGATTTTCATTTGTTTGTGGTTTTTAGTGCCTTCATTGTTATAAATTTTATCTACTTTTACTTTAATGATTTGTTTTACGAATGATATAGGATAACAGTTATTTTTAAGTATTTTTAACTGTCTTTATGTTTTTAGGTTTGAAATTATTATGTGATAGTATTATGTCACGCTTGACAAGGTTGTTTATGACATTTTCTTATATTGTATTGGTACATTCGATTGGAAATTTAAGTATCTGCCAGTTCATGTGGTTTGCATATAGCAGTCTGTTTTTATTTTGCCTGCTGTGTTGTTATTGACGAGTGTGTCTAGGAGTCGTTACTTGTTTATTTCTCTTTCATATGTAAATTGTAGGCGTGGATGAAATCCAATAAATGCATTCAACGTTTCATCAATTTTATTTTCGGGTAGACATATGATACAGTTGTCAACGATCTTTTGTAAAAGACAGGCTTACATTTTAATTGGTTGATAGCGTTGTTTTCAAGTTCTTCTAGTACCATATTTGCGATGGTGGATTATATTGGAGAGCCCATCGCTGTTCCAAATATTTGTACATAGATATTGTTCTCAAATTTGAAGTATGAAGCATCTAGACACGTTTTAATTCCTTTTATGAATTCTTCCATCGACAAAGTTGTGGACGGTGTTATTATGATCTATTTATTTTTATTATACTTATTACAAGGTCTGTCGGAACGTTGGTGAATATGATTTTACGTCAATTGAAATTATAACATGGTCACTTGGTACTGTTTGTTTGGTTATAAATTTTTGGAATTGCCAACTATCTTGTCTTTGTCTTTGAGTGTTTCTGTTAAAAATTTTGCTAGATTTAAGTGGGTGTATTTCTTGTGCTCACAAAGGGTCGTAGCGGCATGTTTACTTTGTGTAACTTGGGTAATCCACATATGTACGGTGCACGTCCATTGTGGCATATTAATTGATTTTTAATAAATTGTGTTATACAATTCTTTTTGAACCATTGATTTACTAGTGTGTTTATAGTAGTTTGTAATTGTAGCGTTGGGTCTATTTTTTTATTTAGATATGTGATGTTATCATTAAGCATTTCATTCATTTTAAGTATATATTCATCCTTATTCATTAAAACTGTTGTCTTGCTTTTATCTACTTGTAGGACATATATGTCTTTGTTATTCATTAATAACTCTTGAGTTTTCTTTAGATTGTGATTTTCGGGGTTGGTGTTTCTGTTTTTAATACGGTTCTTCTCCTTTTTGCGGTGGTTCATTAACATACTACACATTTTATTTCGAATTTTGAACTTTCCTTTGCGGTTTTTGTTTTTATTTCTATTTCCACATTTGCTATAATGTCTTCATAATTAGTTTTTGTAGTTTGGTTGAAATTTTTTACCTAAACTTAGTACATGATTTTCCTCGGGTGGAATAAGTTGGTGTAGAATTAAATCCTGCGTGTTTTTTTCTCTACAACTGTTTATTTATTCATCATCGTAAATGATAATATGGATAAATTTAAGTTATAGGTTCATTTAAAAATTACTTGCATTGATTAGGATTACCGGTCCTTTACGCCAAAAATACGAGAACGATTTTTTTCAACCTCCGATAGGCTATAAATAAAAGACAAGTTTATATAAAACAATAATTTTATTACCAAAAGATTGATACACTTACGGTTTCGACATAATCACCGAAGAGATTAAGACATTTATCATATCTGTGGACAAGCTTTTTAATACCCTGTTCAAGGAAAGTTGCCGCCAATGAATTCAAGTAGTCCTTGACGTCGGTTTGAAGGTCCTCATTGGTTTGAAAGCGCATCCCACTAAGCCACGTCTTCAGGTCAGGAAAAAAATGAAAATCGCTTGGGGCTAAGTCAGGACTGTATGACGAATGATCAAAAATGTCCCATCCAAATTGTTCGAGAAGCCGTTGAGTTGCTCTAGCAGTGTGTGGACGGGCATTGTCGTGTATCAGAACAACTCCAGCGGTCAGCTTTCCTCTTCGTTTGTTCTGAATGGCTCTACGCAACCATCGCAAAGTTTCACAATAAACAGCTGCAGTGATTGTGATTCCGGGCTCCATAAACTCCACAAGTAACACACCTTGTTGGTCTGAAAACACAGTAGCTATGGTCTTTCTGTTGTTGAAGGTTTGTTTGAATTTCTTTGGTTTGTTTGTTGAAGTTGAATACATCCATTGTTGTGATTGTCGTTTTGTTTCCGGTGTGTCGTATTGAATCCAGGTTTCATCCTCAGTCATGATTGATTTCAAAAAGTTGTCTCCTTCATCATGATAATGCTCAAGCAACTCCAAAGCTGACGCCATTCGTCGAGTTTTGTGACCGTTCTTCAGCATTTTTGGGACCCAACGTGCAGAAAGTTTTTTGTAACCTAACCGTTCAGTAACAATAGAGTACAAATACAGACCTTGAAACTTCTGGAAATCTGCGGTTTTCTTTAACCATTCTGTCAACACGTTGAACCAGATCATCTAAAACGACATCTTTAAACTTTCGACACCATTCACGCACAACACTATCACTCATGCAGTTTTCCCCATACACACGACTCATTCTTCGATGGACTTCTGCAGCACTGTGGCCTTCAGTCTGTAGAAAACGAATCACACTTAGCACTTCACACTTGGTGGTAGCATCAATAATAGCGTGGCTGTAGCACAACGCCGACTGACGCCTTAATGTCAACAATGGCGGAGTGTGTAGTGCAAGAGCTGCGTAGTCGCCTACAGCGCATGCCCGCTTTGTGCTACCCGCGTAGCGTCTGCACGGAGCGATCGGAAGTTGAAAAAAAATGGCACTCGTAGTTAATTACTATTGGAATAAAACTTAACCTTATACTATTTAGTTTTGTAAGTATGCCAAGTGCCACTGCAATTACAGAGGTCGAAATAGTGACATTGTTAATCAAACATTACCTATATACAATAAATGCAACAAAGTTGTGAAACACCGATGTTGTTTAGTTCTGACATATTATTATACCCGGAGAATACGACTGCTTTCCTTAACATTTACGGCCTTCACTATTTTCTCAAGTTCATATGCTCTTCAGTTTATTGGCTTTGTTAAATTCTTACTGCAGCGCAAACTTGAAAGGAAACCAAAGCATAAGGAACAAAAATAAAGAAACATAAATATAATACATCAATTTTCTTTAGTTCGCTGAGAAAAGAGATAAAAGAGTTCATGTCTGTTTTATTTGCAGCGTAGTCCACATATGAGACGTTTTATTCATAGTATTGGTGCTTTCTGTCGGACTTGTTTTATAGGGATTTTTGCACAACAAAAGCCTTGCAATTAAAATCGATATCAATATAAAAACGAGATGTTTTATTAATTGGTTTCTTGAAAGTATCTGTGAGAATCGCATGAATGATTTTAAAGCCGCCTGTCCAAATTCACTTGTACGCTAGAATCCTTGCAGTAAAACTAACCCTATAGGGTGAACACTATTCTTATAGAACTAAAATGGTTCGACTAAGACCTTTTCAACAAACATTAACTCATAATACTTGGAAAAGCTGAGAATATTTTTACACTATGCAGATTACTTGTTTATATAACTCAGCAAACGGAAGTAGACAAATATCCTCAAGTTTGCAAAGCAATTCTAATTAAATGTCTGTGGGAGAAGCTAACTTTGTCTCATGTGGTAAAAAATATCCTTTGAAGTTTTCGTAAATAACCTCTTCGGGACCAAATTTTAGATATGACCAGTTATTTACTAAAATTGTCACGACTGGCGTTCCGTCATTCTGTAGTTGAAGATATTTGCCACCGCCCAGATAATACAGAGAAGGAAGTGTTTTGATCAGTATAAACGTTTGGGGATGGTTAAAACTGTAGCGGTACATGAAAGCCATTATGAGTGAAGTTAGTAAACACACCGTTACATTAAATTCTTATAGCGCGGTTAAAACCGCACAGTTTGGAACATACGGAAACGCTGTACGTCAGTAGTGCGAATGCAGGGCATCTAGAGCTACTACACACAACCTCAGCACCGTCTCCGTCCTCTTAATCCTCTCTCCTCTTGCCCCTTCGTCCTCCTTTTCACGCTTCCTTAACCCTCCTCCGTCCTCCCCACTACCCTTCCCCTCGTCCGTTTTCTTCCTCACTCCTCCTCAACCCTGATCTGGCTTCCTCACTCAACTTCATGTCTCCTCTGTCCTCCTACTTACTCAACATCAGCCCGCCTCCGTTCTCCTCACTTATAGTCAGTTTTCCTCAACCCTGTTCATCCCATCTCTGCCCCCCTCTTTCGTCTTCCCCCGGACTCCATCTCGACCTTCCTCCGCCATCTACTATCTTCCACACCTCAACCTTCCTTCATCTCAACCTTACTACTTCTGTGTTATTAGTTGTGTTGTATTTTTTTGTATTGGACACACTAGTGTTTTGTTCCTATGTATATGTTGTGAATCAAGTAATCATTTTTTTCATGGTGAATTGGGTTGTGTGTTTTTCTGGTTTCCTTCTCCCCCACCCTCACCCCCATTCCAATCACCGACTGTGTTAGCGTGGCATTCGTGTTTCTTTTTCTCTTCTCTGCTATCGTAATTTTGTTGAACAGTCCATTACTGATTCCGTTCTTTTCTTTTAGCGCGCCCGTCTTACGTGTATCACGTGTACCTGTTATACAATTGATAAACATGGACATGTATGACAAACAATCAATTAAACATATGCTAAATCTGCATGTTATATATGGAGGATGCCATTCCGCCATACATTGTAAATTTTGTTTTATTTTTTCTTAATTCACTGTGATTATCTCTATTCCTTCAAACTTTTCAAAAGTAATTTTTTTTAACAAAGATTTAACATAATTTCTAGTTTTTCTCTCCGTAGTTTAAACCACGCGCTAAAGATATCAGTGAATCAAAAAATACTGCTCAGGTACCTTTCATACAATTAGAAATATGTTCTAAATATTTGAACAGATATGACTCCCGAGCAATTAGGCACATGCGATGTTTGTGTGTCATGCTTAAAAACAGATATTACCAAAAATCATTATAAACTATGTTTTATCATCTTCTATTGTTTTGCTATGCTTGTGATTATTGTTTCGTACTTTGCAAAAAGCAACTTTATCTGACAAAAGATAAACATAATTCCTAGTTTCTAATTTTCAAGCGTAAATTACGACCATAAAATTATTAATTATTGAAAAAATCATGTAAAAGTACTTGTGCCATATTTTTAGATATGCTTTACATATTTGTACTTATATGACGGACACTCATCTAAACAAATGTTACATTTGTGTATTATAATTGAAGAAAGTTATTTTGACTTTCATTATAAATTCTGCTTTAATATTTTCTGTGATTCTACAGTTTTTTTTATTTCAAGTCCTCTAATATCACGTTTTTCTTATAAAGACCAAAAATAGATCATATTTCTTAATTCCCTAGTTTCAATCATGCCTAATCAAAATATTAATGATATGAAAAATATAGATCTATTCGTGACAATTACAAATATGCTTTAATGAACGAAGTCATTTACAACATTCACTATAGATTTTGTTTAATTATTTTTTATTGTTTGGTCAATCGATTTTTCTTTATTCTTACTTAATAAATTTTTCTTTTAAATGCCAAAGATATTTCTTTTATAATTAACAAAGTGTTTGTTGTAGAACAAAAATGCAAATTAAAATAATATAAAATACAAGTTGAAAAACTTATTCTTAGTTTATAAAAATTCAACCGTATACAGGTTCTGAAGTATAATAAAACAATGTCGTTAATTGTATGTTGTTAATTGTATCCACTAATAAAAATAGTCATGATTTGTGCATTACGAGTGTGTGTGATATTTAAAATTTAACGTTTCTACAGCTATAGAGGAATATTCAAAGCTTAACTTTAATCACATCCCCTTTAGAATTACACCTCATAAGGGTTCTGGTATGAGATCAATTTTTGTCGATGAAATTCTTCTTAATTTTCATCAAAAAATCTAATTCTTAATTCCTTTGCATATATTTAGAATTATCTAATATAAACAGTCTAAAACTTTTTACCCGTGAATTGTATACATTTTGTACTACTTTCCACTTCGTTGGAAATGGAATCTGAAATTAATCTAGCAACATTAATACTGCACTACAATTCAAATAACAGAATTTTAATTTAAAACATTTGCTATGGAAGTATTTAGACTCTCCTGCCTTTCAGTTCCTGCATAGCATTCAGGGACTGGATGGTAATAAAATATTATTGAAGTGGAGGTCTTTCACTCAAATTTAGAAGTTCAATATTGCGTTCGATTCGGCTGCAGCAAAATCGCGACTTTTTCTATCTCAAATATTATAACTGTAAAAAGCTGTTATATGAGCATCCGAAAGTTGCAAATATATATTAAATCTTGAAGAAGGGTGTTGGATATTGCACCTGTGTAAAAGTGAATGTGTTATAAAGAAATGGTTTTATAATGTGTAGAGCTTTGACCATTGAGGGTGATGTGAGTTAAAATTAAATGTCTGTAAGGAAGTTTTTTGTACAAGTTGCGTGAAATAATTTGTGCAGCAATGCCTCATTTTAAATTATACGGAAATGCGTGATCCAAAATTATTTTTTAAGGTGAAAAAGGATTGAAAATTGCAAGAAATTAAGGATACCTTTCAGTTGGTGACAAAAGAATCCAATAAACTTGTAATTTGTAAAATAACCTGAGCTTCGTATAGGTGTATACGTTTCCAGGTAGTCAAAGCATGGGTGTGTAAGTACTTATTGGTGAGATAGAAAAAACAAATCCACTGGCTTTGTTAAATTTGAATACGATTTGCAATAGTATTTTCTATAACTCAACCTACCATCGACTATGTGGTTTAGAAACAATTAATTTGATACCCAATATCCATTTATAACAAAAAAAATACTATATAGAATTAGACCACGCCAAAAATTTCAAAATAAAACACGCACTGACTAATTAATTACCCTTCATGAGTACTTATAAGTTGCCCATACTCAAATAGCCCGAAAATAAAAATAAAATGCAAAAGGAATTTTCCGTTCTCGATTTTCGAGTGGGAGGTGTCTGAAAGCAAAAAGGCTTGGCTTGATTAATTGTTTAATAAACATAAGCAAAAATAATTATAAGTTCCAAAATTACATAAAATGAAAGTGAAATTGAATGATTTAGCAGTTCGGAAGTCTTCAGATGGCTTCATGGTTGCTTGTGGAACCAGAAATACACTTAAACACTAATTAAATAAATGTATGTACAATTTAACGGAGTGTATAAGTCTTCGGTAGTCTTCGGCTTTCTTAGGAATGTTTCGCAAGTTGCTTACGAGGCCCAGTGTGAACTTGAACAACGATAATTAGGAAATATGTACAGGTTGAAGAGGTCCAAACATCTTCGGATCTCTTTGAAAGGTTTCGTGTTTTAATTGTGGGTCAACGTAACGTTAAAAGAATTATGAATTGAAATTATATGAACTTAAAAACTACTAATTTACAATATATACAAGTATAGAGAGTTCAGAAGGTCTTCGGTCGTCTTCTGAACTCTTCGGCAGTCTTCGTGTTAGTGATGCCTTTACAGGGATGTCGTCCCTGCGGTAGGGCTTGACAGGTGCAATCGCTATAACGACTTGTCGGTGAAGTAGCTTAACGTAGCTTAACGTTCATACGTGGTTTGTTAACTATGGATTGATGAATTGTAATGACGTGCCCTGGGTACAGCGTCGGACAGCGTCACCGTCGGAGAAAACGCAGGCTATGGAAATCACTGTGTTTGTAGTATAGCAGGCTATGGAGAGCGCTACTTGTTGAAGGGTTTTGCAGGCTATGGGGAGCACTGCAAGGTGATTGCTAGGCTATGGTGAGCACTACGAATGTCTTCTGCAGAATTTGAAATTTTATTTATTCACTTCCATTTCCTATGCTTCGTGTGTTGAAAAACGTTAATGATGTCTTTAACCAATGAAAAAGTTTTTGACTGTAAAATAATTTCCAAATTTAGTTTACCAATAAAAGTACAGATTTTTGGGTAGCACAAAAACTTAGTTGTAATTTCTTGATATTCTTTGGTTTGTTCTATTTCCAGCTCGTGTACTCTGATATAGTCAACTGCAAATCCTCAGTCTGTTTAGTGCTTTGCGTGTGGTGATATAATCAACACCTGCTTTAAAGTGTCGCAAAAGAAAAAACACCCTAAACCCAAATTCTCGTTTATTAAATTTCTAGATAGCATGACTGAAAAATCATACAAATAAATTTATTTGTATTTGAAGTTTTAATATAATTGTGATAAATTGGCATATCGGTCATCTACTTGTTAATAATACAACCACGTTGCAATAGTGAAACCTAGGTGCAAATCAAGCAGCGCATGTATATCTTTTTTTAAATCTGAGAAACGCATTAAATAAATATTCCTAAATTTTTTACGAAATGCTTAACTAATCCCTACGAATATTATTAAGCTGACTGATTATACATATTCGTATCAATGTTCTTGCCTTTTTATTGGACATTCTTGTTCATTTTTTTTTATTTCTTTGGTGGACCACTTAGTTGAGGCCATCAATAGTCAGTAAACGAGGTGGTGGGTTTTAGCAATTTCAGTATCTGAGTCAATGGGATCCTTATAAGTGACAATAACGATCGCGCGAGCTTTAAGTCGCCGACACGGGATTTTTTGTGACAATTCCACTCCCCATTTATGTGGAAGTCATTGTTCTCGAGATATTTTAATAACATTGACAACAGCACTTGCTTGTAGATAATGATCCGAAATTATTTTGATGATATTACTGAGCATGCTTATTTTAGAATCACCGATCTATGTTTACTCCTCCTTTTTTAGCACATCATTTAATGCACGTGTTTGTAGGTCATTAACTCCTGTTGCGTTATTGACCTATATGTTCGCGTCCTTTTTGGTGACGCAGGACATGAATTCAAGCTTGTGACCCCTCTCAACCCATTGATACCGTTTTCGACTTTACTTCGTGTCTCATTTCACTAACCCCATTTCTGGACATACTTTCTCTTCGTCTATTATTATCCCAGTTTGGTGACCTACTTTCTTTTATTTGATCACTAACCCAGTTTTTCGTCCCACTTATCAACTTCCAGTTATCATCGGTGTTTCACTAGCAATCTTTCCTCCGGTCAGCTACTGCCTACTTTATGTTAAACTATCAGTAAGAAATACGTAGCCCATATGTAAGTAACATATAATAAGTTTGTAATGAAATATCTTTCCGTAGTTTCGCAAATGAATTAGTCCCCGTCAAGAGCAAGCGGTTGAACTTTATTAGTTAACAAGCGGTTGTCAAGAAATTGACGATGTACAAGTAGTCGGGGGCTGGCTCTGTGATTCAGGTAGGTTTGTGTACGACTGCTGATTTTAAGGTCCCCAATTTGTTTTCACACGGACCGCTTGAAAAACACTAAGCGAGTTTACATAAAATGCGTCCTTGCTCGAATGAGAGGTACAATGTTGGTCCAGTGTGTGAGTGTTGTGATGCACGTTAAAGATCCCCATATTGCTCGGAATAGTAAGGGCTCGGCAAAGTTTAAAATTTGCGGGTAACAAAAGACTCGCTTCCTGACCAATGTAGTACTTCGGGTGGTATATTGAAAAGTCGAATGTAGAGGTATACGAGTAATCATTTCTGGCATCGTTTACTGAAGCATGCAAGTTCTAAACCAGGTATGTGCCGAAATCATGTAGTCGAGTTGTTGCAAAAACTGAAAAATTTTGTAATTATAGTAATTATTATTAGAAAAATATATATTTTTATTACAATAAGTAAAGGAAACATAAATTGAATTGCAAAGGGATAGTTACCATAGCAATTGAGATAAACAATTTTAAGTGCAAGAGTAACGAAAAGAGCTAAGTCCCATGTATGTATTTCATGCGTTGGTGTAGCATCTACGTGCCAGGAAAAAAACACTAAGGAGTAAAAATAAAAATAAACTATATATAATATTACGTTATATTGAAATACTGCAAAGTTCCTAATTAGCGATTTAGTCTAAATAAAACTGCTTATTTTCTGGACGATTATAATATGACATTTTTAATAAATCTTGTTTTATGTTAAAACTTAACTTTGAATGATCATTGTAGGGCTGGAACACCATAATGCAAATATCTTCCATCTTGACTGTTTTATGTAGTACATGGTGATCTGTCCAATCTTCAAGTTCATTAAACGTTTCTTTAGTATGCACAATACAATTTTCTTCTTTCTCTATTCGTCGTTAACATACTTTACTAATTTGAAGTTTTTTTGTATTAAGAAGTTTTTTTTGCTGACCCGTCAAGGTCTAAAAATCTACCACCGATGTTGAAAGTTTTAGAATGCCATTTAATTGCCTATTCTAGATGCTTCTGTCTTAAGTAGTACATTGCTGAGAGCGTCAAAAAAAGAAGTTGAAAAACTCTTTTAAGGTCCATGGTAATTGTGCAGATTGTGCTGCGTGAAAAAGCTGTTTGGATACTACCTTCTTTCATTTTGCAAAAGTTTTTTCCGTTTTACGATGATGCAATTCAAAGAGCAGCTTGACCCGATCCGATTTAGCTTTATTACTACTTTATATTTGAATTTGTACGCAATCACACTTTTTACAAGTATTTACTCGTGGTTTTCTAATCTGTAATGGAAAAAATCATTATAGAAAACCTTGCAGTAGAACACTGCTGCTGGGATGTAGTTCACGAAATGATATCCAAAGACGGTGTAAATTTAAAGCACAACTAAAGTATTGCTTGTCACCTAATTATTGTCTGGAATATTGACTTACTTGTGTTGGAATAGACTTAATGCGTTGGGCTAGCAACCTTCTGTCGGAATCAGTAAATGAAAATGTGTTCGACCTCCTCGTTTGTCCTTGTAGGTGCAAGTTCCCTTTCTTTTTATTTATCAATGTAGTCACTTGACTTTTTGTAACAGAAAATATATTCATAAAAGTGTTCCTACACCTTACACGTTTACCAGTAAGATCTGGGACAGTATAACTTAGGATACACTGCCGCCTACTTGAAGATGCATCATCATAACTACAATGACGACGTCTATTTACAGGTAGAATTACAATCAGACCATGTAAATATGTTTTTTCTGTGACGGGAAAAAATTTGACAGGTAAAAAAATGTCACTTTTTCTGAATTTACTATTTTTCCCGGGAAAAAATGAGTACTTTTTTCGCGGTTATGTGCAAATAAGTAAGAACACGAAGATATTTAATTTAAAACCGGGTCCACACTGCTAACATTCGGATGTAACATAACATCGTATCATAACTTCGTCGCGTTCAAAACAATCGATATAAACAACTTAAGTAAACAATTTTGAAACCACTCGCAGAATTAAATTGACAGATATTTGAATACTTTGAAGGTTTCCTTAGCAACGCAAGTCTAACTGTCCCTATAAGTACAACAACCTACTTGTTTGGAACTTCAAATTTGACATCGATTGATTTGTCGACTTTAATATATTGTAATAATTTTTTCAATATTAAACCATCGTTTTGCCTGTCTTAGAAAAAAATAGTGTATTATACACGGTAAAAACGTAAGATTTTAACTCTCGGTGTTTCGTCTCCTTCCGCTTCGCGTCGGGAGACAAACAGACCTCGAGCTAAAATCTAGTACTCTTTTTCCTTGCGTAATAAATAATTATTTATGCTGCACTTCGTTGTCCACAGAATAATCGTGTTCAAACAAAGACTTCAGTACACCAATGGACAGTACCTTGCATTGCAACTTACAGCATCATGTCTTTAAATATACCATTTCATAAATCAGCATCAATCAGAACAATAAAAACTTTATTACCTATACAGAAGGCGGTGTTTTGACAGCCATAGTTTTCTTAGCGTGAGCGGAGTATGAATCACTCCTTACACGCTTTTTGTGTTAAATATCCTTTAACCTGCTATGTCTATCCTTATGTGAACTATTCTCAGCGTTTATAATATTATTTGAAATTATTATAAGAAATTAAAAACTCTCAACACACGACAGTACTACGCATGGGTAATATTAATGTTTTTGTGTATTAAGCAAATAGCTGATTTAGAATTTTAAGAGGAAGAAAATACCCGAAACGCCATATTTGAATAACGAAATCGGATGGTTTAACACATGGCTGCTTATTGGCGATGGAACATAGATTAGTTTGGAATATATAACTAAAAAATGACAAGTATGGCACATACCTGGTTTAGAGCTAACCTGCTTCAACTGTGGTGTCGTTTATAAGCCGTGGAATTTGATAGGACTAGAAACAATAACGCGAGTTACGTTTCGGGCCTTGGAAGCGGTCTTTTTAAAAACTTCTTCCAAAACTTCTTGTAATAAATTTTATTTATTAAACAGATATTAAAATGGAATTTTGACAAACTTGTATAAATTAAACTAAGTCGAAATAAAATAATAATTGAATTAATATTATAGCGAGTAGCCTAACCAGCGGCAATGTTAAAGCTGAAATACTCAAGACTGACTGAGGGTCTTGGGGCTCCCGGGGTATTTCTGTTGTCCCTGCCTCTCATATGTCTGTGGGAACTAGCAGAGCTCATGTCTGCTTATTTCTTAATTCTATTTATTATGCAATGTAGCAATCTTAATGCCTAAGTAATCGCGGTTTCTTATCCGTCTGTGACCTGCACCTGCAGTATCACTTACTGTCTGGAATACAATGTATTACATCCGTTCTCACAACCTGCTTGTGCACTTTTAATAACCTTTTTTGATTTATCCTGGAGTTTACAATGTTGCATATAACGTAAGTTTCTTTATACTTTTTTAATAATTTCTATTTATTTGTACATATATAGATTGGGGGATATATAACTCGCGTTAGCTCGAAGAAAAATATGAGGTAACCGCTTCAACCGGTTGTTTCTGGGAACAAGAAATTCTGAAACTGGGCCATTGAAACTGGAGTTATTGAAACAAATAATATTAGTGTTCCTTTTTATCTCCAACACATTGTTAAAACTTAGCAAATGTGTTCGTCCGTGCTTTGACCCAAACCATTTTTAAAATTTATATTTCTGCGGAGGTAATAAATACGAGCTTAAAAGTTGCTTTCAAGTTCACGCGTGCTGTTACAATTTTTCGAGTTGCCTTTGTAGCTTTATTGGTAGTGCATCCTAATATGATCTCGATCTTGTCATTTGCGTATGAAAAAATCCACAAGATAAAAATGTAGCATTCACATTGCGGTATAAAACCTTTTTTGGTTGGCGTCCTTAATACACGTGAGAATAAAAACGGAGGAGCAGAAAATTAATCCAGTTGAATAAGTTCCTCTTCAAACAATTTGGTCAATGTTAGTTGTGCTTCATACTGATGCTTAACAAATTGCGTTGCTGCATCTATTTATTTCACATATCATTAAACACACTCTCTAATCTTAGTTTATGTTGCCATGAAATTACAAAATAGAAATAGAGAATGGAATACACAAACATTTTGTTGGGCACGTAAACTTGAACATTTCATTAGTTTGTTCCATTAGATAATAAACTTACAAATACGTTTGTTCTCGAGAAACAGAGAATACTACAATAAACACTTCTTTACTAATAGATTTATCTTCAAAGACAAATTACGAAGATAACCGTGATTATTATTAATATTAAATAAATATCACTTATAGTTAGTTTAATAATTAACTGCAAATTCAGTACTGGTACACGTGTGACAAGAAACTCTGAACACTCAAAATTTTTTTTTTAAAAGTGTGTTCAGGTAAAAATGCAGGAACAAAGTAGTTCCAAACCGCAACCTCTAATTTAATTAGGAATCAAAGAGTCTCTTGTAGCACACAGCGTTTTAATAAACTCCACTTTCATACCTTGCGGTTTGCTGCGCTTTGAGTAGTTTCCTCTATTTAAACAGGTAAAATCACAGCACAAGTTAAACTAAATTTTTAAAATATTATTTAACACAGCAAACGTGTCTCAAACAGCTTCCGTAACTCTACTTTAGAATATTGAATATCAATATAGCGTGTGCTGTTAAAGTGGTACGTGTTTGGTACAAGAAAATGAGGTAATAAAAGTGCAACAAGCTTGATTTATATAGTAGGAAGAAAGCGTAGCGGTTGGAGCGAATTGGATTGCCATCCGACGATTGTGAATAACAAAGTTACAAGCGAAGTTGATACGATTAACAAGGTATGAATATATTTTAGGCGCCACAGGTTTGTCGGACGGTCAAAAAAAGACTTCAAGCTTTGGATGACAAAAAAAAAATACTAAAAATATCTTTCAGTTACAATGTGCAACAAAGACTGCACTAATAAAACAGGGAAGAAATTACTTGCTCTTAAAATGAATTTCTATGCATATGGCCAATCTATATACAGCTATCCATAAGTATTCTAGAAAGACCTCGATACTGGTATCTGATTTTAGAAAGAATGCGTTTCTTGAATCCCTGAAATTAATATTATCTTGAAAATGTAAAAGCTTTGATGATCAGTTCAATTTTTTACGGATGAAATGTTTACTATTACGGGTGAACTACGCGTTGCAATAATTTAAATTTTGAATTGCCTTTAAGGGGCAGGAATACCGTAACAATAAAAGGGTACGTTTGCCAACTGCAGTGGTGCGATAAATGCAAAGAAAAATATAAAGACCAATAAACAAGCACAGAAACAATAACTAACAAGGTTTTCAACTAAAAATTCTACATTACATAAAAACTTGCCCTGAAAGGTGCTGTCTATGTCAATATTGAGGGGCGCCAAAACAGTCTGTCACTGCAAGTTTTATCATGTTCTTTTCTATGTGGAAGACTGCTATTTTGTATAAAACGCCTTTGCTTTGGCTTTTCTACACTCGGTCATCGAGTTTATCTGTTAAACTAAAATACCCTTTCCCGATACGGCTAGCACTGAGGTACCCAGATCTCCTTTACAAATGCTAGCTACCTATTATCTAAGTAAGCTTATAAAAAATTAACCTAGCTTAACATTTATTAAACTAAAATACCTTTCTAAAGATAATTTCTACCCTAAAATCTGGCCAGGTGGTGCTAAAATAAAAGAGTATTCTAAAGGTCTTCAAAAATCTTAATTCTAAACCATCTAAGCTATTCACCATTTGAAAGTAGTGGAACGTGTGAGGTTTTAGGTAGAATGTGGGAGATGACTGATTTAAGATAGAAGGTAGAAGGTAGAAGATGGGAGGTAGCAGGTAAGAGTGGGAGGTGGCAAGCAGGAGGTGGAAGTTGGGAGGTAGGGTGGCAGGTGGTGTTGAGAGGTTGGAGTAAAGAAGGTCAAAGAGCTTACTTATGAATGAACCGAGGTAGGAAGTGAAGAGAGATGGTAGGGGTGAGAGGAAGTGGGAAGAGATAGGGGAGGGAGAAAAAGTGGGCGGTAAGATCTTATAGGTGGGGTGGGGGTAGAAATGGTGCGTGGAAAGTGCGAGGATGTAAGAGATATGAGAAGGTGAAAAGTGGCAGGAAACAAGAGGTTGGAGGAGGCGAGAAGTGGGAGCAGGTGGGAAATGGGAGGAGGTAGTGGGTGGATGGTGAAAAAATACATGTGGGAGGTGAGACGTGAAAGGTACCAGGAAGGAGGTGTACAAAGGAATTCTCGTTGGTCAACCGACTCATTTACTCAGAGACAGAAAAGGATGATTGATGGGAGGAGGTAGGAGGAGGTGGGTGGAAGCGGTAACATGTGAGGGAGGACATTAAAGGAAGAAGTGGGGAAAAATAGTTTGGGTGTGGAGAAGGAATTAGGAAGTTAGGAGGGTGGGAGTGGGGGGTTGATGATGTGGTGTAGGTGAAGGTAGACGGTTGGACGGTGGAAGATGGGAGGAAGCGACAGAGTGCGGGGGAGGTGGGACTTAGTGGCAGATAGGTTGATGGGTGTGGAGTTGGTAGGCGGAAAGAGCAACGAGTTTTCTCACCTCTCAACTCGCTTATCGAACCTACTAGAATATGAAAACTACAAAGAAATGATAATTGCAATACCTAAAAAAATCCGCAACGTTGTAAACAGTGCTAAATTAGTACTTTAATAGCAGAATTCATTTATAAGAATTTTTGTGAACAAAAAACGTTATATGCTCTAAACAGCACCTAAACTAAATTGGAAAATATATTTATGCCTTTAAGGTACAGCGATTTTTAAAACAACTGCCCGGAAAACGGTAATATTCTTTCAGATCACAATTTTTAGGATACCAAGGAGTAATAAACTAAAACTTTAGGTACAATTTGTTAGCAGTTAAACATTGGTACAAATAATGTTCAAACCAATTTGAAATCCCTACAGGTGTACCATTGAGGACATAAAATAAGACGAATCTCTTCCTCTTCATATATAGACAATACTCTTTGGGCATAAAAGATCGTTTAATACCCTATATTGAGGAAGGCACTTTGTACATACAGAAAATTATGTCAAACGTTTGACGCTAGATTTATACATTCTTGCGTAGTATTCTTAATTTGAAAGATTTTTATATTACAATCTTTTGTTACAACTGCAGGTTTGGCTTCTACTTTGTAGGGGATATCGAGATATCTGTTGGTCTCACGATATTTGCCAATTGATTCCAAAAACACCGAACATTCGTGAGTAATTCCGAAGGAAAGCATATTTAGTACTTCAAAAAGGAGATTCTATTATTGTTAAACTACAATAGCTAAAAATCCTGCTTTTTTTTGTTCAGCGCAATGGTATGCATGTTCTTAACCATACACGAAGCAATGTGCATTCTCCAACTATACTGCCGATCTTAAACAATACACAAAGGCTTAGTACACTATTGGTGATTTGCATGTTATGGTTTCATCTCAAGATTTTTCAGTTTCTGCTGTAGAACGGAATAACAAACCTGCTTTCTACCCTAACTACGACCGGAGACATATTGCTGTTCATGACCATATAAGAAATAGCGCATTGCTGTCGACAGCGTTGCTAATCCCAAACACTCACACATGTACGCACGCTTGCAGGCGTGTTTGCACGCACACACCACTCAGCAACACGTATGGACGCACGGACGCACTCACGCACGCACGCACGAACGTAGGCATCGCTAGCATATTGTCGATAGCAGTTTGTTTCAACCTGGAGGTGTGTGCGTGTGTGTGTGTGTGTTTGTAAATATATGTGTGCATGTATGCGTGTGCATGTGTGAGTGCGCCTATAAGCACGCGTGAGCGAGTGTGTTCGTGTATGCGCACGTGCGTGCGTTTAGCACGTCGAGAACAATAACAACTAAAATTATTGTACAGTTTCCTATTGAAACAAATCGGTACCATTGTCTATTGCTCTTACGATTTACTCTTGGAGAAGCAGAAGCTTTTTGATGAAATTACTGTGGAGTGATGAGCGCGACAGTTACTGCAACTGCGAGAGAGCGATTTTCTGAAGTCGATAGGGGCTTATCAACTTGGATAATCCTCTACGTATAGGCATGATTGGATGAAACAAAATAATAACTACGGACTTTGTGGGGCAATCTTGCAGTTAGCAGTATTAAACCTGCCTACTTCGTTTTGATACTTATGCTACACTGTTCAAGAAAGACGTCGGTATAGACTAATGACGCTGAACAATAACGGGCTGTAGTGGGATGGACTGAACTTATTCGCCCTCAGAAAAGTTTCTGTTGGCTACAATATCTAATTTTGGCTACAATCAACTCATCGCAAACTGCTAATGAATATGTTTCTTGAACATCATATGAGGGGCCGTCATTGAACGTTGAGGGGATACTATTTCGATAATACAAAGGGAAGCAAGGTCGGTCAAAGCATATCTGCAGATTATTAAAATCAATGGAGGAAGTGGCAGAAATATGCTTTAACTCACTGTTACTGCAAACGTAAACAATATAGAAAAAAATTATGGAACGTCCATCATTAAGGAAGGCCAGGTATAAGAACCTACGAAAAAGCTAGAGAAAGCAGCCGTTTTACCATAATCATAATTGTATAAAGAGTACCTTGAAGTTATAAGAAATTAGAGATTGTGACAGAACGCTTACAGTATTGAAAGTTCCAAAACTGCTGTTTAAAATGTACAAGGATATTTTCATGAGTTCAATTGTGTAATCATAATGCATCATTGGTATTATTCTTATTAAAAAAAAAGAGAGATGCAATAGATGCAGTTGAATAGTTGTAGTTCACTATTTTCATAAATTGTACATTGTTAACACATTTCATTCACAGCATGCATTCAATCCTAGCAACAAAGTAGAATATATTCAAAGGAGGCGGTATAAATATACTGTTAGGATTGAATTAAGCACTGATAATATAAAACCACCAAATTGGTTTTCAGAAATAAAGACATAATGAAAGCTATACCGGAATATTACTATTATCAGAGTCTCCGGGCAATCGCTGTTATACTGCACTTCTCCATAAATAACAAAAACAGATATAATTTTCTTGAGCTATTCTGTAGCGTGGTTAATAAGAAAAACTCTTGTGAAAGTTCAGTTGGTGTTGACAGGAAAACGATGCTTTTGCAACAAACGATCACGCAACCGTTTAGTCTATCTTGGATAAAGTGAAATTTTCAGCACGACATGCAACCCTTCGTAGCTCTAGTGATTAATTGTTATCTATTTAGAAGCACACAAATCAATTTGGTGAAAAGATATCAAACAGCATTTGAAACTACTGAAATCAGTAAGTGTTCATTATAAAGTAAGTGTTTGAGGACCATTTGCGTCTAGAAAGTGGATCCAACAGAATATACTTTAATTTCCAAAATTATTTAGAATGGTGTCTTTTCGCGTCAACCACCAATTTACGAAATGAAAATTTTTTAGGAAGCTCTTGCTACCTAACTAACCTAACACTGTCACGGTACAATATGAAAACTATGAATTCAACGTTTATTATAGTGTTCCTTAGTAGCACGATGACTTCTTAAGGCTCCAGGGTAGCTTAAGGCAAGGACTCTTCGATATTAAATCTAAATGACAAAACGAAAGGGGAAAGGGGTTCTTGATGTAACATAGAGAGCGATCCAGGAACTCTGATAGACCACAAAGTAACACTATAAATAGCCACAAGATAAATGAAACGATAACTCAAATTACACGAAACATATAGGTTGTATTTTACTACTATATAATTTCATATACATTAATAACAATATGCCATAGGAGGTTAGAACAATTAAATATTCGATTCAATAATTAAGCTCTGAGGATTAGTATCCCACTATGTACTATACTCTACCAAGTACCTACCCGGAACAACAAGTACCTTGTATTAAAATTAAATTCTTAATAACGAAGTTTTGTGGCCATAAAAGTCACAATTATTAATTGGATACAGCTGAACGTCGCAGAACGATCAGGTATTTGTGGGGCAAGCTATGTACTAATATAGGTACGTGCAATATTAAATTGAACTGAAAATGAATCCTAACTATTAGCTGTCATTATTAAACATTGGCTTTAGTTAGCTTAACAGAAAAACACATAGCCAATCCTAGTATAGGTAATAGGTAGAACACAACAACACCATGAGTCGTATTAACTACAATTTTAAGCGGAAAATAATACAATAAGCTCTACGGGTGCACTAGTGCTTAATAAAATGTACACAAGCAATACTCAGCTCTATAAAACATGCACAAGCAATAACTAACAACTATAATACGACCTGATTATGTGCGAGTCCACTCTACAGCAGAAAGGAACTCAATCCAAATAGTCAGCGATCCAAATTCCTAAGGTCGCCTGCTTAAATAGAAACAGTTAGCCAAAAATGTATAGATGGGACGTCCAACTATATAGGTGCAATGGGTACCAACCCTGGGTACAATACTTCATTCGCACCACTTTCGAAGAACGCATTTATAGCTTCTTCAAAAGATCCAGTCGTGAATGGAATAACTAGGATCTTAGATAAACCAGCCTTTAAATTAAATCCTTTATAAAATCCCTACAATAGTAAAAATAACAAATTGGGGCTACTTTATGTAGATAACTTACCAACTACCGTGGGATTTGTACTTAATTCCAACAAATGGACAGTTTAAATAATCCATCCAACATGTGCTCAGTAAGCAAACCAGACAATTAACCTTTTAATCCGCCTTTGGCGTATTTAATTACTAACCAGAAAAACAATCTAGTGGTAGTAAATTAATATTAAAAGTGAAAATCTGTAAAAATCCACACTAATATTGTTGCTGCAGTACAGAATTCACCAGTTATGTCTGATCTAAATAAAAGCTCAAGGAAGAAGAAGGTACTTTTCAAGGCGGCCATATTATCACCAAACTAAACGATAAAAACTCCATAGCAAGTTTTTTTTTTAAAATTTCAAACTGAATAACAAGATTACTTTAAGAATTATTAAGGCTGACAAAAACAATTGACAGAATAATACGGCAGAAGAGTATCAAAAGATTTAAACCACTGGGCAGATAATTGTAAGATACCACAAAATATAAAGGTATTCATAACCTTAGCTCATAGTTTACTATAGATTAAAATGAGGCAATGGAGGATCACATCATATCTCGAACGCTAAGTAAGAGGGTCTACAACCCAATTTTTTTCGGGTCATATACCTTCTAACATGGTTTAATCAGGTGGTCCTAAGTAGAAATTAAACATTGTATATATTAAAAAAGATCTATTGAAAATGGTATATAAGTTTTACTAATTATTATTCGAAAAAATATTAAAAATAAAAGTTGAAAATTATAATTGTGAAATTAACCAAAATTAGTTCTTACCTAAAATTAACAAAACCTTTCACACATAAAAAGAAAATAAAATTTTAAAACTGAAAATAGATTATTCTGGTTATTATTAAATGTGTTCGGTAGGAGTTTTAAAATCTTTGAATTTATTTTTCGTGAGAAGAGTGTGCCTGTTTGTGTTCACACAATAAATCGAATGCATCGGCAGATATTTATTTGCTGATGGCTGTGACATTGCATTTCAGATATTCTTAAGCTTGGAACAGCGTCTTTTTTCTATTATAGTACAACTTGGGACAGATGATTCGCATAAGTATGTAGTGGCAAATAGCAACAGAACTTTTATGCGATATTTTTGTTTAACTGGAAGTTCAAAAGTAGTTACATAGTTCTTGTACAATTCAAGTTGAAGAATACTTCAGCCGAAAGATCTACAAATTCTTCTTGCATCCTTAGTGGACTACGTTTTTTCTGAACATATTATTATCAGAATTGACTTCAGAACCCAATGAAATCGATGGGGTTCAATATCTGGGTCAAAATATTTTTGAAACCGATATAACAAGTTTTTAAATAATCTATTATAACCGGGTTTGCATGCTTAATATAACCTAAACTTAAACTACTATCAATTCTAAAGGCACATTTTTGTCGTTAGTTATTACATCTTGCGACTGATTAGAAGCGTACCTCTATTGATTTCTTTTTGAGATAGCCTACACATTTCCCTGAAATTCACATATCCTACATCTTTCGCTATATGTGTGCAATAGTCTAACCTAGGTCTACCTCTACTTCTCTTTTTTTCTTCTAATATATTCCGCACTATACCCTCATGTCTTAGTATGTGGCCTACCATCCTATCTCTCCTATTTTTACTGTTTTCCACTTATTTTCTTCTTCCCCTACTATTGCTAGTACTTCTTTGTTCTTAATTTTTTCTGTCCATAATATCTTCATCATACGTCTATAGCACCACATTTCAAAGCCTTCTACCTTTTCTTGTCTGCTTCTCCTATTGTTCAGTCTTCACAGCCATACCGTGCTGAGCTCCACACATATGTTTTAAGCAATCTTTTCCTTGGTTCTATGTTTGTTGTCTTTAAACACAGTAGTTGCTTTTTCTTGTTAAATATAGCACCACCTTGTGCTAGTCTTCGTTATATATCTGTTGTGGCTTTCCCATCTTGCGTTATTTGGCTTACTGGGTAGCAGAAATCCTTAACCTATTGTACGTTCTCGTTACCTATTTGTATTCTTGTTTCGATTTATTTTCCCTCCCTTGAATACTAGAACTTTAGTTTTATTTTGTTAATTTTCATACCATATCCCTCCGTTAGAACTGTTTCCATTTCAATAAGAGCAGCTTCTAACTTTCGTTTACTAGATGCTATTACCGCTATATCATCTACAAATCTAAGCATATCAATTTTTTGTCCATGCACAGTAATTCCAAATATCTTCCTGCATTTGACAGTATTCATTTCTTCTTCAATCTAGGAGTTAAAAATTAATGGGGATAAGGCATATCTCTGTCTCACCCCTTTCACCATTTTTACTTTTCTACTTTCCTGCTTTAATTCTCTTACTGCTGTTTGCTTTTTGTATAAGCTATGTACTATCTGTCTATCCTTAAAACTCATTCCAATCTTTTTGAGTATTTCGAGCATTTTTTTCCATTCTACATTGTGGAATGCTTTTTCCAGATCTACAAACCTTTTCTATTGTTTTCTCCATTATCACCTCAGAGCTAAATTAGCCTCCCGCATTCCCCTGTTTCGCCTAAACCAAAATTAAACTTCTTCTAGTATTTCTACAGCTCGTTTTCCATTCGTCTTTATACAATTCTAGTTAATATTTTTGAAACGTGCGCTGTAAAACTTATTGTTAGAAAATTTTCACATCTATCTGCGCCTCTTTTTTGGCATAGTTACTATGATGTTACGTTTAAAATTTTTGGATATCTGTCTCATACATATAGCTTACAAGTTGGAAGAGACGTTCTGTTACTGCTTGTCTAGCGGCTTTTAGAGTTTCTGCTTGCACCTTATCTATACCCGGCGCCTTACCATTTTTTAGACACTACAGTGCTAATTCAAACACATCTCTAGGTATAGGATATCCGATTCCTGTTCTAATGCAGTTAGATCCTCTGCCGTATATAAATTACCTATATATTCTTGCCATCTAATCACTTTCTCTACATTTTCTATAATGACGTTTCCTTCTGCGTCCTTTGTATTTTTGCTATATGGTTTTATATCCATAAAATTGATTCTAATTAGTTTGTATACTTCGTGTATCTTTCCTATTTCCATTTTAGTTTGTACCTTTATGCACTTTTCATCAATTCATTGTTTTTTAGCTACCCTGCATTTGCGAATAATTTTTCATTTTCTGGCTTTGTTATCTCTGTTTTCCTGATTCGTCTGATATATTTTTGTATTTTCGACTTTCTTCTATTAAATTCAGGATATCCTTGATTATCCATGGTTTCTTATTTTCCTTTTGCGTACATCCCAGAATATCTCTGGCCGCCATTCCTAAACTGGATTTAAAGTTATTCCACTCTGTTTCTACTTCCTAAGTATCTGAAATATTCCCGATATCTTTCAGCAATTCATTTGATTTTTTTCAAATCTTTAGTCGATATTTTTAGCTTTTAGATTCTCAAATTCAAAGTGTCTCTTTCCGTTTCTTTTTTTTCAAGTTTTTTAATTTAAGAGCAGCCTTCATAATTACGATGTTGTGGTCAGTGTCTATAGCTGCTTCTGGGTAGCTTCTACAGTCTTCTATTTGATTCCTAAATTGTTGTCTAACAATAATGTAAACTGCTTGAAATCTTCCTATACCTCATGGCATCCTTCACGTGTATCGTCTTCTAGCTCGATGTTAAAATAATGTGTTTGCGATGGTTAAATTGTTTTTGTCGCAAAATTCTACCGGCCTATTTCTGCTGTCGGTTCTCATGCCTAAACCAAACAAACCTACTGTAACGTATTTCCTTACTCAGTTACGCTTTCCTTATTAATCTAATGTAATGTTTCAATAAAATAAAATTGTAATTTATAAATATCTGATCACTTAAAATAATTCATAAAGTATATAGTAGATTATGCATGCGCTCCTTCGCTTTAGAGGTCTAAGTTTGTATAATACGAATCGTCTGTCTGTCATTTCGTGTCACTTTTCTATCAGCGCTTGAACAGGTAAGCTGCTCTCCGCAGCGTAGAAAGGTCAAAATAGTATCCAGACACATGGCCTGCAATATGGTCCGTAAGAAAGTTTTAACTAATTTAACCTTCGTGTCTGAATGTGGTTCCTGGCAGCTGTTGGGTGATGATTTTATTTTGTATTCCACCTATAGCGAATTAGTTGATTCCTGCAGACCGAAGAAGATAGAAGTCCCCCCCCCCATCATTAAAACATGCAATATCGTCAATATCATAAATACTACTGAAATGAAAATTTAGTTTGAGATTTAAAATACAAGAAAATAATAGGACATGCACATGGCCTGCAATACGGTTCGCAAGAAGGTTTAATTAATTTAACTTCGTGTCTGAATGTGGTTCCTGACAGCTTTTGGGTGATGGTTTTATTTTGTATTCCACTTTCAGCGAGTTGGTTGATTTCTGCAAACCGAAGAAGATAGAAGCCCCCATCATTAAAACATGCAATATCATAAATATCATAAATAACATAAATACCATAAATATCACTGAAATGAAAATTTAGTTTGAGATTTAGGATACAAGAAAATAATAGGACATACTTAATGGAGATTTGGTTTGTTAGATAATATTTGGTTCGGAAGATCTTTTATAATTCCAGCGTAAAAATTTTGTCGTAATGGTATTTTTCCTGTTGCGTGCATCGCAGATGTATATGGAATAATCCACATCTGGTGTTATTTGGTTCTAGTCTAAAAGTTCAAATTTTTTTGATTGAACTGTACTTCGGCACGTGAGTGACATTTAATCTTTAATTCCAGTTATATTTATTTAAATGTTTTATGAATGATCGAAAATTGAAATTTTAGTTTGATTTAGTTATCTTAAAATACATTTAGAAAAAGAAAGATCCCGTACTAATGTTGTAACTTTACAAAATTTTAAAGATGGCTATGTAGTTTGCCTATCGTATTTGTTTCACAAGCAGACAGTAGTAACTACAGTAAAAAAAGTTGTTATTGACATATGATGTCAAAAATATCTAGTTATTGAACATAATTACCACATGTTATTTTGCGTTACTTTAAAAATATCTTTGGTTATTTTGAGGTCATGTATTTTAATTCTAATGAACATGATGAATTTTTTATAAGATATAAAGTAAAGCTAACTCTTTGTTTGAAGGATACATTTTTATAAGACGTTAAAAAGTCTAATTTCTTACTTGTAAAGTCGACCGCAGTACTACAGATGACTATAATTAAAATTTGAAATATGAATTATTAAGAAAGTATATACCTTATAGTAAACTTATTTACAAATATTGAATTTAAAGGTCCTTGTGTTTTTTTTTTGAAGACAGAACCATACTAGTTTCTTTCTATGTGATTTTTTGTTGAAAAAGTTAATACTGAAACAAGATAAGACAATTTAATTGAATAGAATTTATTTTTGCTTAACTCTTTTATTATTAAAAATTCAAGTGAAATTTTTAGGTTTTAATAAGCAAAAGGTTAACAGTTGGTTCAAGGACTTATAGTTAATTTATAAGTGCCTTAGTTCGCGCCAAAAGTATCGTTGTGTATTCAAAATAAACAATGATAGTGCGCGATAGATAGAACCAAATTTATCTTGGAACGAACACCTGGTCCGCAAGAGTGCATTATTATATAAAACGTTGTTCGTGTGTGACCGCAGAGTACTCAAGAAGTGCCTAAATTTTTGTTTTGCCGTTTAAAAATATAATATAAACCGCAACTGTGTTAACCGTGGATTGTGCGTGCCGAAATCACCTATAGCACAGAAGTCAAGAAATTCTGGTGAGTTTTTTGACTTTTGTTTATATGAATTTGTGCACGTGATTAACGTTAAACATTTATATTGTAACTTGTACAAGACAACCAGATTACAACCGCTTTATCGCTT
Source organism: Platerodrilus igneus (assembly GCA_036346225.1). Classification (NCBI taxonomy): domain Eukaryota; kingdom Metazoa; phylum Arthropoda; class Insecta; order Coleoptera; family Lycidae; genus Platerodrilus; species Platerodrilus igneus. The sequence continues at coordinate 3,091,565 of JARFIW010000454.1, read as the reverse complement.
TCCAATTTAGTCCCGCAATATTGTATCCTGATAATTTCTTTACACTAAATTGTTTAATCCATCCGCTTATTTAATTAATTACGTGGAGGAAGTTACGCCCCTCCAACAGTGTTTAAAGATAACAAATACCCTGCATGTATATATTTTTGAAACTTAAATCCAATTATATTATTTTTAGTGAATATTTTTAAGGACACCAACGGTGTCCATGTTGTGCATTTGCTTGTTCACAGTCGAGATATCTGTAACACATCTGGCAATAGATATTGTGGTAAGTGTTTTGCAAGGTTAATATAGAGGTTTTGTAGCTAGATAAACGGTGTAAACTTTAGGTTTCCGCATTTCCCTAATACAAATACATGTATCTTTGTATGTTGTTGTATTGAAAAATACGGTGGCGATCTTTATTTATATTTTTGGTCAACAGACCCAACATCACCCAAGCTCATGATCTACCCAGAGCTAACACTCTACTAGCCGTTTATCTCTAAAAAGTTTTTCTTTTCCTCAAGCTGTTTTCCATCCAACTTTACCTTGGGCTTCCATCATTAATAAGAAATTCTCGACCTTGTAATATCAGGTAAGGTAGTCGTTTTTGCTATATGGAGATCTAATTTGCTATCTGATATTCACGAGGGAATATTTTTTTTACACTACTACCGCTTCTTTCGTACCCTCACCTACCACTGCATTAAAATTCCCATCATCATCATCATTTTGTTATCGACCTTACTTAAGGTCGGTTTGACGCAGCTCTAACTTCTTTTCTATTCTGTGCTAATCTAAAACGCTCTACATACCCTTCACAATCTAAATTTCTAATAATTTGACTAATATAGTTTGATAGGTTCCCAACGGGGGCGGTACCGCCCCCCAGTGGGCGCTGTAGCTTTCAAAGAGGGCGGTAGCGAGTACAGGGGCAAAAGAGGGGCGTTAGGAGGATCAAGGGGGGCGTTCGTGACGTACTTACCTTTTTAGAAAATAAATATATTAAAATACTTTGAAAAAAATACCTAGTTGGCATGAATAGACAGTTTATTTAGCTATCTAAAATGTCTATGTTATTGTTATCGAGAAAATATACTTTAAAACATTTAATTCAGCATTAGGTCTATGAATACCTAATTCCGTTTAATATTGTACGCAACAAGTCTTTGCAAGTTGATAAGCAAAGACGCGATATGACTTGCTTACAAAGTGCACCGGCATCGCAAACAAGATAAAACATACAAGTTGATGCTTGTATGAAATCAAACGTATAAAAGGCAGGGATAGCTCTAGGAATGTGTTATTATTTTTGTGTGCTTCGCAAATAATCCATGTTCGTGAGTGATAAGTTATATAAGTCATTATAACCATTAATTTTAAAATTATCTATAAATTCGTTGAAAAGTTAATATATTTTAAACCGTGGCAAGTTTTGGATTTCAAAATGTCTGAATCTAAGAAGAAATGCCGACAGTACAGTCTTTTGTATTTGAAATATGGATTTACGCACTCTCCTGTAAACCCATCATTACCCATGTGTTTACTTTGCCAAAAGTTTTCTCAAATGAAGCCATGAAGCCTTCTAGGCTACAAGAACATTTAAATAAAATGCATACTGATAAAAAGGACAAAGATTTGTCCTATTTTCAAGAACTGCAGAAAAAATATTTGAAACAGCCAACTATATCAAACCTATTTTCGTCGTCTTCTAAACAAGAAGATGATGGACTACGAGCATCATATAACATTTCATTGTTAATCGCAAAACGGAAAACCACATACCATTGGCGAGGAACTTATCTTGCCGGCAGTCAGAGAGGTAATAAAACTGTTCTTCATCATAAGGCATCGGCAGATGTCATCAGAAAAATTTCTCTGAGTAATAACTCTGTGCAAAGGAGAATAGACGAAATGGCTCAAGACGTTGAAATATCATTATGCGATTACTTAAAACTTGCAATTTTTCCATTCAACTTGATGAATCCACTCTACCAAATAACGAAGTACTGCTGTTATCATACGTTCGGTTCATAAAAGACGAAAAATTTATCAAGAGTTATTATTTGCAAAAATTTGGAAACTGATACAAAGGGAGAAACGATATTTAATACCATGAGAACGTTTTTCAAGAGAAAGAAATACCTATGCATAATATTTTGTCGGCAGCTACTGATGGTGCTCCAGCAATGACGGGACGTCATAAGGGTTTCATAGCTCATTTGAAACAAGCAGTACCAAATGTACTCGCTATACATTGTATTATTCATCGTCAGCACTTGGTTGCAAAAAATCTGAACGAACGTTTGCATTCGTCGCTTCATTACGTTATTAGAGCAGTAAATACGATTAGAAGCAATTCATTGCATGACAGATTATTTAGCCAACTTTGTAGTGAAAATGATGAAGATTACAATCGCTTGCTGCTGCACACAGAAGTTCGTTGGCTCTCAAAAGGTACTTGTTTGAACCGTTTTTTTCAACTATTTGATTCAGTACTGGACTTTCTTGAAAACAGAAACGAAAAATTGCGCGAAAACCTGATTATACATAAAAATGACATCTCTTATTTGACAGACTTGTTTAAAATATTTAATGAAGTCAATTTACAATTGCAAGGTGACGAATTGAATTTAATTAAAACAAAAAACGTCATAGCTGCTTTTGTGGGAAAACTTCTTCTATTCAAACGAAATCTAGGGAGAGGTGACTACAGCCACTTTCCCACATTATCAGCAGTCTCTGCAAAACATAAGATTTAGTTACTTACTGCCAACACTTGGACGTTCTTCATGTTGATTGTGTGGAGCGATTCCAGGATATTTTAAACATGAATATACCGGGTTGGGTTTTAGATCCTTTCGCAAATGCAGATACAGCAGAATCATCAAATTTAGAAGAGGAACTCGTAGAACTCACAACTAACGAAGAACTAAAAGTAAAATTCAGAAATGGATATCAAGAGTTCTGGCTTCAAAACCAATACCAGTTCTTTACCCTGGATTGTGGTCAAGAGTACAGATATTTTTAATTGCATTTCCTTCATCTTATTTGGCTGAGCGTGGGTTCAGTGCAGTAGCTAATTTATTGTCTAAGAAAAGGAACAGACTGCACATTACTGAACGTGGCGATTTGCGGCTGATGTTAACGAAATTGGAACCCGACATTAGCAAATTGTTAAAACTTCACCAGCCTCAACTATCTCATTAATTTTTCTTCTTAATCTTTTTCTGTTCATTATGTATTCATATTTAAGTTTTTAATAAACAAGTTTGTACTACATTTGATAGTCGTTTTAATTAAGGTTTACTTTTGCGATTTTTAATATATATATACCTTGTCCAACGCTTTAGTGAACGCTTGTAATAGCAGTCAAAAGTGCAACGTTCGTATATGAGTATCTATGTATATATATATATATATATATATATATATATATATATATATATATATATATATATATATATATATATATATATATATATATATATATATATAGATACTATGCAACAATATTTTAATATTCGTTATAATGCACTATGATGAGGAGGGGGGCGTTGGAAGTTTTTTTTCCAGTAGAGGGGGCGGTGGTTCAGAAAAGGTTGGGAACCTATGGTCTAGGTCTTCCTATATCCTTCTATCTTTTTCCTATCTAGCTGGCTCTACATAGATATTAGTAACCTGATGGTTGTTAAAGAACTCTAACATGTTTACATGATTACCATTTATAAGGAAATGAAATATAACCTGGTTATCCGCTTCAAAAAGGAAAAGTGTTAAATTATATGTTATGGTAAGGCTTAAGCAACGAATCGCTGCCAACATGCCAGACCGCTAACCAATTGTGAGTCATGTCCTGATGGCATTTAGTTAACTGATTTTTATTTTTCTTTTTGTTCTGTTTTCGAACTTACTTAAAGTCGGTTTGACGCAGCTCTAAATTCTTTTCTATTCTGAGCTAGTCTAAAAAGGTCTACATACCCTTCACAACCTACATCTCTAATAATTTGACTAATAAAGCTTTGTCTAGGCCTTCCTACTCTATTTTTATTTGGTAGTCTATAATCTAAGACTTTACTAAATAGTCCCTCATGTCTTAACTGGTGCCCTATCATTCTATCTCTTCTGACCTTCAATTGTTTCCACATACAGGGATCCTCACCTATCCTTCTATAAACTTCCTCGTTTCTTACTCTATCTGTCCAACTAATTTTTAAGATTCTCCTATAACACCAAGTTTCAAAAGCTTCTATCTTTTTCTTATCTACTTCTTTAATTGTCCAAGTCTCACTACCGTATAGTAGAACGCTCCATACGTACGACTTTAAGAAACATTTTCTATTATCTAAACTAATACTATTAGCTATTAGTAAGTTTTTCTTTTTTAAAAACATTTTTCTAGCTTGAGCTATTCTAGCTACTATATCCCTTCTGCTACGTCCATCTTTTGTAATTATACTACCTAAATAGCAAAATTCATCTACCTCCTCTAACTCGGTATTACCTATTTTTAATTTTGGTTTAGAACTAGGCTGTAACTCACTTGTCATTATCTTTGTCTTTACTGAGTTAATTCTCATACTATAGTTACTCCGTAGTATCTCATCTAAAATATTTAAAAACTCTCCTAACTCTTTTCTAGACTCTGCTATAATGGCTATATCATCTGCAAAACGTAACATGTCTATTTTCTGTCCCTGTACACTAATACCTAAACCTAAACCTAAACCTAAACCTAAACCTAAACCTAAACCTAAACCTAAACCTAAACCTAAACCTAAAGCTGGTTTTGATAAAACCGGTGCTGGTAAAACCGTTTCGGCAAAATCGGTTTTGAAAATCGGTTTCGACAAAATCGGTTTTGAAAATCGGTTTCGGTAAAACCTGTTTTACCAAAATAGTTTGCGTGGTTCTTGCTCCACACATTGAATGGCGCTTCAAACTTTTCAAAAAGTTTAGCGTTGTAGCTCTCCTTTTACTACTAAGTGTTCTGTGTCAAAACAGGCCTGTCCATACATACCCTATCAACTTGTAAGTAGATTCCTCATCGGTATAACAATTGCCTCGTCGGTTTTTGAATATTCTTAGTTTCTTTCTATATATAAATCTACTAATTCAAAATCTGCTAATTATTATGGGTTCTTGTAGCTTTTACGTTTCAGCATTTAGGTAGTAGTGTATGGGTCGCAGTTGGATTTTCCGCAATCTTTTGAAAATTTATTTTAAAGTTTTTAATAAGAAGAAAGCATTCAAACAATGTAATGTATAGCGTATAAAAGATCTCGATGTGTAATTTATGAGAGGATCCATTTCGTAACAATATCCATGAATAAAACTTTAAAGCAAAAAAAATCGTCTCACTTCCTATATTACATTTTTCTAAAATGTGCATTCAATTTTATCTAAAATGAAGAAATTTTACGTTTTCAATATTTTTGGAGAAAAGCTTTCATACTGATTTTCATGTGACTCGTGCTGTTTAATAACGGAAAACTTCCAAAAATACATTAAATATTTGTATGCGAGTAGCTCTTTGAATACTAAATATTTATTAGCAGAATATTTCGGATGCGAGTTATTTCTGTGCCGGCATTCCAACCGCATGATGTTTTGCAACCTATGTAGAAGTGTTCCAGGAAATCAATTATAAATTAGTAATGAAAATATCAATCAAAATTAAAACTTTCAAAAGGTTTATAGTGCTTTACTATTTGTTGCACTTATAGCTTTTACAATGATAAGGTTAACTTATAAAATTATACTCTGTCAGGTTCAAATTAATATTGCATGGATTGCTGAAGGCGAAATCGTTCCAGGAAAGTGTTTTGGGCACTAGATAGTAATTAAATAATAACCATGTTACGTTTGTTTTTCTTCTGTAGCTATTACACACTTACAGTATTAGTGTGATATTAAAAAAATTATTGTTGTGGTTTTCTATTAATATTAATTTTCAGACGGTATTGCTGTGCCCTCTAGCGGCGTTCTAAACAAATGTTACTCATACCCACCGTAAGTATTCGTTTCGTAGGCACATCATTCACTTAAAAGTGATAAGTTGCTCTGTATTAAGCGCTCATTATGGGCGTGTTGTCAGCTTCATGTTGTTAAAGTTGTTAGTGTGTACATATATATATATATATATATATATATATATATATATATATATATATAGTTTCAAGAATAAGTGTATTCGAGTTATTATCGTTCATTTATACAACCAACTGCTAAGAAGGTTGCTGAATAATAAAGAAGCCATTATTGCGCAAGGTACTACTTCTCATCATGGTCAACATATGGTCCTTCTTAACGCATACTATAAAATTTAAATTTGCAAAATTCAATTTTAAAGGAGAGAGAGAGAAGAGATAGAGAGGGGGGAGAAGAAAGAAGAGAGAGAAAGAGGGTAAGGAAGCGAGTACATAGTTATTGATCAATGTTGTAGAACTTAAAAAAGTAAAAAATTGCAATGAATTTTGATGACCTTGAATGGTTTTACAAACTCGCATCAATTTATGCACTTTTTGGTTATGTCAGAAGTAGCATCGGTTTTACAATAGTTACTTTCTATTTACGTACTTTACACAAATTGTTGATATGATTTAATTATTATAGAAATAAGAGCTAGTTACTGAACCTCTTATAGGGTTAGTAATTCAGCTCAAATACTGAAGATACTACAAAATAACTAGAAAATTGATGAGAGATTAGGACAAGTTCTAAGGTCGGTTTAAATTAATGAGCAATAATCAAGTTCTTGAAATTTATGTATAAATCGTTGGATGTAATACACACTTTTGTGTGACGATTTCATAATTTCATAAAGCCATTACTAGAATCATAATGGAGTGTTACTAAATAAATCTAGGGTGTTTTTGAAGAACGGTTAGGTCGTTTCGCTAATTACATTACTTTTTTGAAAGAAATTCACAGGGGTTCTGAACAATCAATGAATCATTTCTGAGCAAGTTGTGGATTGCGTATAAGGTTGAATGCTATTTCAAATTTATTTAGGTTGAATTTTATGCGCTAGATTTCATAATTCTAGAATCAGACCCCGACGCGACGGACTCTGATTTAGAAAATTTGAAACTAACTATTACTATTGCTCTGTAGTATCTCGTACTGAAGATCTCCTTCAGCACTACAATTATGAGGTGACAGGCAGACCGTCGATCTGTTTTTTCAAATTCAATTCGCCTGTTACCGACAATTGGTACGCTGAATTTTTTTACTGAGTTTCAAGCCATATTTAAGGACCTCGTAATACACAAATACAGTTTTATGAATAATTATCAACGGTATATTATCTTGGGAGGGGGCAGAGAGGGCCGTCAATTTATATAGAAACACAGGTCAGATTGATAAAGCAGAATGTCATACAAGTTGGCTTGCGAACCCGTCTGTTTTCGCTACAATTATCCACACAGGTTGGTATACAACCACTTCAAATCCATTAATGAGCTTGAGCCACTTAACAAGGAGTCGGCTTCTAAGCTATATCAAAAGAATGACGTGCTGTTTGAGCATTTTAGAGAACCTAAATGATTGACTTCGGATCAGCAGCTTTTACAGCTTTTGATCGTCCATGTTATTTTGAAACAAAAACTGGACTTGCAAACCTTCTGTGAATGGGAACTAATGAGAAATCATTATTTTAGGTCGAACTACCCATCATTAGGTCTTCAGTCCTGGAACTGGTTAGACGCGTACTATCACTGTTTCCTATTCTGAACTAACCTACAGATTTCCCTGAAATTTGCACAGTCTGCATCTATCACTATCTGATCTAGGTCTACATCTACCTCTTTTTTCTATCTCTGCTTGTAATATATCCCATACTATTCCCCAAAATGCTTTAGAACGTATTTCGCCCTTCTATTTCTCTTTTTCCCCAGATACCCTTGTTCCCCTACTATTTCTATAACCTATTTGTTATTATCTTTGTTTGTCCATGCTATCGTCCTCATACATCTGAAGCACAGTATTTCAAAACGCTGCTACCGTTTTTCTGTCTGCGTTTCAGACTGCCCGTATTTCATAGGCATACTGTGCTGTGCTCCACACATATGCTTTCAACAATTTTCTTCTCGTTCTATGTTTGTTGTCTTTCCTCATAGGTGCTGTTCTTTCTTGTTAGATACAGTTCGGTCACCTTCTATTGTTTTACAGTTATATACCCTATTTTTCCTACCTTCAGTGGTTGTGAAGGGAGGTAAGCAGACTGTGGCTGCCAAGTTCCCCCAACACTTAACCATTTACCGATTTAATATATTTTCCAATATATCTTTTCGCACAGTCAACATTAGTTGCAGATATTTCGCAACCAACAACTAGTTGTTTATACTAATCATCAGATTTATCTGCGCTTATTTTTTCGTCATTAGGTTTTCCGTCTCAAAACTGGTTGGACACGTACCTGCACTTATTTATATTCTAAGCTAGCCTACAAAGTTCCCTGAAATTCTCACACAACATGTGTATACAGCTCGTTCCCCTTCTATTGTTTTCTGATTTTATGCCCTATTTCACCGAGATTCAGTGAAGGGGGTTAAGCAACCTGTGGCTACCAAGATCCCCCAACACTTAGAAGTTTGCCGAATTAATGGTTTTCCTGGTTGGACACGTACCTGCACTTATTTATATTCTGAGCTAGCCTACATAGTTCCCTGAAATTCTCACACAGCATGTGTATACAGCTCGTTCCCCTTCTATTGTTTTCTAATTCTATGCCCCATTTCACCGAGATTCAGTGAAGGGGGTTAAGCAACCTGTGGCTACCAAGATCCCCCAACACTTAGACGTTTGCCGAAATAATGATTTTCCAGTAAATCCTTTCACACTTAACATTATTCGAGAATATTGCCCAACCAATTCTTGTAGTTATAATAATCATCATGTTTAAGCACAGTTATTTTTTTCGTCATTAGTTTATCCATCTTGGGATTGGTTGGATGCGTACCTCCATTGATTTCTATTCTGGGCTAACCTACACATCTCCCTGAAGCCCCTACAGCCTACATCTTTTACTATCTGTGTGCAGTAGTCTAACCTAGGTTTGCCTCTTCTTCTCTTTTTTCCGATCCCTGCTTCTAATATATTCCGCACTATTCCCTCATGCCGTAGTATGTGGCCTATCATCCTATCTCTCCCATTTTTTACCGTTTTCCACATATTTCTTTCTTCCCCTACCATTTTTAGTACCTCTTCGTTCTTAACTTTGTCTGTCCATGATATCTTCATCATACGTCTGTAGCACCACATTTCAAAGGCTTCTACCTTTTTCTTGTCCGCTTCTCCTACGGTCTAGGCTTCACATCCGTACAGTGCTGTGCTCCACACATATGTTTTAAGCAATCTTTTCCTTGTTTCTATGTTTGTGGTCTTTGAGCACAGTAGTTGCTTTTTCTTGTTAAATGTAGCACGACCTTGTGCTAATCTTTGTTTTATATCTTTTGTGCTTTTCCCATCTTGCGTTATTTGGCTTCCTAGGTAACAGAAATCCTTAACCTCTTGTAAGTTCGCGTTACATACTTGTATTCTTGTTTTTGATTTATTTTCCCCACCTTTGCATACTAGAACTTTAGTTTTAGTTTTGTTAATTTTCATACCGTAGCTCTCTGTCAGAACCGTTTCCATTTCATTAAGAGCAGATTCTAACTCTTCTTTGCTAGACGCTAATACTGCTATATCATCTGCAAATCTAAGCATATCAATTTTTTTTCCTTGCTTAGTAATTCCAAATGTCTTCCTGCATTTGACAGTATTCATTGCCTCTTCTATGTACAAGTTAAAAATCAACGGGGATAGGGCACATCCCTGTCTCACCCCTTTCCTAATGTTTACTTCTCTACGTTCCTGCTCTAATTCTATTACTGCTGTTTGCTCTTTGTATAAGCTATGTACTATTCGTCTATCCCTATAACTCATTCCAATCTTTTTGAGTATTTCAAACATTTTTTTCCAATTTACATTGTCGAATGCTTTTTCCAGATCTACAAACCCTATATACATGATTTCCCCTTTTTCTATTGTTTTCTCCATTATCACTCTCAGAGCTAAAATAGCCTCCCGTGTTCCCCTGTTTCGCCTAAACCCAAATTGGTCTTCTCCTAGTATTTCTTCAGCTCGTTTTTCCATTTGTCTTTGCACAATTCTAGTTAATATTTTTGACACGTGTGCTGTCAAACTTATTGTTCGAAAATTTTCACATCTATCCGCGCCTTTCTTTTTTGGTATAGTAACTATGATGCTACGTTTGAAATCTTTGAATATCTCGCCTGTCTCATACATATAGCTTACAAGTTGGAAGACACGTTCTGTTACTGCTTGTCCAGCGGCTTTTAGAGTTTCTGCTTGCACCCTATCTGTACCCGGCGCCTTACCATTTTTCAGACTCTTTAATGCTAATTCAAACTCATCTCTAAGTATAGGATATCCCAAGTCCTCATTCTCAATGTCTGATTCCTGTTCTAGTTTAGTTAGTTCCTCTCCTGCATATAAATTCCCTATATATTCTTGCCATCTACCCACTTTCTCTACGTTTTCTATAATGACGTTTCCTTGTGCGTCCCTTATATTTTTGTTATACGGTTTTATATCCCTAAAATTCATTCTAATTAATTTGTATGCTTCGCCTGTCTTTCCTATTTCCATCTTCGTTTGTACCTCTTTGCACTTTTCATCAATCCACTGTTCTTTAGCTTTCCTGCATTTTCGAATAATTTCCCATTTTATGGCTTTGTATCTCTGTTTTCCAGTTTCGTCTGATTTATTTTTGTATTTTCGTCTTTCTTCTATTAAATTCAGGATAGCCTTTGTTATCCATGGTTTCTTATTTTCTTTTTGTGTATAGCCCAGAATATCTCTGGCCGCCATGTCTAGGCTAGATTTAATGTTATTCCATTCTGTTTCTACTTCCTTAGTATCAGATATTTTCCCGATATCTTTGAGCAATTTATTTGACTTTTTTTCGAATCTATCTTGAATATCTTCATCTTTTAGTTTCTCTAAGTCCAAGTGCCTTTTTCCGCTCCTTTTTTTCATATTCTTAAATTTAAGTGCGGCCTTCATAATTACGATGTTGTGGTCAGTATCTATATCTGCTTCTGGGTAGCTTCTACAGTCTTTTACTTGGTTCCTAAACCGTTGTCTAACAAGAATGTAATCTATTTGATATCTTCCTATATCTCCTGGCATCTTCCACGTATATCGTCTTCTAGCATGATGTTGAAATAATGTGTTTGTGATAATTAAATTGTTCTTGTCACAAAATTCTACCAGCCTATTTCCCCTGTCGTTTCTCGTGCCTAAACCAAATAAACCCACTACCGCTCCTTCCCTACCCTCACCTACCACGGCATTAAAATCCCCCGTAATTACTAAATTTTCATGTCCTTTTACGTATCTTAATATGTCTTCGATATCTTTGTAGATGGCTTCTACCTCTTCGTCACTGTAGCTAGAGGTGGGCATGTATACTTGTATTATTACTGTGTTTACCGGTTTAGATTCTAATCTAACCATGAGTACTCTTTCGTTCTTTTGTAAGTAATTTTCTACGCAGTATCCTATCTTTTTCCGCATAACTATCCCCACACCCAAATTTCCTTCCTCTGCTCCTGTATGAATTACCCTGAAGTCTCCACTCCAAAAATCCCCCGCCTCTGGCCACCGAACTTTGCTGATCCCTACTATGTCTGGTGCTAACCTATTCATTTCCATTTTTAGGTTCTCTAGCTTACCTACTTGCTTCATACTTATAACATTCCACGCTCCGACTCGCAGAATGTTTCCGACTCTCTTTCCGATCGCATCCTCCGAAGTAGTCCCTTCCCGGAGATCCGAATGGGGGACTATTTTAACTCCGGAATCTTTTACCCCAGAGAATGCCATCATGTTTATTACAATTTAAGTACGCTGTGTACTTGGGAGATAATGTGGTGGTTTCCCGTTGCCTTCCACATCGCGGTAGTGTGTCTTAGACTGCCATACCGACCCCTATGGTCTCTGCCAATCTAAGTACCGAAAGAGCCGCTGCCCTCTTTCGGGGACCTGTCTTAGTCTGGTTCCTCACTAACGACCCTACTACTTTGGTTGGACCTGTAGTTTGGCTCTTTAGCTCATTAGAACACGCAAGCCATTTCACCTGTTCTATTAATTTAGAACTTCGTCAAGGTGCAGGTCCATTCGGAATGGGTCGGACTACCCACGCTTTCAAAATTCAAAGAGACAACATACGTTACCTCAATCGATGTTTTTTCCAAGTCTACATGCAAGAAATGTAAGACTAAGAATAGTACACTGCATGAGCAGAAACCAGTTCAACGGGAATGGTCAACCATAACCTGCGACCCTCGCAGTACTTTCTGTTGAATCTAATCAACTTGTGACTGCATTTTGTGTGCAAGTTACGTTAAAGGTTCTAATGCCAACGGCAAGGGCGAGCATATTTTCTAGTGACCGTGTAAACGTAACAAGTCACAATGTTCGAATCCTATTGGATTTAGAATCCCAGTCCAATTCTATACGTTTAGATCGATGAAAAAATTGAACATTCATACTCGCTCTGATGCAAATATTACAGTTTCTAGGGCTTAGGCAGGGCTATTGCTAGAGTAAATACTAAGTGCGACTGTGAACTTTAAGAAGTCCACACACACATTCCAAGTTTAAGGTTTAGTATTTGGTTCTTGAGAAAATTTCGCCTAGTATTTCGCCTAGCTTTCATGTTGAATGCGACAAACTCAAGAATCCGTACAATAAATATCAAACTTTCTTATTGCATGTTCAACCAACCTTGTAGTACTATCGATATTTTGATTAGTTCGCCATAATTTTGGAAGCTTGTGTAAATTCAGTTTGGTTCAAACTCCCAATTTCGCAAACATTCGGTTGGGATGGGTTGTTTTCGGGTCCAAAATCATGTTAAGATGTAAAGTAAAGCAATGCAATTTCACAATTGTTGAGAGTCCGACAGAAAATAACCCTCAGTCGGTTCTGGTGAATTGAACATTATCCTACAAAAAAGTTTCTCACAAGTGTTTTCGAGGGAGTGGTACAAACCGCATATGCTGATTCCGATGGCAGGTATCTTGTTTCCATTCCTCTCAAGCAACTAATCACCTGAAGTTCTTGGGGATTTATTCAGTTCATATTACTTAAAGAAGGGTTCTTTGCAACAGGAATATAATGATCTGGGACAATATCACCGCCTAGTCATTAGTAGTTTTCTTATTACCTTCCGCATCATGGTGTCCTAATGGAGGAGGTGGACGAGGAGAAAAAGAACAGCCTCACAACTAAAATGTGTCGTTTTTAAAGGTCTACAAAAGAGCAACAGCATTCAAATAGTTGCTCCTACCATCCAAAAGAATTAATTTCAATACAGGTACAATTTTTTCTCTGCAAGCATACGTTCGCTATAGCTGGCGACGTTGAGAGGATATATAGACAATTGTACACGTTGTGTTTGACTAAGGAATTTTGTGGCGATTCTCTCCTGCAGATCATCCTCCCTTCTTGTGTACAATTTAAAGTATTTATGGTACTGCTTCTGCATGTTTTCTTGCTGTCCATAACCTTATGCAGCTATGTTACGATCACGTTGCTTTTTTACCTAATATCTAAGGTAATCGAGCAAGATCTTTACGTGGACGGCATGTTGGCAGGTAGTAGTAGCAGCACGCTTGAAGGCGCTCGTAGCCTGTGTTCTAAGTTAAATCAAATTCGGGTTGTTTCAACCTACAAAGATGGATTTCTAATGATCCACACACAGGTTTTGGAAGGTACTCTAAGTTCAAATATTTATCCGGTGTACATATATTCGGCTCTCATTAGCACGCAAGGACGGTCGGTTTAATTTGGTCTTTTCAGTTCGATCATTCATTTCATACTTTGTCCATTACAAATGCTTCTACGGTCAAGACAACAAAATGTAGTATGCTTTCAGAGATTGCACAAGTTCTTGATCTATTGGGTCTCCTTGGTTCAGCACACCTTAAATTCTTAATTTCTTATATAGCAGTTTTTGCTGAAACAGCAAAATTGGGACGACCCTTTTACCGAAAAACATTAAAAAAATATTACTACTACACAAATAAAAGATGTCATTAATCGTGCTGTTGACTTGTACACCACCGAGCAGTGTTGTTGCTGTTTTTGTTACTTTGCCACTCTATTTAGACTCATCCAACACCTCCTTTTAGGTACGGGTGTTTCCTCAAAATCCCTGGACGACCCTAATACCAAATATAATCACCTTACATTAGTGTAATATAGCTACATTCTACAAACACATTCGTATTTGATATGTTATTGCTCGTGACGTAGTAGATGGTTACGCCGAGTAAAGGAGACACGTCATTGATTGACCAAGGAGTAACTGCTTACCGAGGGAAACGCAAGAAAAGGCCAACTACTCCAACCAAGCAATATCCGCGACGACTCTACTACATGGAGATAAAAGTCTACCCAGTAAACCAACGAGAAGTCGTTGACAAGACGACTGGCAGCAATTCGAGTCACGCGAAGAAAAAAGCGGAAAAACAAAGATTAACCCTTTAAGGGGCAGAACGCTGGGGCTTGCAATACAAAAATATTTTTTGTATGTTTTGCTTTGTATGGCTACCTTTGATGAAGTTCTGTCAAAAAACTGTCAAAATTTGCTTTGGATTTAGTTTTCCTGGGTGGTACATATTTGTACCAAAGAACTATCCAGCAGTTAAAATTTGTAAAATGTTTTCTGGTACTTATGTGTACTTACCACATTTTTAGTAAACTTTCTGTGAATGATTAAATCAAAAAAATTCTTTGATACCAACCAAATAACTTTTCAAATAGCAAAAAACAAATATACCGTCCAAAAAATTAATTTATTTTAAAAGAAACAGCTGACTCATTTATTTCTAATGTACTATACCAAGTACTCGTTTCTAAATAACAACACTAAATACTAAATCTAAATTTACAAAACCAGACAGTACTTTCATCAGGCATACAATTATTATGATCTATGGGAAGGCACAAAACATTTCAAACATAATGCAATGTTACATGTGGCACACATTATATTAGATCTTTGTTGTTTTTTCAGTGTGCTGCAATAATAACACCTTCTGCGAGTTCCTTTCGCCGGCAAATGCTTTCCGACACTATTCAATCGAGTGTGGTTGGGAACTGTAGCTCTTCCATCAGGATGGTTTCTTTTTCTGCCACGACCAAGCTGTGCGGTTGGTCCCGGCTTAGTTCTGTTAGAAAAACATCCTATGAGTTCTGACGCCAACTCTGATCTAAATTGAAGGTGTGTGATAGGCTTCTTGCAATCTGTAAGTTGCCTAATTGTCGTTCTATACAAAATGTAACTATTTACAATGCAGGAGTCCAAACAATAAAAAAATATTCTTATCCACTAACGCCTACTCTTCCAAGAAATACTATAAGGGGAGAGAAACTGACCAAAGTGATCTACGCCGCCGATGTATTTGTTATAGTCAAAAACACTTTCCGGGCAGTTTACCAATTTTCGACTTCCATCTTTTTGGGTACTAAGTACTTGTGCGCGTTTCTGCGGGTTGTGCATAGTACTAACGATGCAAACAGATTTCTTTCCTCTATCTTTCCATTTTGATATGGAAATGTTCTTATCTATTAAACCCATCATATTCTCCAACTTTCATATTTTTATCTGCTTTTAGAATATGTTTTGGAAATTTTTTTCTTGTTTGTCGTATGGTGGCACAACTAAATCACTTTTTTGTTAATAAATTATTAGCAGCCGTGATTGAAGAAAAAAATTGTCAAAGAATAAACAGTGCCCAAAACCTTCAAAGGCTACTGCTAATTTGTTAATCACTTTTTCACCAAGACTCATATTTTATCGGCATTTTTCTCGGCTCCTTCATAAAGAGACATTCCTAAACAGCACCCTGTTACAGCACATGCAACTACCCACATTTTGAAGCCCCTTTTTATAGGTTTCATTGCCAAATACTGTTTTAGGCTGCTGCGGCCTTTGTACTCGTCAATGGACAAATACCGTGATGGATCAAAAAGCAGTTTAAATCTTTTTGAGACATAATCTAAGAAAGGTCGAATTTTATATTGTTTATCATAACCCTCCTTTCCTCTTTTAGGCACAACACTGTTATCGTTCAAATGCAAAAATCGTGTTATTTTTAAAAACTTTTTAGGGGCATAATATGTTGAATGCTTGGAGCTCCAAAATTTTGATTGCTGCTCCAGTAAAGTCGCATGTTAGACAAAAAGTTAAATCCCATAATAATTAGCATACTCATATAAGCCTGTAGTTCTTCTACGGTTAAGTTTAGACGCTGGTTGTTTTGTGCAGCATATAAATTTGATTGGTCAACCACGTATCGAAGAAAAATAATGGTTAAAACATTTAAGAAAATCGATTTTGGGCTGAAAATGTTAAATTGTGCATATTTTGTTATCCCAAATCGAGTTTCGAATTTACAATCTACAAACTCTTTTGGTGTAGACGATGTTCTGCACCAATTAGTCTTCTCTTCATCGCCAGTGTTTTCATCACTAGAGTCACTTGAACTGATGTTATTGTGGCCAAGTGGTAAAGTCGTAGAATTTTCGATTTCATTTATTTCAATTTGATCAACCACATTCGAACATGATGAAACTGGACTCAAAAAGGAAGCATCGGCGCTGGAACAGTTTGAATATGATGACATGGGGATGTCATCGTTAGCATTCTCATCACCCCCGTCTTCAGAGTCGATTGCCATACTATCAGTTATGATGCTTAATAAGTATTCAACATGTTCTGGATTTTCCAAATTATAAACTGTTAGTTTATCCATCTAAAAATAAGCAGATGTTTTAGAACTGTGCCCCTACCAAAACTGTGCTGAAATTTAATAATCCCTACTGACTTTTTAAATATTCGTAGAAATCTATAATATTAAAAATTAGCATGAAAAACGCGAAGGTGTACAAAAAAATCTCAAAATATAAGTACAGTATTGCCCGAAATAAACAGTACTGAAACTAAGTTGGCGGTGTTTTTATGCGTGCGCTGTCACACTCAAATTAGCTAGTATAGACCTGTCAAGTAAACCTCAAACAAGTAATTAGTAGGGCCTAATTGTTAAAAATGGTGTTAAGTACAGAGGAAAAAGTGTTTCTGGTAGAGCATTATTTTCGTTCATAAGGAATCGGCCGACGTAATGGTTCAAGTTTGCTATACGTGTCTGATCAATTCACACAAAGGTTTAATAAACGTTCTCCAAGTAATGCTGTAATTTTGAAGGTTATTGAAAAGTTTAGAAATACAGGTAGTGTATTGTGCCAACGAAAAGGAAACTCGGGGCGTCCCAGGACAGTTAACAACAACAATAACCATGAACGTGTTTTTGAGCAAATCTTAGAAAATCCGAAAGTCAGCCAGGCAGGGACAGCGTTACAACTTGATTTAAAAAGAACTTCCTTTCAAAGAATCCTGAAGGAGCTGGGTACATTTTCGTATGTGATTCAGGTACATCAACAACTACATCCTCGGGATTATCGCAGTAGAGTGGAATATTGCGCCAGAATTCTCGCGTTACAGTATGAAAATCCTGAATTTTTGAAAAATGTTTGGTTTTCAGACGAAGCACATTTTCACTTGTCAGGCTATGTGAATCGTCGCACAAATCGATTTCTGGGCTTTGCCAGACCCGATGAGGTTCAAGAGGTTCCTTTACATAGTGAAAAAGTGAGTGTCTGGTGTGCTGTTTCCGGACACGGAATCATTGGTCCGTACTTTATCGAAGAGAATGGTAGGCAAGTCACACTTAATCAACAGAGGTACAGACAAATTTTAACACGATTTATCCCTGATCTACGTCAATTCTGTCGTGCACGTAACTTGGCATTTCGAAACCAATTTTTCAGCAGGACGGGGCAACTTGCCATACTGCTGCCGCAATTCGTCAATTTTTCAAGAACATTTTCCAAGCAAATTCATATCACGATTTACTGACTTCCTTATCCTTCACATTCTCCAGACCTCACACCTCCAGACGCATACATTTGGGGCATGGCTAAAAATGCCGTTTTCAAACGGGCACCACAAACCATCTATGAATTAAAGGATGCCGTTAGAGTCTTCTTCGCAGCCCTGAGACAACCCTTATTCAATAACATGACCAGAAACTTAGAACATCGTTATGAAGTCTGTCTCGAACGAGGAGGTGCACATTTAGAACATATAATAAAGTGTCAATAATATGTATTTTTTAAATATACAAAACAATTACAATTTCAGTACTGTTTATTTCGGGCAATACTGTATTACTTTGTAAACACTGTGTAAACATGTGAATTTTACTGGTACATATATGTACCACTTACTTAGCATCAAATATTATCTTAGCCACGATGTGTGTGACAAATTTCAACTCACATCAGTAATTTGTACATATTTGACATTGATAAACTGAAAACTATTCAGGTGTATATGTGTTTATTTTGAATGCACAAGAGAAAAACCATGAGTGTGTTCAAAAGTGTTTCTAACCTCAAATCAAGAAATTGATATTTTACAATAATTACAAATCACGTTGAGTTCATTTTGATTGTAGAACTTATAAATATACAAAATAATGTATACTACTTACACTTTTGCTAAAATTTGCACAATTTTTAACGCACAAAACAAAATAAACGTGCAGAATAACCTGTTACTAGCTCCCGATTCCTTGGTACAAATGTGTACCACATTCTGACAGAAGATCACATTATTACATGTAGGTGGCGTATTGTATATAATGTGGTTTATATTTGTACCCGTGAATGTTTAGTAGATCAAGCCACACCATAAGGTTGATTTGTAGTCAGAAAAACTGCAATGATTGACCGTTATGACAAGTGGTACATATGTACCAAAAATCCTTAAAGGGTTAACATACACCGAAAGAAAACGAGATAACACAAAGATCAATCACCTCAACACAGTCGTTGACCGACAAATACAATTAGCCCACAATGTGACGTCTCTAAGGGTTAGTGACTCCCTTATGTGCAAATAATAGATATGTTCACTGTTTTTCTTATGGTTCAATTATGAAATTTATTAATCAGTTAATATATGTTTTTTATCTGGGTACACATCTTTTGTTGTGCAGATATAGATGTTCATGTAGAATCTGAAAACCTTCAGAGATTCACCTAAATGTTACTACTTATTTTATTATTATTTTCAACGCAAACTACTACCTTCTGTTATATTTTACTAAGTTGAGTCTATTGTAGACATACCCTGTTCGTAGTCAAAATTTTTGTTATTAGAGTTCCTACGCCATCCCTACGATCTAAACCACTAGTGTTTATACCGATGTAGTGGCGGCTAATTTTAATTCGTTCACACTTTGGTTATACATTGACCCTCCTGTCCCCCGCGCATCACTCTAAAACTGGAGTAAGGTTCAGAAATAGCAAATACATTTTTATCATCATAGTCACGCTCGAAATTGTTTCATCCTTCTCACAAACAATATTTTTTACATATGCAGTTCACAATTATTCTATATACTACCTTAATAAACAATTTCTAAACAGAAGAATAATTTTTCAATAAATCTTTAATTAAATAATTTTCATTAGAATTACTATTACAACAATTATTTTCGCAACGTCTTGAATTTTAATATCCTTTCCCTTCATCATCATTAGGTCTTCAGTCCTGGAACTGGTTAGACGCGTACCATCATTGTTTCCTATTCTAAACTAACCTACAGATTTCCCTGAAATTTCCAAAGTCTGCATCTATCACTATCTGATCTAGGTCTACATCTACCTCTTTTTCCTATCTCTGCTTGTAATATATCCCATACTATTCCCCAAAATGCTTTAGAACGTATTCCGCCCTTCTATTTCTCTTTTTCCCTAGATATACTTGTTCCCCTATTATTTCTATAACCTATTTGTTCTTATCTTTGTTTGTCCATGCTATCGTCCTCATACATCTGAAGCACAGTATTTCAAAAGGCTGTTACCGTTTTTCTGTCTGCGTTTCATACTGCCCGTATTTCATAGGCATACTGTGCTGTGCTCCACACATATGCTTTCAACAATTTTCTTCTAGTTCTGTTTGTTGTCTTTCCTCATAGGTGCTGTTCTTTCTTGTTAGATACAGTTTGGTCACCTTCTAATGTTTTACAGTTATATACCCTATGTTTCCTACCTTCAGTGGTTGTGAAGGGAGGTAAGCAGCCTGTGGCCGCCAAGTTCCCCCAACACTTAACCATTTACCGATTTAATATATTTTCCAATATATCTTTTCGCACAGTCAACATTAATTGCAGATATTTCGCAACCAACAACTATTTGTTTATACTAATCATCAGATTTATCTGTGCTTATTTCTTCGTCATTAGGTTTTCCGTCTCAAAACTGGTTGGACACGTACCTGCACTTATTTATATTCTGAGCTAGCCTACATAGTTCCCTGAAATTCTCACACAGCATGTGTATACAGCTCGTTCCCCTTCTATTGTTTTCTAATTTTATGCCCTATTTCACCGAGATTCAGTGAAGGGAGTTAAGCAACCTGTGGCTACCAAGATCCCCCAACACTTAGACGTTTGCCGAATTAATGGTTTTCCTGGTTGGACACGTACCTGCACTTATTTATATTCTGAGCTAGCCTACATAGTTCCCTGAAATTCTCACATAGCATGTGTATACAGCTCGTTCCAATTCTATTGTTTTCTAATTTTATGCCTTATTTCACTGAGATTCAGTGAAGGGGGTTAAGCAACCTGTGGCTACCAAGATCCCCCAACACTTAGACGTTTGCCGAAATAATGGTTTTCCAGTAAATCCTTTCACACTTAACATTATTCGAGAATATTGCCCAACCAATTCTTGTAGTTACTTATAATAATCATCATGTTTAAGCACAGTTATGTTTTTCGTCATTAGTTTATCCATCTTGGGATTGGTTGGATGCGTACCTCTATTGATTTCTATTCTGGGCTAGCCTACACATCTCCCTGAAACTCCTACAGCCTACATCTTTCACTATCTGTGTGCAGTAGTCTAACCTAGGTCTACCTCTTCTTGTCTTTATTCCTATCTCTGCTTCTAGTATATTCCGCACTATTCCCTCATGCCGTAGTATGTGGCCTATCATCCTATCTCTCCTATTTTTTACCGTTTTCCACATATTTCCTTCTTCCCCTACCATTTTTAGTACCTCTTCGTTCTTAACTTTGTCTGTCCATGATATCTTCATCATACGTCTGTAGCACCACATTTCAAAGGCTTCTACCTTTATCTTGTCCGCTTCTCCTACTGTCCAGGCTTCACATCCGTACAGTGCTGTGCTCGATACATATGTTTTAAGCAATCCTTTCCTTGTTTCTATGTTTGTGGTCTTTGAGCACAGTAGTTGCTTTTTCTTGTTAAATGTAGCACGACCTTGCGCTAATCTTTGTTTTATATCTTTTGTGCTTTTCCCATCTTGCGTTATTTGGCTTCCTAGGTAGCAGAAATCCTTAACCTCTTGTAAGTTCGTGTTACATACTTGTATTCTTGTTTTTGATTTATTTTCCCCACCTTTGCATACTAGAACTTTAGTTTTAGTTTTGTTAATTTTCATACCGTATCTCTCTGTTAGAACCGTTTCCATTTCATTAAGAGCAGATTCTAACTCTTCTTTGCTAGACGCTAATACCGCTATATCATCTGCAAATCTAAGCTTATCAATGTTTTGTCCTTGCATAGTAATTCCAAATGTCTTCCTGCATTTGACCGTATTCATTGCCTCTTCTATGTACAAGTTAAAAATCAATGGGGATAGGGCACATCCCTGTCTCACTCCTTTTCTAATGTTTACTTCTCTACGTTCCTGCTCTAATTCTATTACTGCTGTTTGCTTTTTGTATAAGCTATGTACTATTCGTCTATCCCTATAACTCATTCCAATCTTTTTGAGTATTTCAAACATTTTTTTCCATTTTACATTGTCGAAAGCTTTTTCCAAATCTACAAACCCTATATACACGCTTTTCCCTTTTTCTATTGTTTTGTCCATTATTACTCTCAGAGCTAAAATAGCCTCCCGTGTTCCCCTGTTCCGCCTAAACCCAAATTGGTCTTCTCCTAGTATTTCTTCCGCCCGTTTGTCCATTCGTCTTTGCACAATTCTAGTTACTATTTTTGACACGTGTGCTGTCAAACTTATTGTTCGAAAATTTTCACATCTATACGCGCCTTTCTTTTTTGGTATAGTTACTATGATGCTACGTTTGAAATCTTTGGGTATCTCGCCTTTCTCATACATATAGCTTACAAGTTGGAAGAGACGTTCTGTTACTGCTTGTCCAGCGGCTTTTAGAGTTTCTGCTTGCACCTTATCTGTACCCGGTGCCTTACCATTTTTCAGACTCTTTAATGCTAATTCAAACTCATCTCTAAGTATAGGATATCCCAAGTCCTCATTTTCAATGTCTGATTCCTCTTCTAATGCGGTTAGTTCCTCTCCTGCATATAAATTCCTATATATTCTTGCCATCTATCCACTTTCTCTACGTTTTCTATTATGACGTTTCCTTGTGCGTCCCTTATATTTTTGCTGTACGGTTTTATATCCCTAAAATTCATTCTAATTAATTTGTATGCTTCGTCTGTCTTTCCTATTTCCATCTTCGTTTGTACCTCTTTGCACTTTTCATCAATCCACTGTTCTTTGGCTTTCCTACATTTTCGAATAATTTCCCATTTTATGGCTTTGTATCTCTGTTTTCCTGTTTCGTCTGATTTATTTTTGTATTTTCGTCTTTCTTCTATTAAATTCAGGATAGCCTTTGTTATCCATGGTTTCTTATTTTCTTTTTGTGTATAGCCCAGAATATCTCTGGCCGCCATGTCTAGGCTAGGTTTAATGTTATTCCATTCTGTTTCTACTTCCTTAGTAAGGATATTTTCCCGATATCTTTGAGCAATTCATTTGACTTTTTTTCAAATCTTTCTTGAATATCTTTCTCTTTTAGTATCTGTAGGTCCAAGTGCCTTTTTCCGCTCCTTTTTTTCATATTCTTAAATTTAAGTGCGGTCTTCATAATTACGATGTTGTGGTCAGTATCTATATCTGCTTCTGGGTAGCTTCTACAGTCTTTTACTTGATTCCGAAACCGTTGTCTAACAAGAATGTAATCTATTTGATATCTTCCTATATCTCCTGGCATCTTCCACGTATATCGTTTTCTAGCATGATGTTGAAATAATGTGTTTGTGATAATTAAATTGTTCTTGTCACAAAATTCTACCAGCCTATTTCCCCTGTCGTTTCTCGTGCCTAAACCAAATAAACCCACTACCGCTCCTTCCCTACCCTCACCTACCACGGCATTAAAATCCCCCGTAATTACTAAATTTTCATGTCCTTTTACGTATCTTAATATGTCTTCGATATCTTTGTAGATGGCTTCTACCTCTTCGTCACTGTAGCTAGAGGTGGGCATGTATACTTGTATTATTACTGTGTTTACCGGTTTAGATTCTAATCTAACCATGAGTACTCTTTCGTTCTTTTGTAAGTAATTTTCTACGCAGTATCCTATCTTTTTCCGCATAACTATCCCCACACCCAAATTTCCTTCCTCTGCTTCTGTATGAATTACCCTGAAGTCTCCACTCCAAAAATCCCCCGCCTCTGGCCACCGAACTTTGCTGATCCCTACTATGTCTGGTGCTAACCTATTCATTTCCATTTTTAGGTTCTCTAGCTTACCTACTTGCTTCATACTTATAACATTCCACGCTCCGACTCGCAGAATGTTTCTGACTCTCTTTCAGATCGCACCCTCCGAAGTAGTCCCCTCCCGGAGATCCGAATGGGGGACTATTTTAACTCCGGAATTTTTTACCCCAGAGAATGCCATCATGTTTATTACAATTTAAGTACGCTGTGTACTTGTGTGATAATGTGGTTTCACGTTGCCTTCCACATCGCGGTAGTGTGTCTTAGACTGCCATACCGACCCCTATGGTCTCTGCCAATCTAAGTACCGAAAGAGCCGCTGCCCTCTTTCGGGGACCTGTCTTAGTCTGGTTCCTCACTAACGACCCTACTACTTTGGTTGGACCTGTAGTTTGGCTCTTTAGCTCATTAGAACACGCAAGCCATTTCACCTGTTCTAATAATTTAGAACTTCGTCAAGGTGCAGGTCCATTCGAAATGGTAACTAAAGTTAACCACTCCTAAATCAAACGACGTCAACCAAAACCCTATCTTTTCCCATTCGTGTATACTGCCCGTTCCATTCCCTTCCATTCCGTCCAAATTTGGATTGTTGTAGATAACATAAATTTTTGTAAATTTTGTCTTCATTATTTCCTTTCCCTTAATACCATTTAAAATCGCTGAATTCAGTACGTTTATTATATCTTATGTAATCATAAATTTTTGCGTAAAACTGCAACTCCCAAAAATTATTTAAGTGACTTGTGGACAATTCTATTATGAAAATTAAATTCATAAACTAAAAATAGTCCTGTATGAAATCGCTCAATTAAAAAAATGGTTTATATATCTGACCTTTTTACAACCAAGTGTATTTTCGAGTTGCCTTTCAAATAAACCGAGTCCACTCTTCAGAAATGCCAATACTCATAAATCAATATGTCAATTTATGCGTATAGGTGGTATTCGTTCCTGCCAGTGAGTCCCCGCTCTGTCTGTAAGTTTAACATTAAATCTTGGTAAATAAAGCTTAATATCCGTACAATAATTAACTCAATTGTGCGATCTGGTGAACTTATTACCACAACTTTTTTTTTACTTCTTTAGATGTTATGATTCGTAGTTCAAATATCTACCGCACCATACATTCTTTGTATACCATTCTGTTTCTATTTTGTTATCTGTGTGATGTAGTGTACAATTTCCCTATAGGTATGTAGATGACTACATATGCATTCTTACAATTAAAGTCGATGAAATTCTCCCCATGCTTAATAGTTGTCATAGAAGAGTACAACTCGCTGGTGAACGCAAAGAAGACTATAAAATCGATTTTTTGGATATTTCACTCTACCATGCAAGTGGAATAGTATACAAAGAATACATGTCCTGCATATTCTTAAATTACACATCACAGCATCCAAAGGCGCAAAAAAATCTATGATAGTTGAACTAGCAGATCGTACAATCAAGTTATCGGAACCGAAATACAGAAAAAAGCAATCAATTAGTCTAAACAAGTGTTAATAATAAATAATTATTCGCAAAAGTAATACATAACTTCTTTAAAAACCCGAGTACATAAATAGCACAATAACCTCAGTAAATCAATAAAAACAAAACAGGACACAAACTATATTTCCATGCATTATATTCTCGATCTGACTGAAGAATTTCAAAAAATATTCATTAAACACATTTTATCACTTGCACATAAAAATTTTAATCTAATGGCAGCATGTTTTAGCAAATTAAAAAATAGAAACCTTCATATCAAAAAACATGTTGTATACGAGATATAGTGGAGTCAAATTAGGTTTTTATCTCGGAACTGGTTCAACCAACACGAATTTTAATGATTGACGACTTAAAATTTTACAAATTAAATATACTAAAACCCCTAAAGGTTAAAAATTGCTGCTTTTTATTTATTTAATAAATTATTTAAATTATATTTTTATTATAACGTTGTACGAGAGAAATTGCAATCAATGTATGATGTTAGGTTTTAATACCAATTCTAAAACTCTAAAAAGGACTTCAAGCACATAGCAATAAAACGTTGAAAAGGTTTCTGGAGGGGATTTCCATGTAGAAAGAAACAGAGAATGAGCAGATGTTTTGGTAGGGTCTCGTATGGACGTACGATCAATGAGTGGCGAACGCGGACCTTTCAGACGTGGAGTCACAGACAGTGCCGTCCATCTGGATTAATGGAGTTGCTTGCACGAATGATATTATTGAAGGAATGGAAAATTTCTGCAATATATCCTTTAAAAAATGCCACCAACATGCTGATTCTGCAAATGCGAGAATCACAAGGGATGATGGTGATGTTCAAAAATTGGAAGAATGGCTTCAGTCTCACGACCCATTCTCCGACCTGGACGTAATTAGGAATATTTCAACAGATATTATTGGTCACGAAAAGATCAATTGCTACAATGCCTTTAATCAAAGCATTGAGTCTGTAAAAAAATAAACGGACAAAACTTTAGAGATTTAAAATTGCAAACTTTACAAAAAATCGCGCCTTTACTTGCTGTAAACAGCAAAATAAAAATAAACAACGAAAACTTTACAATTGATTCTCTTTCATTGTTTCAACGTATTAGCGTATTGAAGAAATTTGATGCCGATTTGCAAGAGTATATGAAGTATGAATTAGCTCCTTACCCGTTATCATTATACGACGACGCAGGAATGCGAAAAACCCAGAAATCTATCTTCTACAGTATCTTCAAAGAATCTTCAAGAAATGTCAACGATATTAACAATTTTGCTTATGTCATTGATGGTGGGATGCTTTTACATCGTGTTAAATGGCAAATTAACCAAAAATTCAACTCAATATTAGATAGTTACGTGAGGTATATCAATAGGTATTACGGTAAAAACGTGACAATTGTATTTGATGGATATGAAACAGACACCACTAAAGCAGCAGAACGAAATCGCCGATCTGTAAAAAATTTCATCACTTAATTATACTTTCGAAGACATGCAGCTAAAAGTGGCACAAGAAAAGTTTTTTTCAAATATCAATAATAAAGCTAGATTTATAACTACATTAGGACAATATTTAACAGAAAATAGCATTTGTTCAAAACAAGCAGAGGGCGATGCCGATCGACTAATTGTGACTACAGCAAATGATTCATCTTTTTCCAATGTTGTCATAGTGGCTGAAGACATTGGTGTTCTTGTCCTATTAATAACTTTACCAACAGATACAAAAGAAATATATTTTTTGAAACCTCTTAGAGCAAAAACACCACAAAAAGTATATGCATCCGCCAGTCTGGATGAATTACCAAACTACAAAGAACATGTGCTTTTTCTGCACGCTTTTACAAATTGTGATACGACGTCGGCATTCTTCAATAAAGAAAAAAGCAAATTTGCAACAATGTTTGAATCACGATAATCTTTACAAGAGGTTGCTGAAGTTTTCAAACAAAAAAATAAAACTGTAGAAAACATTGTTAAAGCTGGAGTAATATGTATTCTCGCTTCATATGGCGTTCCAAAATCTATATCTAATTTAAGTCAGTGCAGATATCAATGTTTTAAAGCAGCCATTGTAAAGGACAGTCGTGTACAATTAACGAATTTGCCGTGCACAATAGATACAGCTACAGAACATCTGAAAAAAGTGTATCTGCAAGTTCAGTTATGGAAATGGGCAAACCTGCACCAATTGCGCGCCTATAACTTTTAAAAGAGACTAGTTGGAAGATGTAGAAGATATTTGAAAATATTTGTATATTATGAATAAAATTATATTTCATTAATGCAAAACTTATGGTGAATAATTATTTACAGCTACAAACAACAGAATTCAAGAAAGCACATTCAAAATTTCTTTCATCGTTGAATTTCAATTATTTTGCATTTTTTCATATTTCCTGTAAAAAGCGGCAACTTTTAACCTATAGGGGTTTTAGTATACTTAATTTGTAAAATTTTAAGCCATAAATCATTAAAATCCGAGTTGGTTGAACCAGTTCCAAGATAACGCTCGTTTTTTGTCTAATTTGACTACACTAATACCGTGCCAAGAAAAATGTGAAACATACATTGGGTGAAGGTCTCAATATTTGGAAGAAAGGTTAAATGGTAACAAGTTTGACAACACAAATAAAAAAGGATTAATAAAACATGTAGATCAAGTCAAACATAAATTACAATACAATAATACAAAAAATTTAAAAGTGGAAAAAGAAAAAGGAACTTCCAGAAATGATACATATTAAAAAATAAACAAAATTAATAGACGACTAAATAGACATCAATAAGCTGAGCCAAATATATAATAATTTAATTAAGTAAATAGATAAAAATGGTATCAACCATTTTGAAAGCGTATAGATAAATATATTCATTCATCTAATTGGAATCAGAACAGAAAATTGGTTTCAGTTATTGTTACATCATCATCGAACATTTATTGGAATTGGTGACAATAAATACTTTGTGCGTGCATCCTACAGTTTTCAGTGAAACATTTTATATACCGACAGTAACAGTGCATAAAGAGAGTCGTACTCGAGCCTTTACAGAAGCGAGTCGCGTCCGAACCCTTGCAAAGGACGGTTGTGTTAGAGCTTTGAAAGCGAGACCGACACCCGGACGTGCGTGTTTCTGGTTCTCCGTAAAAGCTTTTGTGTGTGTTAATGTCATTGCCCACAGCGGCCCAGGACTTAAGGTATTTATACCCTTCCTTAATTAGTTTGTAGTTGTTTTTAGTTATTACATAACCGCTCCACCATTATCGTTATTGCTGCAAAAGCAATTGGTCCTTCATTATAATTTGCATATTTATATCACACATTTATATCAACCTCCTCCCCAATCAATCATTGGTCCTTCGAGCCGGATACACCAGTCTATGGTATACGCATGTCCTAAATTAAAATATCACATTGCATTCCAGCGAGCTTTTTAATTAATTAATATTTCAGTTTTAAATTTGTGCTTCAAGCCCATATTTAGCGGGTTAAAATGTGTAAATATTATTTATACTGTCTTTAGATTAAATTAAGCGATTTCGCCGTAATTGAAACCAGCAAGCGTTTTAATTACAAACAAATCCTTAACAT
The DNA here is from genome assembly GCA_036346225.1 of Platerodrilus igneus. Lineage (NCBI taxonomy): Eukaryota > Metazoa > Arthropoda > Insecta > Coleoptera > Lycidae > Platerodrilus > Platerodrilus igneus. The sequence goes on along the minus strand of JARFIW010000454.1, from coordinate 3,062,777 downwards.
AAAATTTGTTAGTTTTCAGTTTAAATTTATTTTAGCGGTATAAAGCAAAGCAACATGAAAACTATAAATCGCTTTATACTTCTTAAACGAAAAAGGAAAGGGATTTACTCTGTATTTAAAAGCTATTGCACGTTTTGTATCACAACCCTTTCAGTCGTTTTACAAAACGTAAAATATTGAAAACATCTGCAGAGGAATAAGGTTGTAAAGTTGCATTTTTCGGCAAATATGTTAAGCCACATGTTTTAAACGTTTCTGTGAGCTTTTGATGTAAAGGCCGACCGTAACCGCCCGGGTTGTTAAGCGGTACATCTTATCCTCGCGCTTTGTTAGACAAACCCTTGTTTCCGACGTCTCGTTTTAAGACCCACATTGCAAGCTAATGGTCATAAAACGTGATTTATTGGGTTATACGCTGTCTTACCTTTTCGTGCTGTGAACAAATCATAATATTTTAACATTTTTCGCGTACATCTGAGCGTTACGGTTTTATAGCATTTATTGTAGATTTTTCAAATAACTGTCAGAATGGCTCCAAAGAAGGCACATGTGGTAGAACTAAAATTACTGAAAACACGTATTTTAGAAATGTTTGAGCTTTGTAATCCTATACAAACTGACCCAACTTTAAAGGCATTGTTCCTTATTCAAACAAGGGGAATACATGACCTTTATACAAATTTCAGCAAAATTTTAATTGCGGTTTTAGCTTCATGTGACGAGGTAGAATCATTAACTTACAACGCTGTACGGAAGGAAGTAGATTCCGCTTATTTTTGCATACTGCTGCATCTCGATACGATGCAAGAAATGAAAGCACCACAAATCATCGAAAATGCTCCAAGCAGCACGGTATCAAAATTGGTACCGTTAAAACTCCCAAGTTTTAATAATGAGGTAACCCAATTCTCATCTTTTATCGATTTATTTGACAGTCTGGTATATAACAACGCGTCGCTGTCCAATATCGAAAAATTAAATCACCTTATTAATTGTTGTAGCGGGGAGTCTTTAAGAATCGTTAAATCTGTACCCATTTCGGGGGATAATTTTATTATTTCCTATAACGCCTTGCGTGAGCGATTTAGCAACCCGCGTTTATTGGCAACTTTGCATTGGAAAGCAATGAAAGACTTTCCACCTTTAAAATCAGAAGACCCTAAGAAACTTAGGGCACTTATTGTTTGTTTTCGGAGAACCTTGCTGTTCTAACTAACTTAAAGTTTCCCACTGAACATTGGAACTTTATTCTGGTCGATTGTCTTTTAGAAAACTCGATCCGTTCACTAGAAAACGCTTCGAACTCCAATCGGATCCGAAGCAAATACCTAATTTCGAGGATTTGAGATATTTTTTAACCCAACAATGTGCAGCGTTGGAAACCTTTTCTTCAACCGCACCTGTTTCTTATTCGACGACTGTCCATACATCTCACACATCAGTGCCTAAGAAATCCTCAGCGTTTCAATTTAAACCAAAGGTTTCTTCTAACGTAGTTTCAGTGGACACACCAAGTAGCTCCAGTGACTCAAAGAATTCATTTTCGCACCATTGTCCTTCTTGCAAGGGCAATCACTTAATTTACAGATGTCAATCGTTTCTAAAGAAAACTCCGACAGAACGTTTCGACATTGTCAAACGCTTACGCCTTTGTTTAAATTGCTTACGAACAGACCATGCGTCCATGCAATGCAAATCTTATAATTCCTGTCGAACTTGCGCCAAGCCGCATCATACCTTGCTACATTTTGAACCGCAACCTGCTTCTAGCCGTTCAGCTGAACCGATCGCTACACCTATGCATAAAATGCCAATAAGACGCAGTCAGCCTCCTATTCCGGCAAATGTTTTGTCTTCACAGACGAATTCAAATCTTGGGGTTACTGTCTTACTCTCCACTGCTGTTGTGGAAGTTCAAGATCGTTCTGGTAGATACAAACCGATCAGGGTACTCTTAGACCCTGGCTCTCAAGCTAGCTTTATTCGAGACGATTGCGTGAGCAAACTTTGGCTTCCACGCATACGTTCTCAAGTTCCGATTTATGGACTTGGGCAGACAACTTCAGCAGTCAATAGGGTGCCGTCAGCTGCACCATTCGCTCTATGTTAGACTCTGAAAATCTCTAGAAGTCACAACTTTTGTGCTTTCGTCAATATCTGGCAAATTACCTAGCGTTGAAGTTCCTAATAATTGGGAACACTTATGCGGCCTGCACTTTGCAGACCCGACCTGGAACTCTCCAGGAACTATTGACATGCTCCTTGGAGCAGATGTTTATCCGTTCATCATCAATGGCGGTGTTATACATGGCAAATTTCTTCAGCCTGCCGCCATAAATACAATTTTTGGTTGGACTATTCTTGGTCCCACAAAAAGCTTGCAGTCTGATACTGTCCAAGCATTTTTTACTTCTGTAGAAGATCCTATCGACCAGACCCTAAGGCGGTTTTGGGAGATAGAAGAGTTGCCATCCAAGCCTTATACTTCTCCAGAAGAAGAAAAGGCAGACTTGATTTTTGAAAACACGTTTTCTCGTGACCCTAGCGGTCGTTTTATTGTTGCGTTACCGTTCAACGATACTTTGCCCGTTTTGATAATTGCTTTGAGATGGCTAAAAAAAGACTATTTTCGTTGGAGCGCAAATTGCATGCTCAACCGGAGCTACGCGCCCAATACAACAATTTCATGCAGGACTATCTTGATGCGGGTCATATGGCATTACTCGATTCTCCGCCCGTTGGGAACGATAATTATTTTTTACCCCATCACCCTGTGTTTAAAGAAGAAGGTCATACTTCTAAAATTCGTGTGGTTTTGACGCCTCTGCAAAGGCTAAAAACAACGTGTCACTTAATGACACTCAATTGGCTGGACCTAGTCTCCAAAATGACATTTCGTCAATCTTACTTAAATTTCGCTCTCATCGTTTCGTTTTTACTTGTGATGTTTGCCAAATGTATCGACAAATTTTGGTTACCAAAGAACATCGAAGGTTTCAATTAATTGTTTGGCGGTTCTCCGCAGAAGAACCCATTCAGACTTATCAGCTTAATACAGTGACCTATGGTATTAAGTCATCGCCTTATCTAGCACTAAAAACTCTTCAGCAATTAGCCATTGACGAAGGCAAAAGGTTTCCGCTAGCCGCTGAGGCTATACGGTCAAATCTATATATTGATGATTTCGTCGCCGGTGGAGATTCTATACAATCGGCCCGCGAAATTAAAGATCAACTTATCCGACTTTTACATTTGGCTGGTTTTGAACTTCGAAAATGGAGTTCTAATTCAGTTTCTATTTTGGAAGGCATTCCGTCAGATTTTTGCCAATATACTTCTCTCGATTTCGATTCTGACGAATCAATAAAAATATTAGGTCTTCAATGGTCACCTACAGAAGATATTTTCTCATTTCGGGTTAATCCATTAAACCCAATATGTACAAAGCGCAACATACTTTCACAAGTTGCCAGAATATATGATCCATTAGGGTTTTTAGCCCCACTAACACTTTTTGCATAACGCCTAATCCAGCATCTGTGGATGTTACGTTTGAATTGGGATGACATCCCACCAGCAGACATTTCGTCTCAATGGCAGCAGTATCAAGAAGAGTTGCCGTTATTATCGTCATTAAAGTTACCACGTTGTTTACCCCATTCGGATCCTTTTACTTGTCATTTGCATGGGTTTTGCGATGCTAGCGAGGTAGGGTATGCAGCGGTAGTGTATTTTCAGTTCATAAATCAAACTACTGGAGAAATAACTGTACAATTTGTAACCGCTAAAACAAAAGTAGCTCCAATTAAGCGCATTTCAATTCCACGTTTGGAATTATGTGCCGCCGTTTTATTAACCGATTTACTTTCTTTTACCATTCGTTCTTATCAAGGCTTGATTGACATCTCCGATGTTTCAGCGTGGAGTGATTCTACGGTCGCTCTCACTTGGATACGTTCTCCACCTTTTCGTTGGAAAACTTTTGTGGCAAACCGTGTTAGCCGCATTCAAGAGATCATTGCACCTAGCCGATGGTTTTATATTAAATCTTCGCATAATCCGGCTGATCCTGCATCTCGGGGATTAATGCCAAGCGCGGTTATTTCATGTTCGCTATGGTGGGCGGGGCCTGAATGGCTTCACTACCCTAGTGACTCGTGGCCGCCTCAACCAACATTGTCAACCTCAATTGCTGAGGTAACTACGGAAAAGAAAATCCTAACATTTGTCGCTCAAACAGATCCAAACGTCATTGACATTTTACTAAGTCGCTTTTCATCGTTATATAAAATCCAAGGCATCGTGGCTTACATTTATAGATTTTCTAAACCCATGGCTCAACGTCATACGGGTCCCTTAACAGACATTGAATTACACAATGCTCTCATGATTATCGTTCGGCATGTACAAAATGTTACATTTTCAAAGGAAATAGCTTCGATCAAGGCAAACCGTAAGTTACCTAAAAGCTTGCGAAAACTTTCTCCATTTGTTGATCCACAAAACATCTTAAGAGTAGGTGGGCGCTTGACACATTCTTCGCTTTCCTATTTCGAAAAGTTTCCTGCGTTATTGCCTCAGCGGCACCGATTAACCGAACTTATCATTCGGTCAACTCATGAAAGGTATTACCATCCCGGTGTTAATACCACAGCGTATCTTATACAACAGAATTTCTGGATCCTTTCTATTAAAAATTCAATCAGAAATTATTTATCCTCATGTCATAGATGTTTTCGCACCAAACCGGTCCTGGTAACTCCTCCTATGGGAGACCTACCGGCAGCACGTATTACCCAGATCAAAACGGCACATGGCACACTAAAACGACCTTTGGTCAAACTAGCGCCGCTACCGGTATTTTAATTTTATTTTATGTTTAGATGTATATACACATTTTTTACATGTATAGTAGTATATTATTTTTACATATTTGCTTATTTACATATATATTTTTATTTTTTGCATAGTTGGTAATATCGCTCGCTGTAGTGTACCACCCTATCTTTCGTTACCTGTTCTCCTAGCAAGGTCAAATCCCATGTGATTTCCTTCACCCAACCTACTTCCCTCCTTTTCAAAATTCTATGAATTTGGTGGGCGGTATGTTACGTCATCATCGAACATTTATTGGAATTGGTGACAATAAATACTTCGTGCGTGCATCCTACAGTTTTCAGTGAAACATTTTATATACCGACAGTAACAGTGCATAAAGTGAGTCGTACTCGAGCCTTTACAGAAGCGAGTCGCGTCCGAACCCTTGCAAAGGACGGTTGTGTTAGAGCTTTGAAAGCGAGACCGACACCCGGACGTGCGTGTTTCTGGTTCTCCGTAAAAGCTTTTGTGTGTGTTAATGTCATTGCCCACAGCGGCCCAGGACTTAAGGTATTTATACCCTTCCTTAATTAGTTTGTAGTTGTTTTTAGTTATTACATAACCGCTCCACCATTATCGTTATTGCTGCAAAAGCAATTGGTCCTTCATTATAATTTGCATATTTATATCACACATTTATATCAACCTCCCCCCCCCCCCAATCAATCAGTTATCAACAGATCTAGTGTAGTAATTATACGAACTAATTTAATGCGTACACTGAGAAAAGGATTTAGTTGCTTCAACTGAAAATTAGTTGATTCAATTAGAATTTTGGTTTGTATATAAACAATGATCTATATGCATTAAATAGAACATAATAAAATGTTGGAAAACCGATTTTGAAGCAAACAAACCTAAATTTGTACCACAATAATTATGATATTTACTCAAATCGCTATTAATGTAACTTGAATGTTAGGTATCGTTCCTTCAATTGCTTGTAGGTTTGATTTGAATTATTTAATACTTTTATCAAATAAACTGTTGTGTTAAATCAACACGTTGAATATCCCACTTACATATAAAAATCATTGAAGCAAATACTTGAAAGGGTTTGTAGCATTAAAACAAACTATTCAAATTTTTCAACTAACCAAAAAGCGTTATTGGTTTAACTAACCCATATATTGAGCAGATAATAATTATTAAGCTATGTGGCTAATAAGGGTTCAAATAATAACATTTGTAGTTGAATCAAACTTTTATTGTGTTGAATTGAAACATTTAGCTGTCAAATCAATCATTTCGTTGCGTTGTACATTGTTTAGAAATAGAATTAGTTGGTTTAAACATCCAAGGTAGTTTGATTTAATATCCAGCTTGATCGATTACGGCTTAATGAAGTTATTTTAACCATTTTTTTTAATACAACTTGGCGATCAACAAATGAGTTTGTTCATCCCTAACAGATTTTTAACAAAAAATTGATTTAAAATAACTTCATTCAGTCACATTATCAAGTTGTATATTGAATCAAATCTCACCTTGAATGTTACATTAACCCTAGTTCATCCTGCATAAGCTTCCACTCCAATTTTATAAAACTGACACTGATTATTGAAAGTTTGTTTATTCCTTGAGGTTGCAATGGGTCTTTGAAGTTAGACATTCGCTTATATAGTTGAATGCTAAAAGCAACTGCTTTAGTTATGGGCAATAAGACTAATTTATAGAAATGTACTTACGTGTTTTTAGACGAAAAGGTTTTGTTTACACATAGTACAGCGTACTAAATTTATCTTTCATGTATTTTTACAGTTAGTTGAAATACTTTTATGGAAACTAACACAACAAACAATGCAAAGTAACGCTTGACGCCATTTTGACGTGTCGCAGTCGAAGGTTACCGGTATATTAAAGATATGTGCGCGCGCTGTATTTCTAATACGTAGCATCGGTGACGTACAATACCGTTGCATTCAACGAATAACGTCGACGTTTGATTTAGCAATCGTAGTTTATTTAAATCAAGAAGCTAGAGACGTTTGTTTCAATGTTCAGTTTGTCACAAAACGTGTTCATTTGACACATTTTTCAGCATTCATTTAACTAAAATGGATTTTTTTCAACATCAATGTAGTATTGGACTAAAATATGAAATTTGTTGACAATATTAGTTTGTATTAAATACGACTGATGTTGAATGAAATTCACTTTTGCATTCTTTTTTCAACCAACTATTATTATGCATTCAAACAAACAAATTTAAGTCAACTAATTTTTGATGTTAGTTTAACCATCTACAAGCGGTTCAGTGAATATAGTTTCGTTTAGAACGACTAAAAAATACTTGATCAAATGCTTTACTCTTCAAAACAACAGAATTGGTTGAATCAACCAAATCACTTTTCTCAGTGTAGAATTAAATGTGACGTACAACATGGAATTTTAATATAATATAAATAAAAGTGTTTAACACGGTGTCTACAATGGAATCTTTTTATTCATTTGTGACTAAAGAAGTTACAATCCTGTTGTAATAAAAATATAAATAATAAAAAAGACAAGTACAAATTAGCTATATATTATTAATGTACGTAAATAATTATAATGTGTTATTTCAAAACAAGCGGATGTTAGAGTAAATTAATTATGTGGCATGAAAATTAAGTTTATGGAAAATGGCAAGCTGTAATATATTCGTTTTAAGGTAAGGACGTAAACAAATTGAATAATTAGAAAATGTTAACGTTGAACCTACAGCAATATCCACATATGCATATAAAGCCATGTATGATAGAAAGAGAAAAATTAAATGTGTCAACAGAAACAGGTCTATTCAATTTACCTACATACCCAAGAATTCCTCTTGTTTATAAACTGGGTGTCTCGGTTACTGCATGGTCCGGTAAAAAATTTTAACATTTTTATTTGACCAATAGTATATGGGTTGCTAACGGCTACATTTTAAAATTATTTTGAACTATACAGGGTGTCCCAAAAAAGTATGGCGTATGAATGCAAGGTTGTTCCTATGCAACACTATATATTTTAAAGACTTCCGAATTGTGCGTAAAAAATGAGATGAACTTTCGTACGCATATCCTGTACCACAATGTTGAAGTTTCCGAGATATTTTTTTTTTTTTTTGTTAATCAGAAGATCTAAAAGAAAAACTAGTAACTCCAACACAAACGAATTTTACCAAATCTAATTTTGACTAGAGAATATTGGACAAATAACAAAAATAGTTATGGGCGATTTTAATGCGTCAGTGGGAGAAGGTAGTGAGGGAAAAATGGTAGGAAAATTTGGGTATGGCAGACGAAATGATAGAGGAGAAAGATTAGTTGAGTTTTGCCAGGAACATAGATTAGTAACTGTTAACACCCTATTCGAACAACATGTTAGGAGAAGATATACCTGGAAAGCCCCAGGTGATAGGGCTAGGTACCAAATAGATTATATTTTAGTTAAACAAAGATTTAGAAACCAAGTTAAAAACTGTCGTTGTTATCCAGGGGCTGACATTGATAGCGATCATAACTTAGTTAAAATGAAGTGTAAACTAAAATTCAAAAATTGAGAAAGGTTAAAAGAGAGGATGGGATCTAGGTAAGCTTAATGATAGTAGGGTAAAAGAGGAATATAAACAAGTATTAGATAATAAGAGCAAAGAGATAGCTGTAGGAGGAGCGTAGAAAATAGATGGAAAGAAATAAAACTGACTGTACATGATACAGCAACACAGACTATAGGTAAGAAAAAAATAGAAGCGAGAAAACCCTGGGTAACAAAGGAGATATTAGATTTAATAGAGAATAGAAGAAAGCTTAAACCTTTCAGAGAAGTGGATAGTGAAAATAAGCAAAAATATAATACAGTTAGAAATAAGATAGTACATGAGTGTAGAAAAGCTAGAAATAAATGGATGGAGGAGAATTGTAAGGGAATACAAGATGATTTGAGAGTAGGTAATACAGACAGGGCTTACAGAGCAGTTAAAAGTTTTTGGGAAGATAGGAAAAATATAATGGTATTAGAGACGAGAATAATGAGCTTCTAATAAATAAAGTTGAGGTAGCTGATAGATGGAAAAGATATTTAGAAGATTTATATAAGGGAGACGATATGGATGAGTTAGAGAACGACCAAGAAGAGGATGTAGAAATTGGGAATCTTAAATTAAATAAAGCGCCAGGGATAGACGATATTCCCGCAGAATTAATAAAATATGCAAGTCAAAAAACTTTAGACAGATTATATGAACTAATAAATGTAATATATGACACAGGTGAGGTTCCAATAGATTTCGAAAAAAATATTATTATCCCAATCCCAAAAAAGTCAGGAGCTGATAGGTGTGAGAATTTTAGAACAGTTAGTTTAACTTCTCATGCTTTCAAAATACTAGCAATAATAATTAAAAATAGAGTAGAAGCTTTGACTGAGAATTATTTAGGCGAAGACCAATATGGTTTTCGTAAAGACAGAGGACTAGAGAACCGATACTAATGATTAGGGTAATTATCGAAAAAGGTTACAAAAATAAAAAGACTCATCTCGCGTTTGTAGATTTAGAAAAGCATTTGATAGGGTTAATTGGATTGTTATGTTCAGGGTTTTGCAAAAATAGGAATCTCTCATAGGGATAGAAAAATTATTTACAGTCTATATAAAACCAAAGCGTAGTAATTAGATTTGATGAAATAGAAAAGGAAGCTAAGATTAGAAATGGTGTTAGACAGGGTTGTATACTGTCTCCCTTGATTTTTAATGTTTATATTGAGGAAGCTTTAAACTTAGCCAGAGAGAGAAAAGAGATAGGTATTAGTGTACAGGGACAGAAAATAGACATGTTACGTTTTGCAGATGATATAGCCATTATAGCAGAGTCTAGAAAAGAGTTAGGAGAGTTTTAAATATTTTAGATGAGATACTACGGAGTAACTATAGTATGAGAATTAACTCAGTAAAGACAAAGATAATGACAAGTGAGTTACAGCCTAGTTCTAAACCAAAATTAAAAATAGGTAATACCGAGTTAGAGGAGGTAGATGAATTTTGCTATTTAGGTAGTATAATTACAAAGGATGGACGTAGCAGAAGGGATATAGTAGCTAGAATAGCTCAAGCTAGAAAAATGTTTTAAAAAGAAAGACTTACTAATAGCTAATAGTATTAGTTTAGATAATAGAAAAGTTTCTTAAAGTCGTACGTATGGAGCGTTCTACTATACGGTAGTGAGGCTTGGACAATTAAAGAAGTAGATAAGAAAAAGATAGAAGCTTTTGAAACTTGGTGTTATAGGAGAATGTTAAAGATTAGTTGGACAGATAGAGTAACAAACGAGGAAGTTTATAGAAGGATAGGTGAGGATCCCTGTATGTGGAAACAATTGAAGGTCAGGAGAGATAGAATGATAGGGCACCAGTTAAGACATGAGGGACTATTTAGTAAAGTCTTATATTATAGACTACCAAATAAAAATAGAGTAGGAAGGCCTAGACAAAGCTATATTAGTCAAATTATTAGAGATTTAGGTTGTGAAGGGTATGTAGACCTTTTTAGACTAGCTCAGAATAGAAAAGAATTTAGAGCTGCGTCAAACCGACTTTAAGTAAGTTCGAAAACAAAACAAAAAAAAAATAAAAAATCAGTTAACTAAATATCACCAGGACATAACTCACAATTAGTTAGCGGTCTGGCATGTTGGTAGCGATTCGTTGCTTAAGCCTTACCATAACATATAATTTAATAAACGTCACCATGACATAACTCACAATTAGGTAGCGGTCTGGCATGTGGGTAGCGTTTCGTTGCTTAAGCCTTACCATAACATATAATTTAACACTTTTCCTTTTTGAAGGTTATATTTCATTTCCTTATAAATGGTAAACATGTAAACATGTTAGAGTTCTTTAACAACCATCATGTTGCTAATATCTATGTAAAGTCAGATGGATAGGCAAAAGATAAAAGGATATAGGAAGACCTAGACCAAACTATATTAGTCAAATTATTAGAAATTGAGGTTGTGAAGGGTATGTAGAACTTTTTAGATTAGCACAGATTAGAAAAGAAGTTAGAGCTGCGTCAAACCGACCTTAAGTAAGGTCGAAAACAATATGATGATGAACAAAAACTACCTAGGAATTTACAATGGTCGAAAATCTATTGGATGTCCATAATGGAGTATTTTGATAATGACATTTTCAAATTTTATTACCATTATGCTAAATGGGGCACTGTGTATTTTATAGTTCTTTCATGTGGCAAATTTGATTACCTATTAAAGATTATAAGGTGTAGTATAGCTAATTAGTTTTTAAATTTGCATTTTTTTAAAATTCTTTATTGTTTTCCTAGGTGTGTGAAATTAGCGAACAGATTAAAAACAACGCATCGATAACCGACTGTGCACTTAAATTACAAAATAATAGAAATACTTAAAATTAGTATTACAGGAACCGTTCAAATTGATGATTATTATGTTATGGCTGAAATAGACGTTTAATGAATTTAAATTTTGATTTGCCCTAAAGGGACGAGAACCCCGTAATGATATAAGGATGCGTTGGCTAACTGCACTGGAGTGGCAGTGGTTTCGTGTCGATAAATGCGAAAAAACTAACCCCTAAGGTTTTGTTTCTGTCAAAATCGAGGAACTCATATCCGTCTATCACAGCTGTACTTTTCATGTTATTTTTATATGGTAGACTGTTATTCTGCATAAAACGCCCTTACTTTGCTGCCCTAAAGTAGTGCATATCTGGCTAGCTCTGCCACGTATTTTTTTTAGTGTTTTGGTGAAAGCAGTACAACCCGTAATTCTTCTTAATCTTCTTTGGGGATTAAACCACTCATAGTTTTTAAAATTATCTTTATTAACGTTTCGATCCATAACCTAGGATCGTTTTCAAAATAATAAAAACTTCAAGTTTGACATTTATGACATAAATTGAAGGTGACTTTGATTTTGATGTTTGAAATATTTGGTTTGAGTACACTAAGCAAAAATTAGAAAACAATAGAAGGGAAGCTAACTCAGAATATAAATAAGTGCAGGTACGTGTCAAACCAGTTTTGAGATGAAGATCCAATGATGATGAAGATGAAGCATATTAACAACCCCTGTAAAACAGCATTGGTATCTGACAAGTGTAAACCCGCAATAAGGTTACCTCACAACCATATACAATCTCCGTTAAACAGTATTGGTATCTGACAAGTGTAAACCCGCCATAGGGTCGCCTCAGATCCATATACAACCTTCATAGAACAACATTGGTATCTGACAAGTGTAAACCCACCATAAGGTTACCTCAGAACAATGTTAAAATCTACCAAAGAGGTAGCCTAAATCATAATGATTTCCCCTTCAAAATAAATTAAAAAAACGACTACTTAAGCCTTTTAATAATGCAATTGCACACTTCTTTAATAACCATCCTCTAAATTGTATAAATAGAAACATGTTAAAAAATGTTTTCCAATTCCCAAGTTATTGAATTTTTACAATAAAAATTAATCAGCTGATTTCACGTTAAGCGTATTGGCTACCTAAAAAAGTCGGTCCCAGGCCGTAACACAAATTGAAGGCAATTATTTATTTAAACTTTAAAAATTTTTGCTTAGTGTACTCAAACCAAATATTTCAAACATCAAAATCAAAGTCACCTTCAATTTATGTCATAAATGTCAAACTTGAAGTTTTTATTATTTTGAAAACGATCCTAGGTTATGGATCGAAACGTTAATAAAGATAATTTTAAAAACTATGAGTGGTTTAATCCCCAAAGAAGATTAAGAAGAATACTAAACAAACCACAACAAACATACAGGGAGTATTAACCCGTAATTATTTTATATGATAGCATATTAAATGTATTACGTTTAATCCACGATGTCAATACCTGCATAACCCTGGGCGTAATTTATTGCGCCCCAAATTTGGTTTTAATTAATGCCGTCACGCGTAAACTGACAAAGTAGAAAGAAGCCAGTGGCTTACTTGCTTGAGTAAAAAGCAGCCTCCGTTGGTCTTCGTGGAGTCACAGTCATATGCGATTAGTTCCTTCTACGTTAAACTAAATTCTGATGGCAAAATGCGTGAACCTACATCTTTGTGGAACACAAGATGGTTGTTAAATATTTAATAAAATATATACAAGGATACGAAAGGTGCACTTGGGCCGGAATTAACGCGCATCCGCGTTCGATCTGTTTGATAGACGGTAAACAAGTCAAGTCCCTTGTTTTAAAATGTACCTGTCATACCAGCCTATTGGTAGGTATCACCTCCATGCAACGTTTCTCATAGATAACCCCGCTAACCACATTACGTTCTTTTAATCTAAAAAATACGTGCTTAGTAGGAATACATGCAATTTATTATGTTGTTTTGTCCTTTGGCTAGTCGGAAACTATAACCGTAAAGTTTTACAATTAGGAACTAAATTTAATTTAGTATGAGAAAAGCTTTTCCTTGCTTGATCCAAAAATCACCTAACACTAATGTTTAAATGAAACTTGATGCCGCCAAAATGTGCAAATTCTAAATTTTTCAGTGTTGAATGACAGCAAGAACCCCTAACTAGTATCTAGAACTACTCCTCTCGGTTTCAGTCGTTATCCGGCTCATAGAATAGACCGGATATGGAGTGTTGTCGTCGTATGATCTGTGAAATAAAATTGCACCTTAACCAAATTCGGATGCGTCTGTGTATATCTCCGTTTCGGCACCGGGTTTATATATTGATAAAATTGCCATCCTACACCTGCAATTTTTAAACTTGTAAATGCATCCATCTCTTTAATGGCGAATTTAGATTGTACGCTTTTTTACAGTACTTCTGTGAAAGGGCGTGCGATAAGTGAATAGTTATAAATAAGTTTTCGTAAGTAGTTTGTGAGACCAATAAAGCTCTGAAAATGCTTAATTGATTTTTGACCAAGGAAGTTAGTAACAGCTCGTTTCTTGGTTTCGAATGGAAATAGGTTGCCTTTTTCGATGATGTGCTCCAAGAATACATCGCATCGATTTAAGAGGCTACATTTTTTGTTTGTTAATTCCTAGATCATAATCTTTGCACGTTTCTAACACTATTTAAAGTTTTTGCATTCCTTTTTATTTTCGTCAAAACTTAGAATAATTAAGTCGTCCACTTAGGGTGAAACGGTCTCATTATTTATCAATCGTCAAAAAACTTGCCTTATATATGTTGCAAAAACGACATGAGAGTTGCAGAGTTTAAACGGAGCTGTTTTAAATTGGTGTTGAGTCAATCTGTGACAAATAACGTATAGTGGCGACTTTCTAGAGAAAGTCTTACATGAAAAAATTAATTTTCTAAATTCCAAGTCAAAAATACTCTAGCATATTGTAAGTCATTGTGTTGGTCTTTTACTGCTGGCAATAGGAATTGATCCTTGACAATGACTTTATTAATTTTGCGATATTCGATATGACTACTACTACCTGATTTAAACACGCTTATGTACAGGGTTCTATAATATTTTTTTTAAACCATTGCTCTACTTACTCACTAACAACTTTTGGTTTCAGATATGGCAATCGTCGTGGGCTGTGATAACTTGTATTGTCGTTTTTTACAATTATCTTTAATTCTACATTACTTGATTTAATTTTATATTAAGCAAAAGGGTAGGTTTATTTTTAGGAACCAATGCGGCATGTTATCATCGGGTATATCGTTTTCGTCACGTCGCCTTCATCGTCCGGTTTGATTATGTTTATGCGGTTCTTACTTATAATCAGTTTTAACTGATTCAATAGTTTGTTGGCTATAATAGTTTCATAACGCATAGTATTTTTTCTGATGGTACTATGTGAAAGGTGGTAGTAAACGGTTGACCATCAACTTTTACGGAACACAAAAAGCGTCCTTCGGTAATGACTTAAAATAGTCCAAACCGTAAGAGTAGCATGGTTTCCACCGTCAGTGTTGCAAATTTGTTAGATTCCTAGAATTTTCGTCCGATTAAATTTAATTGGCTGCCGGTGTTACCAATGTGTATAATTTTAGCTAGGTGATTTTTTCGTTGTTTGCTGATTTCGTGTACGTCGTTTGTTCTGATATTCCTCGTCGTGTGAAAAATGTTAGAGATGGGTAAATAGCGACTTTAAAGAATCGGCAATTTTTATGAACTGATTCGTTTCTGAATAGACAAATGTCAGCCAAGACGTAACACTGCCAATATTTATCTCTGCAACAAAGATCAATTTATAAAATACCATGAAATTAGGTCCTTTCAAAGCATGCGCTAGTCGTAAGGCAAGGATCTTGTCCGTGTAAGTAATTTAACCGAAGACGACACTGATAGACTTGAGATGCGTAAGTGCTTTTCCAATAACTAGGATAAAAGCGTGACTTTCAGGGTTGTAACATTGTATACCTGAATATTGAGATTAACAGACAGTAGGTTTCATACTAGCAGTAAAGTAACTTTCATTTCTTGAATTATGCTATGGAATTTAGCTAAAAGCGATGTGGTTTGGGAAAGCTGATGTGTTTGGACTTATGCAGCTATGGTTAGCGATCAGATGCTGCCCTTATCTGAAAGCAATTTGGAGTGATTTTAACAGGACCATGTTCCTGCTAATTGTGCTACTATGTTTATGAATTGGCTGAATGATAACTTGTAAAGCTAAATTAGATACTGTCTCTTACTTCACTTGCTTGAAACCATGGAAATACCGTGGTTTGCTAATAGAGAAGGCGTTTTACATAAAATTACGTAAGTTGTGAGAGCACACCAAATTTAAAACGCAGATTATGAAAATTGTCTAAAGAATTTATTCTTCTTAATTTCGTTCACGGAAAATATGTATTTTTACATAAGACTTTAGAGTCACTCTACAAAGTATTTAGTCGTGAAAGTATGCTGCATATCAATGGTACAGTTAGTACGGTTTCTGTTTCTATTTCCTCTTACGCTATTTCCTTTTGATAGTATTTACAAACGTATATCCGTATACTTTCTTATATGATTTTTGTTTATAAGCTATTTTACAGTTTATACAGAATCTACTTCTGGTATCGCTCATCAAAAGAATTTCATTTATTATTTAAATCTTGTTTGTGGCATATCTAACGCGTTTATTACATTATGTAACTGATACGATAAAATTAATAAACAACGTGTTCTTTTGGTTAATTATATAGTTGTTTTAACGAATGTTTATTGTAGTTAAGAAAATAGGTGGGAACTATACCAAGAAATGAGTAATTTCGTACCTGAAATAAATATTTAATACTTCCCAATATTGTTATGGTTAGATCCCATAATTAAAACAAGTAGTGTAGGCATGTATATTATGTAAGTAATTCTATATATACTAAAACGACCTGATTTTGTTGTCACTTCCAGTTCCATACAATGAAGTATATTCTTTTGGTAAGTTATGTGTGAGTTAGATTATTCTTTATAGTGATAACGTTCTGCTTTATCATTTTGTGTACTAATTTGTTTCTATAATTTCAAATTCGCTCCAAGAAATTACTAGCAATATGTAGAAAGCACAAGTTGTTTATAATAATTGTCATTACTGTTAAGTTTACACTTAATTTAAAGAGTTTTTGCAGGTACTTCATCTATCATAACATTAAATTAAATAAAACTACGTCCAAAATTGATAAAAAGAAATCTGCTTGTAAATAGCAATTGTTTTATCTAATAATTATATAATCAAGCTAATGCAATAAAACAAAATGATACGAATTCTTAACGGTACATACAGGAAAGTTCAAACTCAAAATAATTCTATATTTAAATAGATATTTTTCTTAATACTCGTAGCAAAATACTTTCGGTTAGCTAAGACTAATTTTGCGTAGATCCACACTCTTGGCAAGTGGGCCATTATCGTCCAAAATTCATAACAAAAGCTTGAATTGCGCAACATCTTTCACGGATAACAAAAAAACACAAACAGCAAAAGACACCTTGAGGGAAAAGAAGTAAACCTTCAGAAAATAATCTGGCAGCGGAATAGAAGATAATCAAATCGAAGTTAGACAATAAAACATGTTCACATTTATCTTAAGCAATACGTCAACGTGTAATAAATGATTCTAGCTAATGCAAAATCAAAATCTTGCGATCACTTTGTACCACTAGTCGACGAGACATCTTAAGGTGTAATTGTATAAAATCCAATCAACTTCTGACATATTTTAAAATGTTTTGTGAACGGGAGCTGTATCTTTCTATGTATTATTAGTTTCTATAATTCTTTTTGTATCATATTCATGTGCGTGTGTAGATGAAAATGGCCAAACTGAATTTTTGAAAATGCCTTGACAACCAAAATCTTGCTCTCATATGATTTTTTAAGAATGCGTTTTTCTGCGAGGAATAGCATTGTGGCTGCCAAGGAAGCATTTTCAAACACTCAGGCTGCCCATTTTTATCCGCACACCCACAGGAATGCGGTACGAATAGAACTAGAAAAAAACCACATAAAAAAGAGTTGTTGGAAAAGCCGACCTGTGGCTGATTCATAATAACTTAGACTTTTATGCAAAGCCCAAATGCTCATTTCAAATCGAGCTAGTAAGTGAAGGATGCAAAATATAATGTCCCAGACAGGAACCTGTATTTTCAGCTATCGCGGCTGACATACCAACTACACTGCCGGCATTATTAGTGAAAATTGAAAATTTCAGAAATCTAAATCATGCACACAACTATACATCAACCTAACTTTCAATTACTTTTAGCAAATTTGTCAATCATAGTCCAAAGTGTCAAGTTTCTGACTTATATCAGATATAGACAGGTAGCAATGCTCAAAATTACAGCTATAAGTCAACTATTAAATATATACGTATTTTACATAAGAATGCATAATTACTCTATTATTTACTCTACGTCTATTATTAAGCAGTTTCTGTATAATTTATATAAAGAGATGGTAAGACACTTGTAACAATTACTAAAAGATTTAGTGACAAACTCAAGTGGAAATTTTTAAGCTTAGAGATTGAACTTACTAGCACCTTACAACATAAATAAAGAATTAATTAATAATAATTCTGAAGTAGCTGTGATTTACTATGTTATTTATACAACTAATACACACGCCTACAAAATATTAGCTATAAGAAGTAGTATTTTTTCTTCTTTTACAGTGGCCTGAATAACCACTTCAATTTGATCGTAAAATTTTTCAGTTTCCTCATGATAATGGTCTGATTTGCGCACGTACACCTTTGTATTAAGCACGAAACCTGTTATTCTATGACTTAGCTTATTGAACATTCTGTAAGCTTTGCAATTTGCGCATTTATAATATAGAAACACATACCAGCATGAACTTGACCTAAGTCTTTAGTAGATAGCGTTAGATTTTCCTACCCAAAAATCTCCTGTTGCTAGCCAATAATTGTGGTTAAACTATTTTTTCATATACAAATAAAGACACGGAACTTTTTTGTAAAGATTTGTATAGATTGGTATAAATTTCAAATGCGCTTCAATAATGTTGCTATATTTTTTCAGATATGTGTCATATTGGCGATAGCTACCTACTTGGTGGCATCATATCCAGCTATAAAGGCTAAATCAATGGACGAAACTACACAATGCAAAAATGCCTCCAGACTTATAGGCTAACTTGGCTTCTGCATAATTATTAAGTATTTTAGTTGTTTTATAACTATCAGATGGTTTGTTAAAGTTTAAATATGTTGTAAAAAATATATACTTATGCTCCAGATTGTGTTGTGTGCTTACATGTTTGCTTACATTACTATACAATAATATCTCTAACCTTAAATAGCTATTAGTTTATATAGTTGTGCTCTAGTTTTTCCAACAATATAATCCTGAATTAGATAGCTCAATCAACAGGGTGAACAGTTAGCAACGCTTTCGGTTTAACAAACGTGGAGAGAACGGTATGTACGTGCGTCGAGAATGTCTTAATAGCTTCAATTGCATGTAAATAAAAAATTAACGCCCTATCTGTTAAAAGAGAGCAATTCGATCATTACACTAAAAAAAGTAGGTTAGCACTTTCGCTGCTAACATTGAAAAACAACCTTCACCAGAAACCAAATTATATTTTTCTCAATTAGTATTTAAAAGATTGTTAAATAGCTTCTAACTCACTTCTTATGAATCACTAATAAATTTTTGACTTGTTTTGAACATTTCAAAATTACACGCACCAGCGCGTGATTGGTATTGGGCATTAAATTTCATTCTGGGATGCAGATTTTGCGGCTGTACGTGATGATTAAATTATTAACATTAGTTCAAAAAAATAGTATACTTAACAGATACAAATACAAAAATAAAGGCAACATATAAAAAAGTAAAAAATTGTTCTTATGCTACATGTACAACACGTGACAAAGTGCGAAACAAACATGCTGTAAGGACAAATGAAGCCCAAAACAATCCAAACACGTTTTTGCTGCCACGCTTTTTAATTCCACACCTCTAGACTATTCCACAACGCACCCATCGCCACATGTCACTTTTTACACAAAACTTAAATATATATAGTTGCACAATCTAAACAATAACAAGGTGCATCCTTACAAAAGTTGCAAACGTAGATGGTATCTTTTCATTTTTTTAGCATAACATTCTTTTTGGTAAAAGGAAAATGTTTCATCCAGATTGCAGCATCTCCCCACGTAATAACTTCTTGAGTAGACTAGGCTTCTACTGGAATTTGGACAAGGACAGTCTATTGATGACTCTATTAGAAATTAATTCATTTTCATCCTCATTTTCGCTTTAGTTTTCGCTACTTTCTGGAAGTGAAACGTTACCCGATGGCAAATATTCGTTTTCAGTATCACTACCACAAAAAAAACTGTTCATCGTTTGAAAAATCCGATAAACCTTGAGCTGCAAACTTTTCAAGTTCTTGTGTGGATAGTGGTTGAATACAGTCACATTTTATCTTTTTACATCTAGAGCGGCTAGCTTGCTGATCTCTACTATCCTTCATAATCAACTTTTCTTTGATCCCAATGCAATATTAAAAAAAACTAGAAACCGCGTGCATTAAAAGTTTGTTAAATGCCTTAGCTCAATGCCTACACTACATACCGTGTTCAATTCCAACGCTAAACTAAATCAAACGTAATATAAAATACATAAAGTGAAGCACGCGCTAGCGTGTGATCGGTATTGGCTTAAATAGCATCATCACGCGCCAGCGCGGGATTGGCAATGAACGTGTTAGATAGTGTTACTACAATTTTGTGTTTAAAATTTTGTAGTAATTATTAATAAACGTTTTGTTAATCAAAAATCAGTGTTTCAATTTTTCATATAACCATGTATCTAAAACGATCTACTAAAATTTACTACTTTAGTATTAATTTTATAACATATTAAGTTTAATAATTCATATACTGTTACACTTTTTTTATATAGTGTATTTACTCTACCTTACAGGCGGCAGAACCTCTATAAATAATGAGGGGTTCCTGTCTACAGTTTAGGCTCAGGGTAAAGAGTATGGGAAAAGGCCTTGAGTATAATAGGACCCTCTAAAGAGATCTTCCAACCAGCTAAGCGTCTTCAACTTAGGGCAGAGCTATGAGCCAGGGTCGTAGGATGGTATACGATAAATAAAATTTTTAATGGATGCCACCGTATCTTAATAATAGCTATAATGAGAAACAATCCGAAGATAAGATACGGAAATCTTCGAAAAGAAAAAAATCCTTAACGAGCAAAACATATAAATATAATACTTACTTGTGACTCTGCAAACTGGAATTGGAACGACGATCTCGTACTATCTAAAAATTTAATCACTTCATAGCATTTTAGAGCAAGGGCTACATTAGAGCCTAGTCACTTTCTCACAAAAAAATAAATTCCAAAAAGATTACCTAATTAAGATTATACCTCAAAAAACTTTTTTAATACAATACCAATATCTATCCTTTTTTGCTACGAAAATTTTATAAATTTGGTTGCTTGCTTTTATAGAAAAATTATTGTTGATTTCAATGAAATAAAGCTTTAAAACAACTTAGTGCTCTTTCTATTGATTTACAGAAATATATATATATATATATATATATATATATATATATATACTATATATACACACATCATTTGTACAATTTTACACGTATTGAAGCTTTTTATATGTTTACCTTTACTGATGTCTAAGAGTAGTCTCTTATTATTTGTATGAATTTTGCAAGTGCTAATTTATTATATTTCTTTATGGGGATTAAAGCGTTTCTGATAATATTCTACAACTTGTGTTTGAGGATCCTGTTTTGGCTTACATATAATTAGTTAAATATATGGACTTATCACGAACCACTGAACTTACATTTTTAATAATTTAATTTCTTGAATTAAAGGTCAAAAATACTTATGGTCTGAACTAATCTGTAATTCAATTGTGCTGTCAAAAAAACTAGATTTTATAATGTGACAAACAAATACGAACGGATCACCTGCTTAGTTACAAGCACATTTTAGTGTAACCTGTTAAATTCAAATAAAGTTATTTTATAGAAGTTTCTTTGCGTTCTTACGAACATTTATGCAATATCTAACTATTAAATTCTGAACAAAAATTACGTGTACCAATTTAAATCACTATATAAAATTTACAAAAAAATTATTATTACATTTCCAGTAATGGTTCCGTGAAACGAAAATTGAAATAGAATTGGAGAACACTCACCACAAGTAACACCCTAGACATCAGCGTTCCTTGACCTTCGTGTGCAGTTACAACAACAATAGGTGCGCGAGATTCACGCGTGTTTGGTATTACAGCTTGGCTTATATACAAAACAAAATTTACGGAAAAACTTTCGATACTCCATAGCAACACTCGACAATTTGAACTTTTAATACTGCATAATAAAAAAACTTGTGCTTTAGTGTTTCATAACAATTAGATTAAGGCTTGCGTTTCAATACTGTATCTACATAAAACTTGCGTTTCAATACTTTATCGACATAAAACTTGCACTGAAAAGAATCGAGAAAATGATTTGAATGCAAAATTAAAATTTATTCACCTACCGTAGATGATGTTTACTCTCCAGCAACAATAAGTCGATTAAACTATAAATTGGTATAATGGTATTCGTTGGCACCAGGCCACCTGCCTCTGGGACTGCATGTTTTCCAAGAAAACCCGCTGGCCCACCTTGCCACAAACTTGATTATTCGATCACATTTGTCCGTTAAATGAGAACTTTAGCCTCAAAGCAATTTATTACTAGAGCACGCGCAGAAGACCGAATTGTTGCATCAACACATACACAGATAAAAGGAAACCTAAATTCTACTTTGAGTCCATAGACATAGTTGGAGTTCTAAGTAACAAATAGATATTATATTGGTAAAATAGGAATTTGGTATTTTCTGTATAATAAAGGATTTTTGTTAAATAAATATTTAGAACAAAAGCGTACATTAATGAAGCATGTAATCGTATTCGTTATAATACAAAGTATTTGAAACGAATATTATAATATTCAACACATTTGGTGTTAAAATTTCGCAGTTGAGCCGTGAATCTTTACCATGCGCTATCGCAATAACCAACAAAATGATTTTGCAGTAGAGTCGCAAAGCGTATTTCTTGCAATTGCTTGTAAATGCCAGCATACAATCGTGAACTATTTGACAGTCAATTTGTACAACGTGGGCGCTTCGAATACTTTATTTTCATTTACTCGAACACTGTGAATACGTTAAGTTTAACGTTATTCAAGCTCTGCCGTAGTTTTGATAACATTATTGTTACGTAACCGTGATTACTACTGATATAGTAGGGGTGGGTAATAAAAGTTTGAAATTTAATTTAGCCTTGAATTGTAAAGAAAAAACCATAGTTGTTTTTTATCTGTAAGATTTTTAAAACTTGAAAGTTGTAAATAAAAAAAAATTTTCCTGACTTGTAGTAGTGGTTGGTTCCGTTTATTCACTATATAGAACACGAATTCTAAAATCATTTACCATTACGGGTACTTTTGGTAGTGATAGAACATCTGGCGACCATGACATGTCAAGTTCTGTATAATTTGTGGACAAGATTGAAAGATTAAACTTCGTTATTTGAATTACAAAATAGGGGCAACTGTTTTAACTTTATCAACGAACTTCGTTCGTTTATGAAATCTATTTGTCTGTGTGTCTGTCTGTCTGTGTGTCCGAGGCCTTTTTAACGGTCGGACATCAATGTGTGATACATCAATCGATTCAGCTCGGTGTCCAGAGCCTAAGTTTTGATGTCAGTTAAAATCGGGCCACGGGGACGCCGAGCCCCCGGGAAAATCCACAGGGATAATTAAAATTTTAAATAAGTTTAAAATCTATATGCGACACATATTTGAACAATTTATGGCATTTCATGCCAATTATTCCAATATTATAGACATTGTTTAAACTTAAATTTTGATTACCGAAAATAATTAGATTCATATAAAAAAAAAATTTCTTATCTTATTGATGAGAACTAATATATAGCTTTTAAAATATTTATTCAATAAAATAAAATATATTAAAATGTCTCTTGTTGTTTATAAATTTTTGTATTTTATCTGAATACTTATAATTATTACAACATAATAATTTTAATTTCTTTAAATTGTTTTAAAGTAAGTCTACATTTGGAAGTTCGTTGCGACAATGCCTTGCATTTTCAACTTGTTTTAAATGGAAAGGTTAAAGAAGTCGAGAGCTGTTCAACGCAGCCTTTTCACGAAAAGCGCAAACCTATTAACCCAAATGATGGAAGATAAAAATGTTTTTGTCCTGGAAATGAAAACAACTTATGAGATGCTACAACAAAAGCAAAATTCACTTCGGGAAATAGATCAACAACTTTATGACTCTATGTTACAAGCAGACTTCTCTGAAGATGATTTGTTGAAAGAAGTTACATCTGCCGATGAATATTCGTATACTTTTACGAAAATGTCAATACATTATAACATTCTATCTTTAGAACGAGACACACCATCTGCAGAGGCACAAGCGATTAGTAGAAACGTACTTCGGTATCCGATCCAATAGCGTAGTTTTAAATTACCAAAAATAGAGGTCAAGAAGTTTGGTGGGGAAGTGCGAGACTGGTATACCGTTTTAGAATCAATTCCGGAAGATAAATGATAATTCAGATATCGACCCGGAGAACAAATTTCAATGTTTGGTACAGGCTACTGTACCTGGTTCCAGAGCAAGAGAACTTGTAGAAAGTTTCCCCCCGATAGCTTATAACTTCGAGAAGGCTGTGAATAGCTTAAAATCACGGTTTGGTAACAAAGAACTACAAGTGGAAGCTATATGATGGTAGGTTTTGGAGCAAATCGTAGTAGGGGAGGGAGTTGCCCCCCTTCCAAATATAATTTGCTATATTTCTAAAATAGCTTTGGTGCTAGCCCTACAACTTTAGTGCTACCCGATGCTAGCTACAAGCAAAGAGGTGCTAAATTTTGGAGCAAATCGGACAACGGGGGGAGCTGGAAAATGTTTTTAGAAAATCGCCGACATCTTGTTTTATGGTGCTAGTTTTCTTATTTTAGTACTAGCTGGTGCTAGCCCTAAGCTACATGATGCTAAGTTTTGGAGCACATAGGAGCACTGGAGGGGCTAGCGTTAAGTTGCCCCCCTCCCCCAAATATAATTGGTCATATTTCTGAAACAGCTTTTGTGCTAGCTGTACAACTTTGGTGCTAGCTGGTGCTAGCTATAATCAAAGAGGTGCTCGATTATGGAGCAAATAGGACAACCGGGGAGGCTGGTAAATTTTTTTTAAAAATCGCCGCTATCTTGTTTTTAAGGTACTAGCTTTTTTACTTGGGTGCTAGCTGGTGCTAGCTCTAAGCTACATGGCGCTAGGTTTTGAAAAAAATCGGAACATTGGGGTGGGCTAGCGCCAAGTCCCCCAATATAATTGGTAATATTTCTGAAACTACAACTTTGGTGCTATCTAGTGCCTAGTTATAAGCAAATGGGTGCTAGGTTTGAGAGCAAATCGGTAAACTGAGGAGGGGGCCACTTGACGAATCTCCCGTACACCCTTTCCCACCGCAGCAGGGTTGCTTAATGGTCAATCCTCAACAAAATTCGCTTTTTGTAATGGGACACATAACAGTGAAGATTTTTTTAAGGCACAAAGAATGAAACTTAAAGAAAAACAGAAATCTATGGACCTGTTTTTTATGTTTAAAACTCGGATATTTGAGTCGTAGGTGTAAAGTTCAAATGCGTTGTCATTTTTGTGGTAAAATATACTTAATTTTACTTTGTCCCGAGATGGACAAACATCAAGAAGGTATGTCATTACCGGGTGATAAAACTGAGAATAATGTTCCTAGAGAAGATATCTGCAGAACTGAGGTGTTAAGTAATCAAACGCACGTACATGTGTTTCTACAAACCCTTAGAATTAAAGTAAGGATCGATATCTCAGAGCACGAGGTACGCGCTTTGATTGATACTGGATCACAACGATCTTATATCCTTGAATCTACAGCTGCAGAAACGGTATACTCCATTAAGCGGAAAGGAAAGTTTTTTCACGCACTTTTTGGTGGATCACTTTTATCAGAGAAATGTCATTCTTGTTATGATGTACGTATTTTAAGTTTAGATCACAGTTACTCTTGTCGTTTCGAAGTTTTTTATCAATCAAACATCTGTAATGGGATTGCATCACTATATGAAGGTAACTGGTCAGAAGAATTAAGAAAGTTGAACATAAATTTAACCGATTTACGCGCTTCTGGGAAAATTTAGATCCTAGTTGGAGCAGACGTAGTCGGAAAACTTTAACTGGAAAACGGCATACACTAAAATGTGGTATTGTAGCAGTAGAAACTTTACTGGGATGGACGTTAATGGGTAAGGTTCCAGGTGACAACCAAACGAAGAGTGCTTCGATAATCATTACAAGTTTGATAGCTCCAGACAGGAATGTTGGTGAGTTATTGAGATTAAAAGTGCTTAGCTTCACTAAACCATCAGAGAAAAGGCTACAAAGAAAATTAGAAGACGTTATACACAAGAGTTTCTTAGAAAACATTAAAATTGATTATGTTGGTAGGTATGAAATGCAGTTATCATGGTTGGAAGGACACCTACCACTGTCATCGAATTTTGTGGTTGCAAAAAGCGTCTTGATGCTGTGATACGAACATTAAACTCGAATGGGCACTATGATGATTATGATGAAATTCTTCGTCAATGGTTAGATGAAGGTATTATAGAATTAGTGCCAAACGAAGAACTCTTCAACCCTGCACATTATTTGCCACACCGGTCGGTTTATAAATTTTCAAGTGCAACGACCAAGATTTGGACAGTATTTGATGCATCGTTGCATGAAAGAGAACAAACGTCGTTAAATTCTAGTTTAGAAGAGGGGCCAAACTTAATAAATTTACTTCCTATTATCATGATGAGATATAGAACTTCTCGTTTCGTAGTGGTTTCAGCAACTTGGTCTTTGTAAAAGAGATATAGATTTTGTACTATTTCTATGGGTGGACAGGAAGCAAAAAGAAATTGTTTATTGACATCAAAGAGGGGTTTTTGGTGTGTGTTGTAGTGCTTATTTGTTGGGTATGACCATTCCGTACCACTTAGATGTATTATTGAAAGAATACACAAATTTCTCAAATACCATACAGCTTTCGATGAAAAGCTTTTATGTTGATAACTGTGTAGCTAGTCTTTCAACTAAGGAAGAACGTGACGTTTTATAAAAGAATCCACACAATTAATGCTCAAATGACAATTTGATTTGCGAAGGTGGGAGTGCACCCATAATCAAAGTATCGATGAATCATACGTACCAGTACTTGGTTTAAATTGGGATCCGCTTAAGGATATTTAGGCACTTAACAAACTGTTAAAATTGGATGCGCAGACAATAATGAAAAATGTAACTAAAAGAAATATTATATCTACAGCACAAAGTGTATTTGATCCGATTGGATTTACTTGTCCGGTTACGTTGTTTCTTAAAATAGTACTACAAAAAGTATTGGAAATGTAGTTCAGATGGGATGACGTTGTAGATGAGCAAACTAAGCGTGCGTTCATTACCTGGGCAAATGAGTTACTGTATCTGTAAAATATTCAGATATCTCGATTGATACATGCGGACACCGAACCTACTGATGGTACAAGTTTTCATATATTTTGCGACGCCAGTAGTGAAGCTTATGTAGCGACAATATTTTTGTGAGTGGAAGAAATGCAAGACGTAAAAGTTACCTTAGTGACCGGTAAGACCAGAGTAGCGCCTTTGAAGACACCATCCCTAGGTTTTAATTACTAGCTGCTACCACAGGTGCTCGACTCTTGTCTGACGTTAAAGAGAACTTCGGGGAAGTAAAACGTTATTTTGGGACTGATTCCGCAACAGTTCTGTCGTGGATCAAACCAGAAGAAGAGTGGGCTACCTTTGTTTGGAATAGAGTGACTGAAATTAGAAGTTTATCACGGGTGGAAAAGTGGAGTCACGTTCCCGTCAGATTAAACCCCGCAGATTTTCCCTCACGCGGATGTTCTCCAAAATACCTCTTTGAATCGAATGGTGGGTAGGTCCGAAATGACTCTACAAATATCCAAATGTTATATTTCAAGAGGACGTAGAGTATGATGGAATACAAATAAATGTAGGAAAGAAGAAAAAGTTATTGATGACGTTAACTGTTGAACCATCGCAATGGTACTGTGATTATTTTTCAAACTACGGTCAAATTGTGAGATTAGTTGCTTGGATTCGTCGACTTGCACATAATTGTCAATATCAAAATGACGCTAAAAGGGGTGAACTGTCTTTTGGAGAGATTTACAAGGCCAAATTAAATCTTTTAAGAATAGTGTATATGGAAATCTTTATAGACATAGAAGATTCAAAAATTCGTTTATTGCAGCCATTTGTAGATGAAGATAATGTAATTCGATAACGAAGCCGTATTTGTAATAGAAAGGATGCTCTTGATTTTTCTCATCCTATTATATTACCGAGCAAACATCCATTAGTAACTCGATTGATATTCGACAATATCATTTAAAGAACAGTCACGTTGGTATACAAGGACTGGCAAGTATTTTAAGAGAACGTTTTTGGGTTTTAGGTGGTAGAATACTTTTGAGAAGTGTTGTGTCAAAATGCATAGCAACTAAACGCTACAGTGGTAAGCAGCTTCAATCAGTTTCAGCGCCGCTCCCTCTCAATTGAGTTAGGTATGCAGCAGCATTTGAAATAACTGGTGTTGACCTAGCAGGTCCAATGTATTTGAAAAGTTCACAAAAGATTTGGATATGTACATTTGGAATGTGTAATGGCCTTGTCGGCAAATAGCTTTGTACGGGCCTTGAGAAGATTTGTAACCTGTCATTGGCGTCCTAAAGTTGTATATAGTGATCAAGGTACAAACTTTGTTGGAACTAATAATGAGTAACAAAAGGTAGATTGGGAATGCATAGCGAAATACTGTGCCATTCATAAAATCGAGTGGAAGTTCAATCCGGCTACCGCTACCTGGTGGGGTGATTAGTGGAAACGTTTAATAGGTCTCCTAAAGTAATTACTGAGACGTGTTTCAGGAAGGGCAGTGTTATCTTTTGACGAATTTTCTACTATTTTATGTGATGCCGAAGCAGTGTTGAATGCACGTCCTATTACTTATTTGTCAGACGATCCTTCAGAGCTGGTAAGAGAAACACGAATGCCAGATTGTGATCAAATGGATACCAAATCTTTATAGAAAAGCATACAGTATCTCCAACAACTGCGTGAAGTTTTGAAGTCACGATTTCGCAGTGGTACAAATTATATGCGTTTTATTGACTTTTATCTCTTACGCAAATGCATCGAGTTTGAAAGAGATTTCATTTCACGTTATTTTACTTTAAATATGCATAAACAGTATTTATTTTGAGTTTATGACTGTTTTAAATGTTTTAAAATGGATTGGATTGCGCCCGCAATTATGTATTTTACTAAACGTGGTTAAGTTATTACAGAATGAGCTTCCTTTTATTAACTGTAGCTTGTTCTGGATGTTATACAGGATGATTTGTATTTGCTTCCGCATAATGAGCAAATTGTGTACATTCTATGATTTAAAGGTTTGGTTTTTTTGATTTTTATGATGTTCACATGATTTATACCTCCCTTGTGACCTTATACACCAACGCATTTTGGCGTTACTAAAAGAGTGCTGTGATACAGATACAGCAATTTGTAAACTTGAAGTTGTTTACTTACCTTCCTTTTTAACTTCTCATGGCTAGCTCAACGGAATTGATGAAGTTTTCAAAATGAAATCAAACACAGCAATATTGCAAAGCATTTATACAGGATAACATAATTTCTCTTATACAAAAGCATTTACAAGTAATTTACAAGTAATTGTGATATAAAAGACAATTGTTCCTTACCTTATGTTAAATTTGCAGAATTAAACCATTCTTTTGAAGATGGTTTACCTGGTTGTAATTATTTCCACGCTTGTAAGGTTTGTTTGGACAAAAATCCTTGACAGATAATCTATTAAAAGGTCAGAGTATTTCGCACTTTGAACACAAATTCTCCTGGTAGAATCCTTTACAAAAATTTATTATATGATTAACACCTATTATTATATCCCAAATTAAATACAAATACTCCAATATCCTTTAAAAATAAATCAAAAAATAATTCTTGCAGAATCCAAAGAACATTCCTCGTAATTAACATATCTTCTTATTTTAAATTAGTATCCAATCAGCTCACAAGATTTTCCATATTAAAATTTTCATTTCAAACAGCAATTACCAAAATACATTATGCTTAAATCTTCCTTTCAATTATTTAATAAAATTTTTGAAATAGCGTTATCTTGAACAATTTTTCCTCTTGTAATTAATAATTTTCATTTTTTTCTTTGTAAGATACGTTTAAAACATCGTTTTTATATTCGTTGTTTTAAAATAATTATTAAATTACAGCATACCTACTGCATACTTCAAATATCATCTTCATAATGCAACAGCTGGCGCTGTTCTTAAAATTACATTTCGCGATCTAATTTTAGAATCGAACGAATCTAATCAAATTAATAAATGAATTTCAAATGAATAGACACTTCCTTGTATACAAATTATCTATTTTCAAGAATGTTACTTCAATAGTGTGAAACATAATATTGTAGGGTTTTCAGAAAACCTAAATAGCGTCTAAAATTTCGGCGTTTATTACTTTGTAAATTCGTTCATGTTATTTGTGACGTACGCTGTTAGTCATTGTTTTACACATATACTATTATTGTGGCGTCGCATACTAATGCAAGAGGATTATTAATTTTGTTAAATTTTTGTGGGTAAAAAATTTATTTCATTTATTTAATTTAAACGGACAAGGATTAACGTATTTTTATAAGTAGTGATTGAAAGGTTATATGTACATAAAGAAAAGCAATTTTAAAAAACAAATAGAAACGCATAATTAATTTAATTTATTTTAATTCAACATATAAAAGCATTGGAAAACACACCAGTGTATAGAAAATCAATAGTCCAAAGACAAAAGGTTTCTTGGTAACAAACAAGAATTGTTGTTTTAAACGGTCTATAATTAAGAACACCTGCATGTTTAAAAGGTTCCCTTCTTCGAAATTATTAGCATAATAAAGCGGGCTTCATAGAAAATAGTTTTCAACCGTCAATGGCTTCGAATAACAAGTTAATAAAGTTTCTTAAAGAGCAGAGGAGATGCACTATCAGTAATATGCTACAGATAGAGACGGATATAAAACATTGGTTTTCAAAACGCTCGTACTTAATTCACGTGGAGTGATGAAACGCTGTAAGCAATATCGATTTTCTACAACTCAAGTGGGGTTTGGAACGCGACATCAAATATGCATAAGACAGAGATAAAAATATTACAGGCGGAGTTTCATGAGGAAACAAAACAGAATCATTGGTTGAAACGGATAGTTTTACAAACGGACGAACATGCGACAGGTGGAAGCAATTTTCGGATTATATGGCGCGAGGTGAATTTGTAGAAGCTTTAAGTCGGTTATATCAAAATTTGCAGAATTGTTATTTTAAAATAAGTTTTTCGCGTGAAGTGTGGCCTAGAGGTGGCATGTTGAACATTATAAATACTCTAAAAGAATTAGGAGCTTTCTCTTTATATTTTCATGGCTTTATACTACTTCCAACGATAGACCGACGGTATAGTAGAGTTTTGTGAGTATGAAAAATTATTCATAATACAGTAAACGTAGTACTAGCACTTGTAACTTGGTAGTTGAAGCCTTGTAGTTATTAACGTGAGTAGTGTCGAGTGAATTAAATTAACCGGGGTCCAACTATTACCATACCAAGCTAGTAAATTAATAAATCGAAGTATAATATTCGTGAGTTTGTATGCTGCTATGGAATGGTAATTGGAAGCAAGGCGCTGCGGACATGATTATCATCTATGAATACGTGGAGTATCAGAACGCATAGTCACGAAGCCAAGGGCTTCTGGTGAGCACCGTTGGAGGGATGGAGGCTTGAAGCATTTTCCAGGTAACTTATTTGAATTTTCTGTTATCTGATAAACTTTTGGAATTATTTGGTGATGTGCGAGTGAACATCGGGGTTATTTATGGTTATATAACGTATTGGGAAAAGATACATGTACTTAACAATTATTAGGGTTATTTAAAATATTGAAAAAGGGTGTATGTAAAACTTACTAAATTTCATTATGAATTTAAATTGTATTGTTAAGGGTACATGAGTTTATTAGTTTTGTGGTAATTTTATGCAAGGTAAAAGGCATACATTAATAAACTGGGTTGTTATAAACTCACCATACTCCAGTGTGCAATAAATATAGGGTATTTTTATTAAATGTGTTTGCAAATAATAATTTAAAACAAGGACTTTGAAACATGTCATTTATTGAGTTGTAATTTGTGTACCGAACTGTTTATATCCGTGAATAATTTGGTAGTAAATAGCAGTAAATAAAAGATTGTCTGATTGTTGTATTATTTGGTGATTTTATTGAATGGTGTGCAAGTGGGACAGAAGAATGATTGTAAATTTAAGTATCCGAGAAGAGTCACAGCTGAGCTAGCCAGGGAAGCTGCTGAAGATCGTTGCAGCAGAATAAACGGGTAAGAATATTTTTATAAATTTTTTTTTTTTGAAAATCAGTGTTGACACTAGCGATGTCAAACCCGTAAGTCTCTGATCCACAGCAATCTTATGACGGCCCAATGTTGGGGCTTGAATGGAAGTAGGGAGATCCAAAGACTAAATCCCGGATCCACAGCACTTCTATGGCGCCCAATTCGTGAGGCTTGAATGAGGCGGATGTTAAAAGTGTAACTCCCCGATCCACAGCAATATAAATATATATATATATATATATATATATATATATATATATATATTGCTATGAACTGGAATTCTCGATCCCCTTCGTTGTGCTGTTAATTTTGCTATGAACTCTAAATTATTGGACGCCCATTTTAATATTTACTATGAATAAACAAGATTGTAATTATCTCCTCCTCCGGCTCTCTTATTAATATTGCTATCAACTTAACTGGATTTTATCTTGAAACAACCTTGTGTGCCAATAGCAAAATTCGATACGTTACCGCCTTGCGTGTTATCAATTTCCTATTCAACTTGTAGCTCCTCCTTGAACTATTCAAATATGACCTCGGATAGCATTTATTTGGAATTATAAAATTTCAGTTAATTTCGATTTTATATAATGGAACCAATATCTTATGTACAGCTTTTGCAAATTATTTGAAATACACTTTCAATTAGTTAACGTTATAAATTTCATTTATTAAACATCATATACTATTTACTCAAAACCCAAAGTCACCAAAAAAAACTATTATCTTTATCAACGAAGTGTAGAATATTCTAAACCTGTATCATATTACTCATCTTATACGTATGCAACTTCTTTTGTTGACTTTTTCACAAGCATATTATATTAAGCAAATTCAAAATAAAAAAAATATGTAGAAAAACAAAATGTCTTATAACTAAAAAATCTGACCTGGTTTATTTCTTCACATCGACGCTTCCATTTGAAATAAAAATTATCTTCCCCCAATTCAGGATTACGTTTAAATTATTGCCATTACACTATGGACTACCATTATTAATTTATGCACCCCCAATTTATTGTCGTTTCATATTAGACTTAGTACTTCTTATCAATAAATTTTCTTATTATTCTTCCCCCAGACTTCAAAATTGTATTACTGTATTTTCCCCCTGTACTTCAGAATTGTATTACTCTTCTTTTCTCCCGAACATCAAAATTGTATTTTTCTCCCTCATACATAGGATTGTTTCCCCCGTACATCAGAGCCCTATTATTTTTATGTTTTAGTTTACAATAAATTCACCAAAAATGTACTCACGTTTAATCGGCAATTATAGTTTTCATCTTGGCACTTATTTTTATCTTTCACTTTTAAAATTTACGTATTCATTTATTTCATAACGGCGTACTTCGGCCTTTGTTGAGTTCGAAACTAACTTCGTTATCACGGTGCTTGCTAATATATTATCCCGTTTCCCCTCCGACAGTGGGTGTGGTCTAGAACTCGTCGCTTATTTCTGACAAATCAAATAATTACATTTAAAGCAGTTTCTGATGTAATGCTCCACGATTCCCCATAATCGTAACCTGATTGCAGCTGTCTTCCGTTATCAACATGCTGTGTTTTGATAGATTTAATTGCTTTTCCATAAACAACTGATGCAACTCGACTTTTAATTTTCATATTTACATATTGTTCACGCAATTTTTAATCTGCTCTCTTATCAAAAAATGGTTAGATATTTGTACGCATTTATATTAGCTACCTGAAGCTCTATTTCTATCTGTATTAATCTAATCGTCTGGAACTCCTTTTGAATGCGTGTCTAATTACACTTTATCGTTTATTTATAAATATACGCGTGCTTTCACTGAAAAATATAATTACTTGCTTTACCTAAATTAACTAAAACTTTATCTACAGGGTACTTATTAATATTTACTATTTACCTACTGAATGTCTTCTTTGTTTCTACGCTAACTATGCGTCTTCCTATGTTTATCTGCGTTGCTTAAAACTATTTCTACTTTATATACAGGGTGTTGACTGCTAACTATTTACAAACTATATCTATTTCTCAATTCTTCACTAAATAAATGCAGTTTTCTGCTGTCTATGCTAATTTTCTCATTTCTAAATGACTTTCCTATAAAGTACACCCTCAAAACAACCCCTTGTCACAGCAATATATATATATATATATATATATATATAAATATATATATTGCCGTGTAACTTCTGCTCAGGTCCTCAGTAGATTCGAAAATGATTATTTACCAAAAATCGAAAATTTTACTAAAAGGATAAATTTTCGAAAAAAAATTTCTTACCCAGATTCTGCTTCCATCAACATTGATTTTTTCAACCGCTCCCTAGTTAGCTCAGTTGGGCCTCCTCTTGAATACCTAGATTTACTATCATACTTTTTACCGTTCACGCACACTCTCAATAAAACCACAAAATAATACAACAATCATACAATATTTATTTACCACTATTTACAAATAATAATCCAAGATTATGTACATTTCGGTGCTCAAGTTACACCTCAATAAATGATATCTTTGTAAAGTCCTTGTTTTTAAATTGAAATATCAAACACATTTAATGTAACAGGTGTAAATGAGCCCTAAATAAGACCTTATTTATATTTTTTTCTAATTATTACACTCTGGAGTATGGTGAGCTCATGATGACCCAGTTTTTTTTAATATATGCTTTCTACTTTGCATACTCTTACTACAAACACAAAAAACCAATGTACTCTTAACAATAAAAATTAAATTCATGAGGAACGTTAATAAGCTTTACGTACACCTTTAGATTTATATTCAAATATCATAATAAAAGTTAGTTATGCGTATTTTTTCAATACGCAAAATAACAAGAAAAAATACCATCAAAGTTCACTCTCACACATCACAAATAATCTCCACAATTTATAAAAAAACAACAAATTCTAATGCTTTACCTGGAAACTTGAAGATTCCAACTCCGTTGACGATGTATTGTTCCTGAACCCTCTGTCTATTGGTAATGCGCTGCTTGCCGCCTCTAGCTATTTATAGATGAACACCATCTACGTTGTGCTGCATGCTACTCATTCAAGATCCATCTCATATCCAAATCCAAGTATAGTACACTTGTTATTATTGCATAATTTAATTTACGTTACGAGCTTGTTACAGTATACGTTGTACCTTAGTTAAATATAAACTCGACACTATCCGCGTTCAAAGTATCAGGCCACAACAATCTAACACTGTATTATTTAATTTATAAATTTTAATACTTACAAGCTCGTTAGTAGATTTTTGGTACGTCGTAAGCGATGCAAATTAAAAAAGTCAAAAAGAAGCTATCAATTTCGCTAGCTTGTTTATATTATAAGCCAGGCCCCTCTCGGCCACACTTTACCCGAAATCCTAATTGCAAACTAACTCTTTCTTCCAATTTTGTATAACTGTTTTTAAACTCCCCGAAATTTAGCTCGTCGCTACGCTATTTTCCAAAAAACCCGTATTCATCTGTCCCGTGCTCGTCTGTTGTACAACTAACTATTTAGACCAATGATACCTTTCAGTGACGTCTTGAAGCTCCGCCTGTATTAACTCTATTCCTCTCTTATGCATATTGGATGTTTCCTTCTACCCTAGTTTGAGTGGTAGAAAATCGATTCTACTGTCCGCGTGCTATCTACCCCACGTGGAGCTGTATACGTGCTTTGCGACTGTCGGTTGACCAATATTCTTTAAAGCTTGCTTGTTATCTACAAAAATAAGGGGAACATGACCTTTCCAATACATGCAGGTGTTCAATTAACGATCGTTTAAAAATAACATTTTTAGGAGTTTGCGTTTTAAGGTATTTCATATATTCCATGTCTGTTTGTTTGTTAGTAACGCGTTTCGCCTTGAAATTATCGATTTTTCACGCTCTTAAGCGTTTTCTGACGTTATAACCCTTTGAATTAAACTGAATTAAATTAATTAATAATTTCTATTGGCTTATGCAATTTGTTTTCTTTACGAACCTACGAATTTTTAATCCCTTATTATAAAATTATGGTATTATTTGTTACTTTAAATTAAATACATGAAATAAATTTCGCACGTAAATTATGGTTGTTTCCTCTATACAGGGTGTTTGAAATTGCATTGTTTATACCCAAATTTAACCCTTTAAATCCACTACAATATATATATTTATAAATGATTTATATCTTAATTATTAAAATTATCTTGTTATAAAATCTTTTGGAAATAGGTCTGATACAAACAAATTCACTTTATATTATTTAATTGAAAAACATCAGGAAGTTTCAACATCAAAATATGCGGCGCATTTATCAATAGCAGAATGCACTATATGATACCTCTCCAGCAGAAGAAACCCAATTAACTCAACATGAGTATCGCCACTTTTAAGTACATAAAATTTCTCCCCATTTTGGACTATTTTGAAGGTTCTAAGGGATATGATCTGTATTTTGCTAACTTTGCTTTTAGAAGACCTAAAGTGGAAAAGCGCTGTTTCAAGAGTTCTAGATATTTATTTCTCTGTATCTGATATTTTTTCCAATATGCCCATTTTGTTGTAACAGACTTACACTATTTTATTTATTCTGTTGGTAAACTTCCTTGTTGCTTATTTTGCGTTAACTTTCTAACTTCTCAAGAAACAATTTTTCTTAACTAAACCTTAAACGAATTGTGAAAAAAATATATAAAAATATTATGACTCCTCGGCCACAAATTCCATGGTAGATGGGGTAATTAGCTAGTTTAAAGAAACGGCAATTTTAACGAACAAAATCGTTTCTGGATAACCAAATGTATCAGTCAAGACGTATCACTGCCAATATTTATCATAGCCCCAAAAATCAAGTTATAAGATACTATGAAACTAGGTTCTCTCAATGCATGCGCCAGTCATAAGGCATAGATTTCATCCATGAAAGTAACTTAACAGAAAATGGCACTGGTAGACTCGAAATGTACGAATGCTTTTCCAATAAATAGGATAAAATCATTACTGTAAGGGTTGAAACCTTCTTTATTTGAATATTGAGGTTAATAGCCAGTATGTTTTATACTAGTAGCAAGGCAACTTTAGTTTTTGTGACTATGCTATAGCAATTAGCTCAAACAGGTGTTGTTTGCGGAAAGCCGATGTGTTTGGACTTATGTGTTCATATTCTGAAAGTTATTTTGAGCGATTTTACCAGGATCACGCTCCTGCTAATCGTGCCGCTATGTTTATGGATTGGTTGAAGATAACTTGTAAAGCTAAATTAGATGACGCTTTCTCCTTCAGTTGCCTGAATCCCTCTTTCCTTGGTTTGCTAAAAGAGAAGGCGTTCCAAAGATCATATTGAGAGAGAGTTTGTTAAAAATAACATTGTTGTGCATTTATTACATAAAAATTCGAAAGTTGTGAAAGTACACCAACTTTAGAACGCAGATTACAGAAATTGTACTGAAGAATTTATTTTTCCTAATTTCATTCACAGAAAACAATGTATTTTTGCCTAAGATTTTAAAGTCACTCTACAAATAATTTAGTCATGAGGGTATGTTGCATGTCGATGGTACGGTTTCTATTTCCTCTTACGCTATTTCCTTTTGATAGTATTCACAAGCGTATATCGGTATTCTTCCTTATAAGATTTTTGTTTACAAGACATTTTATTCTTTATACTGAATTTATTTCTGGTATCACTCATCAAAGCAAATTCATTAATTATTTAAATCTTGTTTGTGGTATATCTAACACGTTAATTATATTATGTCACAATAGATCCTGGTATGCTAAAATTCATAATACAACATGTACTCTTGTTTAATCATATAGCTTTTTTAACACATGTTTATTATAGTTAAGGAAATTGGTGGGAACTATGTCTAGAAGTGAGTAATTTCTTAAGTGAAATAAATATTTAACACTTCTCAATATTGTTGTATAGACCCCATAATTAAAACAAGTAGTGTAAGCATGTATATTATGTAAGTAATTCTATATATACTAAAGCGACCTGATTTTGTTGTCATTTCCAGTTCCATACAATGAAATATATTCTTTTGGTAAGTTATGTGTGAATCAGATTACTCTTTATTGTGATAACCTTCTGCTTTAACATTTTGTATACTAATTTTTTCCATAATTTCAACCTCGCTCCAACAAATATCTAACAATTTGCAGAAAACGAAAGTTTTTTATTATATTTGTCATTACTGATAATTTTACACTTTATTTAAGAAGTATTTGTAGGTTCTTCATCTATCATAATATTAAATTAAATAAAAACTATGTACACAATTTATAATAAAACTCTGTTTCTAGTTCAACTAAATAGCAATTGCTTTGCCAGATAATTATATAATCAAGTTAATGTAAGAAAATAACATGGGACATATTCTTAGGGGTACATACAGAGAAGTGTTTAATTCAAAATAATTCTATAACAACAAAACTAATATAAAGTGTGACATATCCACAAGAATAAAAACAAAGAGAAGTTGAAGAAGCCGACGTAGCTGGTTCATCATAACCACCAAGAATTGATTTTTAAACAAACCCCTTTGAATAATCATTAGGCGGTCATCAATAATACAATACCTTCACTAAATATATGTATTTCATAAAAATTGTACTCTTTTCCGTATTTTGCACATAATTGAGCAAAACAAAGCAGTAATTAAGAGTTAAAAACAGTTTTTTAAGACAAAGAACTTTGTTTCCTCGTTTTAAATTTTACATACGTAATTAAATAATAACATTTAGAAAATAATAAAAAGTACATTCTACTAATTACATGATCTAAGACCTGTTAAGATTTAGCTATATTTTAATCAGCTAAACTGTTCAGAAGATTTGGCTCCATTAACAAAAGACTGAAAGTTATGCAAACAATACCAGTGTACCCTTAAAACGCAGGACTAAACTAAAAATACAATAGATGTAATGGAACAACGGAGATTTTCTTTTACAGTTCATGAAGCAAAGCGTCTTTCGACAAGGTATTCTAGAAGTACTACGAAATTTATGTAATTTGTATAAAGCACTTGCAGCAATTATTAAAAAATTCAGTGACAAACTCAGATAGAAAATTTTAAGCTTAGGAATTGACCTCATTCGAAACTTACTTGAATGAATTGTTATTTATTATTAAGTCTAAGGTAGCTATATTTCACTGTGTTACTTAAACAGTTAATACACACGCCTCTAAAGTATTATCAATATCTCTCCTTTTCCAAGGACCCGAATAGCGTCTTCAATTTGATCGTACAATTTTTCAGTTTCCTCATGATAATGAGCTAATTTGGGCACATTTACCTTTGCATCAAGCGCAAAAGCTGTTATTCTATCACTTAGCTTGTTGAACATCCTAATAAAAATCCAACCCTGCATGAACCAAAAATCCCTTACTGCTAGCCAATAATTGTGGTTAAACTATTTCTTCATATACAAATAAACACAATATATCTTTTTCGTAAAGGTTTGTACAGAATCGTTTAAATTTCAAGTGCACTTCAATAATGATAGCATATTTTTTTCAGATATGTGTCATAATGACGATAGCTGCCTACTTGGTGGCTTCATATTCAGGTTTGAAGACTGAATCAGTCGATGAAACCACACCATTCCATAATGCTTCCAGACTTATAGGCTAACTTCGCTTCTACATAATTATTAAGTATTTTCGTTGTTTTATATCTGTTACAGTGTTCATTAGAGTTTAAATATGTTCTAAAAATATATACTTATACTGCATATACATTGTAATTTCTTGGACGTTGGTCAATGTATACCTATAGTTATTTCAAAAAGTAGGTAGAATAACAATTTGTAATTGCGTTTATTATATTTGTTTTTAAGACGCGTTTCGGTCATCAGGACCATCATCAATTATGTTCTACAAAACATTACCTATAGAATATGAAAAATATTTTTAATAATTACATACCTAAACCTGAATTGTAGATTGTGTATCTAAGCTAAAGTAAAACATTTAAACATTTGTCACGGATATAAAATTCGCTAAAAATTGTCACTTCATAAAAATAAAATGATGTTTTACATTTAAAAATACAAGAACGAAGAACACTTAAAGTATACGAATGTAATAACATTAATTATTTAGTATAAACTGTTAAACAATATA
This sequence comes from Platerodrilus igneus, assembly GCA_036346225.1. NCBI lineage: Eukaryota > Metazoa > Arthropoda > Insecta > Coleoptera > Lycidae > Platerodrilus > Platerodrilus igneus. Next base: position 3,022,676 of record JARFIW010000454.1, on the reverse strand, counting down.
AATTGTAGTGTGTGGTGATAAGTAAACTTGTTTAATAGTGGTGGTATATATATGAAATATGTGCAATAGGATATTTATAACAAAGTGCAATTGGGCTATTAAATTTTGGTAGAAATGTGTGAAATTGTCTTGATCGTTTTTTGAATTTATTGCTTGTGAATTTCTTTGGATTTGTATAGTTTCTAAAAATCCTCTTTTACTATCTTTCATTTCAGTACCTAAAATTTCTACATTATTAAAATCAAATTTGCGTAAATGTTCTAATGCATGGGTTGCTAGAGCGGTGCATTTTTTGTTGTTAGTTTTTATTGAATATTTATGTTCGTATATTCGTTTATGGAGGTATTGTTTGGAATTTCCGATATACACGCCGGGACAATCGCTGCAATTTATTTTGTATATGGTGTGTGTTTTGTATTTTTGCTCTATTTCTGGTCTTAATTTTGTAAAACAAGTTTTGTAAAATTGTTTGGTTTGTGTACAACTTGAATATTATGACTCTGTAAACATTTTTTTAGTTTTTCGGATAGTCCCGGGGTGTAGTCGATACTAATCCTGTTGTCTATTACGTTTGATTTTTTATTATCATAGTTGTTAAATATCTTGTGTATTTTTGTTTTTATAACTGGCTCGTAGAAGCTTTTTGGGTAGTCGTTATTCTTTAAAATATTTTTAACTTTTTTAAGATTTTTTGGCTTATGTTTATTATGTGAAAAATGCATTGCTCGGTCGACAAGGTTGTTAATCATATTTTTCTTATATATCATAGGGGTGTTAGATTTGTAATTAAGATATCTACCACTCCAGGTTGTTTTGTTGAACCAGTTGGTAGTGGTTTCTCCTTTATCATTGTAAGTAATTAGTAAATCAAGGAACGATATGGTGTTGTTAACTTCTTTCTCTATTGTGAATTGTAAACGGGGTGGTAGGAATTAAATTTGTTTAGCGTTTCGTCGATTTTGTTATCTGGAAGGCACATTATACAGTCATCAACATACCTTTTAAAAAATACGGGTTTGTAGCTAAGCTGTTTTATCATTTCTTCTTCTAGATCCTCCAGTACTAGGTTAGCTATGGTAGAAGATATTGGAGAGCCCATTGCTATGCCAAAAATTTGATTGTATATTTTGCTCTCGAACTTAAAATAAGTAGCATTTATACACATTTTGGTAGCTTGTAAGAATTCATTAAAAGGTAAATTAGTGAAATGTGCTATTAAAGGCCATTTTTTTGTGATTGTTTTTAGTGCTAGGTCAATAGGTATATTAGTAAAAAGTGATTTAGCATCTAATGAAATTATTTCATGGTTTTTTGGGATATTTTGCTTTATAATAAATTTATGGAAGCTCCAACTATCTTTGACAAAATATTCGTTTTGTCCAGTTATATTTTTTAAAACCTCTACTAAAAATTTTGATAGTTGATTTACTAATTACTTACAATGATAAAGGAGAAACCACTACCAACTGGTTCAACAAAACAACCTGGAGTGGTAGATATCTTAATTATAAATCTAACACACCTATGATATATAAGAAAAACATGATTAACAACCTTGTCGGCCGAGCAATGCATTTTTCACATAATAAACATACGCCAAAAAATCTTAAAAAAGTTAAAAATATTTTAATAATATTCAATAAAAACTAACAACAAAAAATGCAGCGCTCTAGCAACCCATGCCTTAGAACATTTACACAAATTTGATTTTAATAATGTAGAAATTGTAGGTACTGAAATGAAAGATAGTAAAAGAGGATTTTTAGAAAATATAGAAATCCAAAGAAATTCACAAGCAATAAATTCAAAAACGATGAAGATAATTTCACATTTCTACCAAAATCTAATAGCCTAATTGCACTTTGTTATAAATATCCTATTGCACATATTTCATATATATATATATATATATATATATATATATATATATATATATATATATAATATTTGTTTCATGTTGCAGGTATATATATATATATATATATATATAAGATTTATATATATATATATATATATATATATATATTACTCATATTTAGACCAGGGTAGAAAATTAAATAAGCACATCAAATAATTTTAATCACCGTGTAGAAGCTTTGGGAAAAAGTATGCTTTATTAAAACCGTGAAGCATAAATAAATTCGGTCGTTTTATTAAAATTAAGAAATTTAAATTATTTATAAGACGCTTTATATAAAAGGAAGCAGTATTAGAAAACTTTACGGGTAATTTAATTATCCCTAGTAAAGAAACAAATAAAGATTACGTGCAAAATTTATATTAATTAACCCTATTTTAAGTAACCGGTAGTAAAACAAAGTGTACACATAATAATTAATATTTAACTTGTATTCGCTAAAAATGAAAGGATAGAAGAAAATTTTAATTGGAGTTAATTAAACCATTATTAATAATAAGCATAAAAGTCTGTGAAAATCCAAGATTATAATACCAGAAAATAAAGCTCTGAGAATTAATATTATTTTGAACACCTGCGTAGTTTAAATATCACGTACGGCGAAAATTGTGTAGATAACAAATGGTTTCAAAGAATCTTGAAGAAACCGTGGCTTAATATTCACGAGAAGGTGCGATACGGGGTTATTTAACCCAGATAGTCCACATGGACTAAAATATAATCGATAATAAAGAATATCAATTTGCACCAATGCGAACAGGTTAGAAAAGGAAAGAGAAATGCGTCAAGCAAAGACACATATAGTAAAAGGCGTGATTTAAGCAACGTCACGAGGGTCACAATTGGTTGAAAATAGGATGCAAATATCAGAGGTAGATACAACAATTTCTGTACAAAATTAATTAGTTTTTCTCGGACATGTTTGCGTGCCGTGTGAGAATTTCTGAGATTTAAATGGGGCGAGTACAAAATTCGTAAAAACCGACGCGCGAGCGACGGACTGGGAACATAGAATGAGAAATTCTTAAGAATTGTCTGTTTTGAGGACAAAAGCGACGTGCCGGCTATTCGCTATATATAGAGGTGGTAATATGAATTTCGGCCTCTTAGACTTTTGACTATTCGATGCGTTAAAAGCTCTTACATCCGCGACTTAATTCAAGATGTTAAACAGTGCATTTTAGTTTGATAAAATAATTTAAAGTTTTGCTCGTATATTTTAGTGATTCAAAATAGTTTGTTATTTACGTGCTAACATGAATGTACTTCAGTGCACTTAGATACAAGGTAATAAAATTTAGTATCACTGTACCAATTAGCAAAATTTACAACGACAAATGTATACACAAAAGTAGGCAGTTTTGGCGTATATTGGTGAAAGACGCATGAATTTCTTTGCTATTTTTCGGGGGTGTTAATAATTAAATGGTTCAAATACGTGTCTGGATCCACGAAACAAGGGTCAAATATACACGGATGAGTTCCGGAAAAGCCCAGAAACAACTTTAAATAAATGGTGATGGAGAAAATTTTAAAAGCGTTGAGAATTAGAAGCCGTAAATATAATCCTGTTGGAATGGTGTGATTAACTAAAGGGACTATGTACATTGAAGCTACGAGGACAGTAACCTTCAGGTAAATTATACTATTTTGTTTGACATTTTTGTGTGTGTTGAATATCTTTATAATTGATTTACTTTAAATGGACATTAGTGAAATTGTACTAACCATAAAATTTTAATTTTAAGATGAAATTTGCTTGTTTAAGTAGAAAGGGTATTTAGTATTGATGTTCGGGAATATGATGAAACTTTGGGTATGTCTTTGAGCTCAATTAGACGAACCTGGTTAATTAACGTAAAGGGTGGTATGCTCCTTTATACTCAGACTCGGTCTGCTTATATTGTTATATTAATTAGTAGGCATCCAACAGGACTTTAATTCTGGATGCACATTAAAATGATAATAAAATTAATCTTGAAATTCTTTTAAAACTGAATTTTATGCTGAAATTTAATTTGAAAATTTAATGTATTCTGAACATTGATGTAAATAGAGTTAACGTTGATGTTTGTGGTAGGAATGTGTTTGTTTTTTTTATGTATGAGGATGAAAGCTATCTAGGGAGCAGCCGAGGCGATTAACAGAAGAAAATCAACAGACCAGGTAATTCAAGAGGTTTCACAGCAATATATATATATATATATATATATATATATATACCACCGCTATTAAACAAGTTTACTTATCACCACACACTACAATTTACATTATTTAACAGTTTATACTAAATAATTAATGTTATTACATTCGTATACTTTAAGTGTTCTTCGTTCTTGTATTTTTAAATGTAAAACATCATTTTATTTTTATGAACTGACAATTTTTAGCGAATTTTATATCCGTGACAAATGTTTAAATGTTTTACTTTAGCTTAGATACACAATCTACAATTCAGTTTTAGGTATGTAATTCTTAAAAATATTTTTCATATTCTATAGGTAATGTTTTGTAGAACATAATTGATAATGGTCCTGATGACCGAAACGCGTCTTAAAAACAAATATAATAAACGCAATTACAAATTGTTATAGTTATTCTACGTACATTTTGAAATAACTATAGGTATACATTGACCAACGTCCAAGAAATTACAATGTTATATCTAATACAGATGGTCAAGAAATTAAAATAATGTTATATATATATATATATATATATATATATATATATATGTGATATTTGGGGGTTAAAACAACATTATTAATTTATTTAGTAGTTTATTTTAAGTTTTAGCATGTGAAAATATAAACAACAGTTTGAAACGCTGTTCACATGAGTACAGTAAAAATTATTAATTTTACAGAAGTTAAAAGTTAATTTAGCACCATCCCTTAGCGTGTGCTATAATTCAAATATTCATAAGATATAGTGTGTGTGTAGAAGGCATTTAAAGTTTCTTATTCCATAAGCAAATTTAACATTAGTATTTGATATAAATTCAAATACTCTTAATCATAGCAAAATGGGATGTATATTTGCAAAAGCTTTAAACTGTTTTTGAAATAGTATTTACTAAAATTAAGTGGTCGCTATGTTATTAGCTACGAGTTTGAGGTGTTGTGAAAGCTGTCCAAAGATTGTTAATTGGTAAACAAAGGAAGCCGTTACAAGTTTCCTCGGATTTTTAATAAGGAGCGTCGCAGATAAGACTGCACGAACAAACGAGTGTGGTTGTCCGCTGTCAATTAAAATGAATTTATAGCCTGGTTAGAAAAGATGAAATTTGCAGAGGGTTATGTCTCAGTTACTAATGCAACGTGCTAACAGCAAAACAAAGAAAAGTTATTGGTTGGAATGAATGAAGTAAGAGAGAGATATCACGTGTTAAGTGTTAGTTGATTTGGGATGAAAACAAGGAAGCAAGGAGAGATTATTAGGTAGAACAGGTATAAGTGAGATAATCATAATTTGAATGTTGTTGAGAGTGTGTAAGTGGTATGAGTACAAAGTAAGAGACTGGGGATTTTAATGTGTAGGTTAAAGGGAGATAGATAAAACATGTTGCATTAGGGGCGTAGTTTAAATGGTCAGTTGTAGTCAATATACACAAGATTTTAGAGTGGGATTGTTGAAATTCAACGAAAATGGGTTAGTAGAGTGGGCATGTTTGTTATGTTCAAATGAATTTTAAGGAAATGTTTGAAAAATGTTGTCGGTTAAAACAAAAACACAGATTTTGTTGGTGGTTGGAGTTAGTTTGTGTAGAGGATACAGAAAAATGTACACGTTAGCTTTTGGTGTGGCGACAAGTGGGCCGTTGAAGTTTATGTACGTGAGTTAAAGTGTTTGTGGAATGAGAGTAGCGGTTGAACGATTTTAAGAATTGTGGACGGTTAGAGGTGTTGTTTAAAAAAACCTCTTTTTGTCCTTCTAGTTAACATAAAATCACACTTCCTCATAAAGTTATCAATTACATATTTACATCGTATAACGATAAGGTACAGTAACCTGAGAACCATATATACACGCGGAACCTACTACCATTCTTCCCGGGACTGCTGCATGCAAGAACAACCCCAAATCTGGATTACTTTCTCCAAGTTGCAAGCTGTAACCAAAATTTAGCAAGCACTTTTTTATCTTCTACCATTCGACAGTACACCCAAACTTCCGCTGTGCATCAAATTTCTTCTACGAGGACCATAATGTATGGTAGTAAACCAAAACTGGTTAAATGCCGACATTGAATCGTTCCAAAACTAATTACATAGTTTACACAGTATGTGTAAATAAAATCAAACTGTTGTTACTTAAAACATTTACCGTTAGTTCAAAATTCTAACATTCAAACAAAGAGAATCTAAGAGATTCGTATGATTCGTAAGAGCATTGTCAGAGACGTAAAGAGTAAGAGAGTTTAAAATTAATCTCCCGCTGATTTTATACATGTTCCCCACCTCTAAAACCTGTTAAAATTTTCTGAAGACCGTCTTGCTATATAATTACAATTCCTAAAACTCCGACATCAATAAGGTCAAGCTCTTCTGTTTCCAAAAACCTCTCACAGTTACACACTCCACACGTACACAAATTTCTCCGTATTTATCTTTAACCGAAATTCATTACTCGAATCGATACATATTTTTAAAAGCACTTCTCCGTAAAACGACTTCGAAGCGAACAACATTAAACACATGCAGTAATGTTTCTTAGTAGTTGAAAAATCAAAACTTAATAACCTTGGCATAAACCCAAAATCACAAAACAAACGTTTAAAATACGCCTCTATCCAACACGTGTTGTTTCCATCGAATTCATACATACGCGCTCGAATCTACTCTGTCACCTTGTTTTCAATGTTGGTTGTTTAATCGACAACAGCTACTCCTTTCTATTGTTGTTATCAAGTCTTACGTTTATTTCTTATTTTTCTTTTACTTAAATACAAGGAAAACTAAACTGTCCAAAACTCGTTCGAAAAACTTTCAAGGAAAACCAACTTCACTATTATTAAATAAGAGGGTTAAATTTTGTGCTTTAGAATATTAAATTTGAAATGCCGCATTATACACGGGATGTTTTTATATGTCATGAGCCATATTTCCTGAGTACATTATTGTGAAAAATAAATCTGAAATTCTTGAAAATTTTCCGAACAAAATTAAATTTTCAACATTAATTTTTAAAAGTTTTAAAAGTTGTGTTAGATGTATTTTAACATGTTGAATCCAAAAATCACGTTTAAAATGTAAAATAACATCTTTTCAGCGTACCAAATAAAAGTTTTTATCTTTTAAAAAAGGCCAATTTGATCAATAGAGTGAAACTGCAATTCAATCACAACTAATCGAAAATATTCGAATAAGTTTGTATTATTCATTTATTATAAAAAATTTGAATACACTTACGGGATTCAACCCGTACAGTAACGCTCGAAAAATATTCGCCATTGATAAAATCTCCCAACGTCGAACATTTCTAAGATTTTCCTAAATGATCAAATTTATTACCCCTATATATTGAAGAGAATATGCTTTTCTATCCGTGTACATTCTCGTCATCTTAAACATATATACATATTCCGACATTTAGATCAGAACGGAGGCGCAATTTACCAACACTAAAAATACTAGCAGCATATTGTTAGACTCCTTCTAACATTTGAAACTAGCGGTATGTAACTTGCGTCGATCGCACAACAGTTGATTTCCAGCATTTGTAGCGAAAAGATTGACTGTCAATGTTTCATTGAGACGCATCATTTAATAATTTATACTAAAATCTAATATCACGTGTGAAGTACACGTGTAGAGATAGATTGATTGCATTTTCTTTATTTGCCTTGTTTGCTTTGAACATTAAATGCGATAAATAGATAGTGAAAATTTAAGTAGGTCTCTAGGGGCGATGGCTTCAGTATTGGAAGTTCTTCAGCGGCGTGTAAACTTCAACTAACAACCACTTACTGTTCCTATAACCCCAGCTCAAAACTACCCACAAACGCCAGTATCCTTATGCTTGCCTAGCTTTGACACAGATGTTACTGACGCAGATGTTTAGTTATCGAAAATTAAAGGTCATAAAGACGAGTTTGAATGGTCAGACAGAGAAACTGTTAGTAGGTTGGTCTTTTTTATCAAAATCTGCTAAAAATTGATTTGCTGCATGGTTGGAAATGCTTTCAGACGGATTTTTCCTAGACAGCAGTATCTGGCAAAATTGTTGGCCGAGGCAGTTAATTACACCAGCATTAATTTTAGTAGTTATGTTGAGTATGCACGCACGAAATTTGAGAAGTTGAAATGTGTACGTGCTAATTGGTGTGAACCTAATTTGATAGAAATTTTCATACATACAATACACGATCCGGCGGTATCTACCGCAGCTTTTAATTGCAATATTACGACAGCAGTGAATTATCTAAAAGATACCGGTGGTAAGCAACCACTTAACAAACATGATATTCATTCAGACACTGAATTCCGCAAAAAAGCTTTGCAACAATGTCAGCTACCGTATCAGGTGAGACTTTTTTTACCTGTCGTAAAAAGTGTCATATTTTTCGCAATGGTATTGTTTCTAACCATAAAGCTCCACATAAGAGTGAAAAACAAAAAATTGACGCCGCTTGTAGTTACTGCAAAGAAAATTGTTTTCGCCTACAATGTAAACATATTTCTTGGAACGATGGAAAACCTTACATAACTTCCCGTTGGCATAATAAGCAAGGAACGTGTTTTTTTAGTCCAGACAAGAGTTTAAAAACATTACCTATCGCAATTGAGAATTACAAAACGAGTTGCATGGTCGACACAGGTTCCACGTATTCTTTAATAAACGAAACATTTGTAGATAAACTAAACCTTGAAAAGATACATCGCCTTACTACATTGCATTGGTTTAATGGCACTGTACCAACGCAGAGTTTTCAACCAACGCTTTGACAAAATTTCCTGATTTTCAGTTACAAGTCGGCCTAGTTATTCTTCCACATAATTATTTGAATTATGATGTCGTTGGTGAGAATATTTACGATGATAACGTACTTCTATTAATAGATAAAAATGTATTAAAAGTTGTTTCCAGAAAGTCGACTGATGAGGAATTTCTTAAATCGGATAGTGTTATTACTGATTTAAATGCTCTGCAAACGAAAAAACTTTTTTTGAAGGATTTTCAGATTTATTTGCTTCACCTGACTCTGTCAACGCTGTAATTAAGCATTATCCTAACTGAAAATAAAGTGATCTATCATCAACCTTACCGTATGTCAAAATCGGAACGTCTGAAAGTTTGGGGTATTGTTGAGAATCTCATTAAGAAAGGAATTGTGCGTGAAAGTAATTCACCTTACGCTTGTCTCATAATTCTTATGCAAAAAACGGATGGAAGTCATTGCATTTGTGTCGATTTTTGAGCGTTAAACAAAATCTAAAGGACCATTACCCCTGCCCCGTATAGGCGACCAGTTGGATCGTTTAGGCAAGGGTAAATATTTTACTTCCATTAATATGACTACGGGGTTTTACCAAATCCCCATTTCTCCTGATTCCATTTCGAAAACTTCGTTTGTAACACCATATGAGCAGTATGAATTTCTCCGGTTACCTTCTGTGTATCAAAGAGCCATTAATTTAGCTTAAGGTAACTTGAAATACGATATGGCATTAGTGTGTGTTGATGATATTCTGACACCTTCCTCCACCGTAGATGAGGAACTCGACAAACTAAAACTAGTTTTACACGCTTTACGCCAAACGGCATTTTCAATCAGTATCCGAAACTGTCATTCTTCAAGGAAAATATCCGATATCTTGTTCGTGAAATATCTTCTGAAGGCATTAGGTCAGATGAGAATAACGTTAAGACAATCAAGGAAAGCACAGTGTCCACAGGTACAACAATTCGTCGGTTTAGCTAGTTATTTCAGAAAGCTCATACCCACTTTTTCTTTTAAAGTCGCCTATATAAGTAATATAAGTAGACACAACAATGTTCCATTTATTTGGAATGCAGAATGTCAAAACGCCAAATTTTACGTCATTGATTTGTTGAAGCAGAAGCCACTGCTGTTCATAATTTACTCTTGTTTTAGAAACTCAATTGCACACCGGCGCAAGTAGTCTTGGCCTCGGTGCGATATTAATGCAAAAGCAAGAGAATTGGTTTTGACCTATGGAATATTTAGTCAAAAACCTCTTCAGAGGAAAGTAAATATCATGTTTCGAGTTAAGACTCTGTCGGTAGTAAAAGCTCTTAAAAACTATCGTGCCTATTTAATTGAAATCAAATTCATACTTGTAACTGCCTGCAACTCACTAAAATTATCCGCTGACAAAAAAGATTTAAAATCACGTATCGCTAGATAGTGGATATATATGCAGGAACATAATTTTGATATTCTGTATTGTAAAGGTTCTGAAATATCGTATGTCGATTTCTTAAGTAGAAATCGTATTGAACACGCAAATCAAGTTCATTCCGAAGCACTGAATTTTAAGAATTGGAATACCGTTTTTCAGTTATGATAATCATAAAATCTTTACATAATGACGATACTGACGAAAAGAAAATATACAAGTTGTATAAAGATACATTTTTTCAAATTATCCCTCGAGAGAATGGTAATGATATTCATCTTCTCTTTGAACCTTTGAATAATAGTCATCAGTTGCTGAAAATCTTTCACGACGAACAAAATCACGTGGGTTGGGAGAAAACACTCGCATCTGTTAAGTTGTGTTTTTGGTTTTCAAATATCACTCGTTACGTAAAAAGATATGTTGAGCATTGCTTAATATATGCCGTGCGTAAAACTAGTTCTGGCCTCATTTATTACAAAAGCCAACGAGCTTTTCCATACCATACACGTGGATTGTTTGGGACCTTTACCTTACAATCCGGATAAATACAAATACATTCTTGTCCTTCTCGATGCCTTTTTTAAGTTTGTTCTTCTTTATCCGCAATCCTCTCTCACTGCAGAATAGACTAAAGCCAACTCTCCAACATTTATTATCATTTTTGCGACACCGAGTGAAATAATTCATGATGATGGAACAAATTTTACAGCAAAGTTTTTTAAATCGTGTGTCGAACATTTCAGCACAGGACTACACGTCACGACCCCGGGTGTACATTGCTGTAACCGACAAGTGGAAGCTAGCTTACAATTGCTAAGCTGACGTTTAAACTGAAGTTAAAGCTAGTTTCACTTCCGATGACATTCTTCTCACCAATCATGCTGAAGTGAAACTTAGCAAGTACATAATTCATTATTGAATTTTGTACTTGCTAAGTTTGACTTTAGCCTAATTGGTGAGGAGAATATCCTCGGAAGTGAAACTAGCTTTAACTTCAGTTTAACTCTCAGTTTAGCATTTATAAATTAGCTATTTTCTATTGATGATTACGACCTGGTTGTCGACATACATATTTAAGAGTATTACTTTAAAAAATAATTGTGGCAAGGGAGTTATACTTATACATTAAACAGTACGCCACAGGGATCCTTTGATATTTAGCTAAGAATATGCTAGGCTATTATATGCAGGTATATAGAAACAACTTCGGAGCACACTTGTGAATGAGCATTTGCTTGATTTTTATGCTAATAGAAATGCGTGCATGCCATTTTAGGTGCGCTAACGTGTCTGTACAAATGAAATGGTAGCACAACAGTTAACCTTGCTTTTTTCGATGTGAATATTTATGGTAGTCGTGTTCAAATGAATATGATACACAAAAGAATGAAAAATGTTCAATGATTCCAATTTTAATTAAATCTGACCATGCACCGCATCATAACATTTTGTACGAATTCTGTTTGTTAAATGCAACATAAACCTGACAACTTGCATAAAAATAAAATGTGTATTTTTTTGAATACCAAAAGTCTGCCTAGCGTTTGAAGATTTCGAAAGTTGCTTAATTTTAGGCGGATTTTCATGTCTGCCTGAATACCTCCTCAAATGCGTGTCCTTGTGTACGTTGGAATAACAATATCTATAATAAAAGTTATATTAACAATAATAGACTTATATCGTATTAACCAAAGGACAGATTAGAATAATAGAAAGAACCATTTTTAAATTATTTGATGGACAACAGAATAATCGAGCTATGTTTGAATAAAAAAGGTATATTTGAGCTTGTTCTGTTATCATAAGCTGTACAGTCTTACAATTTAAAAAGTTCATAATTACCAAACCGCAAGCGCGGTATATTAGACACAACGGCAGTTGGTAGCGCTAATCTTTATACAGATTTGGCGCGCCCATCTGTCAATGACGTCACCAATATACAAATTAAATGCGCAATTGAGGGAAAATATATGTGAATTCACAAACAATTATGACAATAAGGTACTCACATAAACAGGTCCAGATTTCCACGAAGTACGCCAAGCGAACTTTAAGATGGCTCCGATCAGGATGGCTCCGATTCATTCCCGGGGTCGTGGGCTGCTCCAAAGTCGTATCCAAATTCCTATATGTAGCGGAACAATAAGGAACAGGTTTATCAGGTAAAGACAAAAAAAGATAGGCAAGGAAAATCTACATAATAAAAATAAAGATACGATACCAAGCACGACAACTGCACTCCTCGAAGTTCCAGGCAAAACAGCCACGTTACAGTTCCCCGGAAAACACTTCCCCACTCTTGTTCTCCCGGCACTCGCGTCGCGCGATCTGGCGCAAACGCACAGTGACGTGACGGAAATACACGCCAAGTCTTTTGAATTTGTGGCGCGAAATTCCCGCACAGAAAGACTAAACTAAAAAATGTTTAGTGCCAATTTGGCACGTAACAACAGAAACGCTTGTTTAATACTTCCCAATGTCTCTGAGGCGAAAAAGCGGATTTTTGTAAAATTTTCGCCTTCAACTCATCAATATTTGTGGACATTACAATAAAATTTGGTTTTTAAATAATCCCTGGAAAAATAGCTCAATGTGATTAAATTAAATACTGCCGGTCATAATAATACTAATAAATTTTATTTGACATTTAAGTACAAGCAAATTGCAATTACTGCTTAATACTTGTAGTACTCTCGCGTTACGTGAGCAAACATTAAGTCGTGGGAAGGAGTTTATATAATTCAGTTAGTTCAATGAGATTTAACAAAAAGGTACCTAGAAAAAATTATAGACGTTTGGGTGATATATATTTGATAGCGTGGTTATTTCGATAGAATATTAGATTAGGACAAAAAATGAACGGAAAGTCACCTGGTTCATTTTTATACAAAAAGCAATTACGATCTGGATTTTACGCTTTTATATTAAAATCAAAAAAATGTATATAAATCTCGGTAATTAACCCAAAATATTTGAAAGTATTCGCAAGTGTTTAGAAACTCCCAACCAATGAAACGACTTCAATAATCGGTAAATTATAGATTTATAGGGTTACAGAAGTAATGCGTGGTTATCAAGAAATGGTGCAGGAAATAACTTTGACCTCTACCTTATGACAGTTCAAATCATATCGCTGCAAAAAAGCGCGAAATACTTAGGAAACATTTTAGCTTATTATGCCTTCAGATAAATGTAGGACGAATCTGAAGATCTTAATACAACATATCTAATCAGCTTGTTCAGAATTTTTAAGTGGAATAACACACAACTATTCCCGTACGGGATGAGGTTGCGTAACGCATAATTGAAAGGATAGTATTAAAAGTGGAACCTGCATGTAAATTCATGTCCAAGCACGATAATAGCAGCGCGGATATAAAAATACTTGTTAAAAACCTGAAATGACACGTGCGGGAGCTTCCGCTTTACGTCGCCTTGAACAAATTAATTTGCTGCAATCATTTCCTGCACTAAAAGTTAACAGAGGGTTTGCATAGGATAAAAAAGCATAACTCCAGTTATTGGACTTTGCCTCCGATTTTATAAATATAACATGCAGATCTTTAATAGTTGGGATTAATGGCAATAACAAGAATATGCAACACTAATTATTAAAATCGACGATTGCGCCGATACACACTTAATTAAAGCGAATGATAGAAACATAGTTTCCATACACAATAGCCCATTATTGTAGAAGCGATATACTGATAACTGTATATCATTGAAATATTTAGTTACTTTAATTAGTTGCACGTATATTTGTTCAAAGTATGGGTATATCCCAGTTTTTTTAATTTTCTGTTGATATTTACTTTGATAATCATATCTTTTAATTTAGGTTAGACGTACCGGTTGTGGAGTTTCTGTTTTATTCTTTTTGTCTAAAATAGACCAATTAAAGTGTAATAAGGCTCAAACAACCTCTAACTGTAGTGGAACCGGTTCAAACCATCTCTCAGAGTACCCGCCTTCCGGATAGGTTTTATATAATCTTCAGGTGTATTAGTGCTCAACGGCTTTTCCTTTAGACAAAGAATGTTCAAGGAACCTTTCCAGGTAAGCATGAAAAGTGTAGGAATCTTACGGCTAACTGCACCGGTTCATATATTAAGCGGTACTTAGCTAAGTTCCACTTATATTATTAAGTGATACTTATATTAATCGTACTGCACCGATTTCCATAGGAACAACTTAGGTATATTGTCAAATTACCAGTTCTATCCAGGGATTTTCTTTGTTTACTGTTGGTTAGCAAACATAACCTAACCTATAATATAAATTTTTAATTATTGTAAATTGAAACTTGCCGTTTAATTCATGTTGTTTTCGTATCAAGTCGATCATGAATAATAAAATAATTGAAAAATGTGAAAAGCAACGAAGAACTAATTTTTCAACAGAAGAAAAACTTGTTCTAATGCATTGCGTTTCGAAGTTAAAAAACATCATTGAATGTAAAAAGACCAATGGTTCTACTTGGCATGAAAAAAATACTGCATGGGATGCAATTACAGGAGAATTTAACTCCCAGTCCCCTACTGGAGTATATCGCAATAAGGAAAGCCTTAAAAATGTTATGAAAACAAAAAGGCAGAAGTACGAAAACTAGCTGCAAATAACAAATTTGAAATGCGTACAACCGGAGGGGAACTTTATTTCAAAACTGACCCCTGCCTAGACATTTTGGTGGAAATAACAAATAAAAAACAATTGAGGGAATGCCAGATGAATTTGGTGGAGACGCCCTTAGCCAAAATGATATACATCCTGTCACTGATGATAGTAATATAATGGTATGGTGCTTATTTGATTATTTCAGTCGTAGTTATAATTTTTATTGTAGTTAAATGAACATGATTACTCAAAGAAAATACTTTATTCTAATATTCCTACCAGTGTGCCGTTGACCCCACCTTTAACATCTGCCAAATCGCCAGTAGAGGTATATTTTTATTTTATGATAGTATATATCACAATTTTATTGTTTCAAATAGATCTGTAATGAAGTAGAAACCTGTAATTCAGAAAACATTAATTTCGGTGAAAATATGGAGAAGGTAAATTTTTGTATATAAATATAATGATATATCATGTAGACTATTTTAGAATGATTGGACGCTATACAAACCTTTAGATTTGAAAAGGCAGCCTAATACAAAATTGCAAATTCCTTGTGATCGTAGACGACCTAAAGCAGTGCAACCGATACATACTAACTACATATCACAGCAGTACTCCGAAGTTGCTACGTTAAAAGCAAAATAGTTAAAGAATGAAATTGAACTTGCAGGGAAGAAGAAGAGTTTAAGCTGAAAAGGTGTTCTTTAGAACTCGATATTGAAATTAAACAATTGCAATTAAAAAGACTAAAAAACAGTTTTGATTAGTTTTATTAGTTTTCAAGTAATATTTTATATACATAATCACATGTAGGTATAGCATTAAACCATTCTTGTATCCATTAAAAATATTATATATTTGTGCTTATATTTTTGAGTTACATTTGTGCAAAATAGGTTTGAATAAGGTTTCTTCTGAATGTATTTCCGTTATTGAACCTGTCATCTGCTGCTGGCACAGGTGGGATCTGACCTTGGAGTATCAAGTGCTCTAGTTCTTGCATATTAAACTCTTCTTCGTCAATTGCAGGTTCATCTTCATTATTTAGTCGGGTTATATTACATAATACAACTGATGCTATGATAATAGCTTGAATATTTGCAAACTTTAAACGACACCCATAGGCTAGCACAGGAAACCTCCTCTTCAATATTCCAAAGGCACATTCAATTTTGTTTCTAGTTCTAATAAGTGATTCGTTATAAAGTTGTTCTTCATTTGTTATTGGATTTAGCAGAGGAGTTAGCAAATAACGTTTGGACGGATAACCTTTATCTCCTGAAAGTAAAAAAATTTATCATTGCATGATCGCTTATGTATGTGATATACCTAATAAAATGCAGTGTGGAAATTGATTTGTTTCAAACATTCTTTTAACATTAGAGTGATTAAAAATTGTGCTGTCGTGACTAGAACCAGGCCATCGAGCAACGACATCTAAGAAATTCCCATTAGCATCACAAATTGCTTGCACATTTATAAAGAAATAATCTTTTCTATTTCTGTAGATTTCTGCATCATTTCCACCTACAAGATTATTCACATATTGTATGTGAATACAAATATATAAAAGTAACAATTTCAAATCTGGCGATATGATATTTACATGAGTGCAATCTAAAGCACCTAAAACATTTGAAAATCTTGCTATTCCATAGAAATTAGCTTTTATTATAGCCCTAGCTTCATGGGAAGCAGGAAACGAAACAAATCTTCTGTATAAAGAAGCTATCGCCCTAGATACTCTGTGAATAATTCTTCCTGCAGTGGAAAAATCCATACCCATAAAGTCAGCTATGCAATCTATATGACTACCAGTAGCGAGGTATCTTTAGCAGGCAAGAAGTTGGTTAATAGGAGACACACTGTTGTTTCTACAATAGAATAGTTTCATAAATAGCACATACGTACTTTAATGCAAATTTACACGTCGAAAGGAAATTCAAGCTTTTCTTCTAAGAATGGTAATAAAAACATCACAGTTGTCTTCGTGATACGAAACTTTTGAAAGAATTTATATTAAGGTAAAGTATGGTAATAGTTTTGCCTAATAATGATATTTCTTGGTACACCAAATTCAATTACTTCCACTTCATCGACGTCATCAAACAATTCTACATCCATTATTAAATTCATTTTGTGTATGTTAAGAACAAAATGATGCAATAGGCAATACACCAAATTAACAATTTACGAATTATCAATAGGAAATACCATAACCGTGAATATCAAAATATAACCTCAAAACCATTTAAGTGGCACCTAAACTACCACTTAACATAAGTGTCACTTAAAGTTCTACTTTGCTCCGGTGCAGTTCTATTTAACATATAAGTAGAACTTATAACCTTAAGTGTAACCGGTGCAGTTGGCCGTTAGGATCGTATGTCCCTATGAGTGGTATTTGCTTCCCATCCCCCATCTATCCCCTCACCGGCACCTATGATAGCTTTCCGGTGCACACTATATTACTCTTCCGTCACTCCGCTATTGTAGAGTAAAATTAATTCAGATAATTATCGTCCATTTAGCACGTAACATAGTCACTGCTAGAGCCTTCTCAACGCCTGTTCGAATAAAGAACCTTCATTTGAAATTATATTGATAAATAGCGCTACTATTTATCAGGCTTTTAGGATAAATTTTTTTTTATGTATTCAGCTTTAAATATCTATAACATATGCTAACAGCAAGGCGCAACTAAACATTTACAGCTGGGCTTCCTGGAGCTTATAGATTGAAGGATGAAGACGCAAGGTCATATTCACAAATCGTAATCAAACAATAAAAAGCCTTTTGTAACACTCTGTGTAACTTGGGAAATAAACATTTCCTGGTTTTCACAAACAATGGCCGACTATAATTTTAAAATCATTTAAAAGTATTAGTAAATATATTTTAATCAAATAATACATTGGCATTGCAGGTAGAATTGTTTGGTTTCTGTCTAACAAGCGAAAATTTCGTTCGACATTATTATGCAGTTCAACGCAAATAGCTAATATTTGCCTACATCTCAATACACTGTATCACAGCTAAATTAAATGCACTATATTGCTAGGGGCAATGAAATTGTTTGTCCCATTAGAGAGCCGCAGAATATTGCGAAATTAATAATGTATTCAAATCAGTCATATACATTAGGTGTTAAAAGAAATATGGCTGTGACTGGCTTTTGCCGAAGGGAACTATTTACGTGTTCAGTCAGTTACAGAGCTAAAACACTGCAGTGGAATTTAAAACCTCTTTGAACTAAACGATCATTTGGTATAGACTTTCTGGCTATATAAAACAACACTAAGATGTATAATATAAATAAGTGTAAATAAACTAGTCAAGATTAACATTTATTAACGTAAATCTGATTTTTAATTTTGTTCGTAGAGATAGTCATGTAAATGTAAATTTTCAGAAATCAGATTTAATCGAGAGGATGGTTTGTTATGTTACTGAGTAAATTTACTGAAGTTTTACATATGCTTAGTTCTTATGCAAGAGCAAAACTATTTTCAAAACTCAAAAATTTTTAACTAAAATTTTTAATTCATCTTTGCAATTTTGTAATGTATCAAAGCCTTTTATTTCTACAAATAGCATTTCTTAATTATTTATACGCTTAACTAGCACATTAGTTTGTTTAAATATTTCATTCTCGCTTTTAAATATCGAACCATTACAAACTGTTCCCATTTCGAATGGGCCTGCACCTTGCCGATGTTCTAGATTACTAGAACAGGTGAAATGGCTTGCGTGTTCTAATGAGCTAAGGAGCCAAACTACAGGTCCAACCAAAGTAGTAGGATAATTAGTGAGGAACCAGACGAAGATAGCTCCCCGAAAGTGGGCAGCCGCTCTTTCGGTACTTAGATTGGCAGAGACCACAGGGGTCGGTATAGCAGACTAAGACACACTACCGCGATGTGGAAGGCAACGGGAAACCACCACATTACCTCCCAAGTACACAGCGTACCTAAATTATAATAAAATGATGGCATTCTCTGGGGTAAAAGATTCCGGAGTTAAAATAATCCCCCATTCGGATCTCCGGGAGGGGACTACTTCGGAGGATGCGATCGGAAAGTTAAGAATAAGAGTGAGGAACATTTTGCGAGTCGGAGCGTGGCATGTTAGAACTATGAAGCAAGTGAGTAAGCTAGAGAACCTAAAAATGGAAATGAATAGGTTATCACTAGATATAGTAGGGATCAGCGAAGTTTGGTGGCCAGAGGCGGGGGATTTTTGGAGTGGAGACTTCAGGGTAATTCATACAGGAGCAGAGGAAGGAAATTTGGGTGTGGGGATAGTTATGCGAAAAAATATAGGATACTGTGTAGAAAATTAATTACAAAAGAATGAAAGAGTACTCATGGTTAGATTAGAATCTAAACCGGTAAACACAGTAGTAATACAAGTATACATGCCCACCTCTAGCTACAGTAACGAAGAGGTAGAAGCGTAAAAAGACATAGAAGGACATAAAAATTTAATAATTACGGGGGATTTTAATGCAGTGGTAGGTGAGGGTACGGAAGGAGCGATAGTAGGTTTATTTGGTTTAGGCACTAGAAACGACAGAGAAAATAGGCTGGTAGAATTATGCAACAAGAACAATTTCATCATTACAAACACATTATTTCAACATTATGCTAGAAGACGATATACGTGGAAGATGTCAGGAGATATAGGAAGATATCAAATAGATTACATTCTTGTTGGACAACGGTTTAGGAATCAAGTAATAGACTGTAGAAGCTACCCAGAAGCAGATATAGACACTGACCACAACATCGTAATTATGAAGGCCGCACTTAAATTTAAAAACTTGAAAAAAAGAAACGGAAAAAGGCACTTGGACCTACAGATACTAAAAGAGAAAGATATTCAAGAAAGATTCGAAAAAAGGTCAAATGAATTGCTCAAAGATATCGGGAAAATATCTGATACTAAGGAAGTAGAAACAGAATGGAATAACACTATATCCAGCCTCGACATGGCGGCCAGAGATATTCTGGGGTATACACAAAAAGAAAATAAGAAACCAAGGATAACAAATGATATCCTGAATTTAATAGAAGAAAGACGAAAATACAAAAATAAATCAGACGAAACAGGAAAACAGAGATACAAAGCCATAAAATGTGAAATTATTCGCAAATGCAGGAAAGCTAAAGAACAATGGATTGACGACAAAGAGGTACAAACTAAGATGGAAGTAGGAAAGACAGATGAAGCATACAAACTAATTAGAATCAATTTTAGGGATATAAAACCGTATAGCAAAAATATAAGGAACGCGGGAGGAAATGTCATTATAGAAAATGTAGAGAAAGTGGGTAGATGGTAAGAATATATAGGGAATTTATATGCAGGAGAAGAACTAACTGCATTAGAAAATGAATCAGACATGGAAAATGATGACTTAGGATATCCTATACTTAGAGATGAATTTGAATTAGCATTGAAGGTTCTAAAAAATGGTAAGGCGCCGGGTACAGATAAGGTGCAAGCGAAGACTCTGCCGCTGGTCAAGCAGTAACAGAACGTCTCTTCCAACTTGTAAGTTATATGTATGAAACAGGCGAGATACCCAACGATTTCAAACATAACATCATAGTAACTATACCAAAAAAGAAAGGCGCAGATAGATGTTAAAATTTTAGAACAATAAGTTTGACAGCACACGTATCAAAATCTTAACTAGAATTGTACAAAGACGAATGGAAAAACGGGCTGAAGAAATACTAGGAGAAGATCGATTTGGATTTAGGCAAAACAGTGGAACACGGGAGGTTATTTTAGCTCTGAGAGTGATAATGGAAAAAACAATAGAAAAAGGGGAAAGCGTGTATATAGGGTTTGTTGATCTGGAAAAAGCATTTGACAATGTAAAATGAAAAAAAAAAGTTCGAAATACTCAAAAAGATTGGAATGAGTTATAGGGATAGACGGATAGTACATAGCTTATACAAAGAGCAAACAGCAGTAATAGAATTAGAGCAGGAACGTAGAGAAGTAAACATCAGGAAAGGGGTGAGACAGGGATGTTCCCTATCCCCATTAATTTTTAACTTGTACATTGAAGAGGCAATGAATACTGTCAAATGCAGGAAGACATTTGGAATTACTATGCAGGGACAAAAAAGTGATATGCTTAGATTTGCAGATGATATAGCGGTATTAGCATCTAGCAAGGAATAGTTAGAAGCTGCTGTCAATGAAATGGAAACGGTTCTAACAAAGAGATACGGTATGAAAATTAAAAAAAGTAAAACTAAAGTACTAGCATCAAAAACAAGAATACAAATATGTAACACGAACTTACAAGAGGTTAAGGATTTCTGCTACCTAGGAAGCCAAATAACGCAAGATAGGGAAAGCACAAAAGATATAAAACAAAGATTAGCACAAGGTCGTGCTACATTTAACAAGATAAAGCAACTACTGTGTTCAAAAACAACAAACATAGAAACAAGGAAAAGATTGCTTAAAACATATGTGTAGAGCACAGCACTGTACGGCTGTGAAGCCTGGACAGTAGGAGAAGCAGACAAGGAAAAGGTAGAAGCCTTTGAAGTGTGGTGCTACAGACGATTGATGAAGATATCATAGACAGACAAAGTTAAGGACGAAGAGGTACTAAAAATGGTAGGGGAAGAAAGAAATATATGGAAAACGGTAAAAAAATAGGAGAGATAGGATGATAGGCCACATACTACGGCTGAGGGAATAGTGCGGAATATATTAGAAGCAGAGATAGGAAAAAAGAGAAGAAGAGGTAGACCTAGGTTAGACTACTGCACACAGATAGTGAAATATGTAGGCTGTAGGAGTTTCAGGGAAATGTGTAGGCTAGCTCAGAATAGAAATCAATGGAGGTACGCATTCAACCAGTCCCAAGATGGATAAATTAATGACGAAGAAAGTAACTGCACTTAAACATGATATTTTTTATAAGCAACTACAAGCATTGGATTGAAAATACTCTCGAATAATGGTAATTGCGTGAAAGCATTTACTGGAAAACCATTATTTCGGCAAATGTCTAAGTGTTGGAGGATCTTGGCAGCCACAAGTTGCTTACCCCCCTTCAATAAATCACAGTGACATAGGGCATAATATTAGAAAACAATAGAAGAAACACGATATTTATTATAAGCAACTACAGGCATTGGATTGAAAATACTCTCGAATAATGGTAGTTGCGTGAAAGCATTTACTGGAAAAGTATTATTTCGGCAAATGTCTAAGTGTTGGGGGATCTTGGCAGCCACAGGTTGCTTACCCCCCTTCAATAAATCTCAGTGAAATAGGGCATAATGTTAGAAAACAGTAGAAGAAACATTATATTTATTATAAGCAACTACAAGCTTTGGATGGGCAATATTCTCGAATTATGGGAATTGCGTGAAACCATTTTCTGGAAAACCATTATTTCAGCAAATGTCTAAGTGTTGGAGACCTTGGCAGCCACAGGTTGCTTACCCCCCTTCAATAAATCTCAGTGAAATAGGGCATAATATTAGAAAACAATAGAAGAAACACGATATTTATCATAAGCAACTACAAGCATTGGATGGGCAATATTCTCGAATAATGGTAATTGCGTGAAAGCATTTACTAGAAAAGTATTATTTCGGCAAATGTCTAAGGGTTGGGGGATCTTGGCAGCCACAGGCTGTTTAACCCCCTTCAATAAATCTCAGTGAAATAGTTCATAATATTAGAAAACAATAGAAGAATCATTATATTTATTATAAGCAACTACAAGCATTGGATGGGAAATATTCTTGAATTATGGTAATTGCATGAAACCATTTACTGGAAAACCATTATTTCAGCAAATGTCTAAGTGTTGGGGGATCTTGGCAGCCACAGGTTGCTAACCCCACTTCAATAAATCTCTGTGAAATAGGGCATAATATTAGAAAACAATAGAAGTAACACGATATTTATTATAAGCAACTACAAGCATTGGATGGGCAATATTCTCGAATTATGGTAATTGCATGAAACCATTTTCTGGAAAACCATTATTTCAGCAAATGTCTAAGTGTTGGAGACCTTGGCAGCCACAGGTTGCTTACCCCCCTTCAATAAATCTCAGTGAAATAGGGCATAATATTAGAAAACAATAGAAGAAACACGATATTTATCATAAGCAACTACAAGCATTGGATGGGCAATATTCTCGAATAATGGTAATTGCGTGAAAGCATTTACTAGAAAAGTATTATTTCGGCAAATGTCTAAGGGTTGGGGGATCTTGGCAGCCACAGGCTGTTTAACCCCCTTCAATAAATCTCAGTGAAATAGTTCATAATATTAGAAAACAATAGAAGAATCATTATATTTATTATAAGCAACTACAAGCATTGGATGGGAAATATTCTTGAATTATGGTAATTGCATGAAACCATTTACTGGAAAACCATTATTTCAGCAAATGTCTAAGTGTTGGGGGATCTTGGCAGCCACAGGTTGCTAACCCCACTTCAATAAATCTCTGTGAAATAGGGCATAATATTAGAAAACAATAGAAGTAACACGATATTTATTATAAGCAACTACAAGCATTGGATGGGCAATATTCTTGAATTATGGTAATTGCATGAAACCATTTACTGGAAAACCATTATTTCCGCAAATGTTTAAGTGTTGGGGGATCTTGGCAGCCACAGGTTGCTTAACCCCCTTCAATAAATCTCAGTGAAATAGGGCATAATATTAGAAAACAATATAAAGGGAACCGAGCTGTATTGCTGTGTGAGAATTTCAAGGAACTATGTAGGTTGGTTTAGAAAATAAATAAGTGCATATACATGTCCAACCAGTTTTGAGACGGGAAACTCAATGACGAAAAAATAAGCGCAATAAATCTGATGATTATTATAAACAACTAGTTGTTTGTTGTGAAATATCTGCAACTAATGTTGACTGTGCTAAAAGATATATTGAAAAAATATTAAATCAGTAAATGTTCAAGTGCTGGGGGAAATTGGCAGCCATAGGCTGCTTACCGCCCTTCGCAACCACTGAATGTCCGAGAAATTGTAAAACAATAGAAGGGGACCGATCTGCATCTAACAAGAAAGAACTGTGATGAAAGACAACAAACAGAACAAAAAGTTGTTGAAAACGTATGTGTGGAGCACGAAATACGAGCAGTCGGAAAAGCAGACAGAAGAACAGTAGCAGCCTTTGAAATGCCGTGCTTCGGATGAATGAAGATGGACAGACAAAGGTAATAACAAATAGGTTATAGGAACAGTAAGGGAACAAGGATATCTTTGAGAAAAATATGAGAAATAGAAGGGCAGAATACGTTCTAAGGCATTTTTGGGGAATAGTATGGGATATATGACAAGCAGAGATAGGAAAAAAGAGGTGGATGTAGACCTAGATCAGATAGTGATAGATGCGGACTGCAAATTTCGGGGAAATCTGTAGGTTAGTTCAGAATAGGAAACAATGATGGTACGCGTCTCACCAGTTTCAGGACTGAAGACCCAATGATGATGACAAACTGTTCTTCAAATAAAATTTATAAACATCCGGTTTTTAATGATACGTAACTCCATCTGTTGTATCGCAGTGTTAAATATAGCTTAAAATATCTGTCGACTACAGTCACTTGCGGCAACGTTGCCGCGAAATTTTTGCTGCTGTGTTTACAATTATACTAACGCCAACGAGGCTAATCTTCGCGCGAGAAATATTAAAATTCGTATTTCAACTACGTTTAAGTCGCGATCGGATATTTATTACAATACTCGTTTTCCAGCTGATACCAGTAAACAATTATCTGTGCGCATATGTAAAACGACAGTCGCTTATGAGTTTCCGTTGAGTAAACTCGCTTTTGAGTTTTCGTGGAGAACAGTCGAAGTCATGCTTGTGTTGAACATTATTACGTGCAGCTATCACAAATCTATGTTTGTGTTTCGGTGTTAAATTATGTGTTAGTGTAAATATCCCTGTCCTGTCTTTCCAATTTCCCATAACATTTCAGAAGATCGAAACAATTGCACATGTGCTGCTTCAACTGACGTTTTTTTACCTTGACCATGTTAAATTTACGTACAACAATACCGCTCCTTTATCGGTAGTCCGCTACATCGAAGGAAAAACATTACATTTCGTCCGATAACGGGGTTGTATTAATAGCTAATACTACAAATGAAACGCGAGGTTCCGAATTATTACTATTTTTTACTTTCGCCCAAGTGCACCAAGTTGCATGTTTTGAATTAGGACATTGTTTATGTTTGATTTTGGTTAGATTAATCTGTTTTGGCTTTAGTTTATTGTGGATTCTATTAGTAAGTTTTGCTATTTAATTCGATTTTTTATTCGGCCTAAACATCTGAAATTTAAGTCTTATGTTTAATAGGATTTGGATATAGTGAATGGCATTTTTACTTTTTCTTAGGAATTGATGGTATAAGATATTTTTGGTGTTCGGAAGTAAGTATTATCCCCGCCCGTAATTTTTTTAGTTACCTGAATTATTAAAATTTATAAAAATGTCCGAGAAATGTTCTATTGCTTGTTTAAATCATGAAGAGTTGGAATATGAACTTAGATAAGAGGTGTAGAAAGTAATAGACCGGTAGCAGATAAGAGAGAAATTATTGCACGGTTATTGGCAAAGAAAACTGGTAAATTTGGTTGATTAAGTAATATTTGTATATGTAAAAAAAAAGTTCTTTGTAGAATGTAAAGAAATGAACGCCACTAAGTATTCAGTGCGAAATACTTTACCACAGTTTGAAGGTAACCTAGCGCATTCTATCTTTAAGAAAGTGCAGTCCAATAGCACATCATTCCGGTCGTGTTAAGATAATGAAAACATTAAAAAAGAGAATATTCAGAAGAAGCGGTTTTGTTTAAGAATGAGATTTAAGCAAAAATTCTCACAATGGAAGCAGAGTTGCATAAATGCATAAATGGAAAGCTTTGATGAGGGAGTTCGTGGGCCCCATCAGGCAGAAAGTGTAACAGCCCCGCTATTCACGTTTGTTACACCACCTGCTCCAATAACTGCGTGATGCTTCTTTTTTTAACTTGGGGTTTTTGTGCGAGAAACCAATTTCTTTTCTTGAGGTAGAAAACTTTACTGTTTCTTTACAAGAAATATCCGTTTGCAGTGTTTGTCTATTCTATTTTTGTCCTCGGTGATTGCCATCTCATACATTTCATTTTCCTATATCCTTTACGCTTCTTGACTTGCTCCGATGTACTGGTCGTTTAAGTCGGACAAAACTGTTAGTTCTTGAGTTTTTCTTGTAGCTTAGTAAAAATTTTTTATCTATTCTATTAGTATGTACTGGTCCTTCAAGCCGAATATAAACTATTGTGCTAGTTATTGAGTTTTCCTGTGTTTTCTAAGACAACTTTTTTTATTTATCCTATTGCAGTTTCCAATGTGTTTTTTCTGTAACTCTCTATGACATTTTTAAGCTAGGGCGAAATCTAGTTTGTTTGGATTTCGATTCTACCATTCTGTCTCTGTTTTGTTAGTAGAAAACCTCCAATAAGGGTGGATATGTTCAAGTTAATGAATAAATTCCATAATGATCTTGAAAGCATAATGTATAAACAACTTCGAAATACATAAATGGAAAATAAAGACACCCATCAGGCAACACTATAGCGGCGAAATATTTATATATGTTGAAACACAAATGATTGTGAATAAGGAAGACATAAAAAAGTACAACAAAATTTTGAAACAACAAAATAAGCACTAATAATTTTTTAAGCAAGGACCATATTTTAATAAAGAAAAATATATAACGAGGATTTATTTAGAAAAGTTGGCGAACCATAAAGAAAAAAAGACGTTGGAATGGATAAAAGAGGAAGAAAGAACTATAAAAGATTTGAATATACCTGTTAAAGAGTAGGAGGAATCAATATTCCTGTTAAATTAGTAATGCTTATAGACAGAATACACAACATATACTATTGAGACGAATTGATAAAATATATGAAAATAAAGAAGTATAGTCCAATTTTGGGGAAGGTGTTTTTGTAATTATACCAAACAATACTTGAAACTTCTTTCGACTCCACTCGTTGGATACAAGTGAAGCTTTATCCTTTTTTTTTTGTTCGCGGCTTAGTCTGGGAATTACCTCAAGGGTGAGCAATGAGAATGGGCGTGGGTATGGTGTAAACTCAATAATAAGCAAACATAGAAAGAAAAAGGGAAATTGAGCGCTTTTGTATCTATATGGACAATACAAGAAATTTAATACTCTTATGAGAAGATACAGAAACTCATTGGATATAAGCACTATAAAAAAACTTACAACTTAATGAACTAACACATCTAAAAACCTCTTAAACGTATCTGCATCCTCTTCTATCACGATGGTCCTAAAAGAAAAGGTTACACAACAAATTTTCTATTAAAAAGACACTATTTGTGCTTTTCAATAAAAAAGCATAATAATAATTATGAGTTAATCATCTTGAGTTTACTACACCATAGGTATTTTAGTTAAAAATGGTTATCTAGAATAAATCAATTGTAACATGTTTGTACTTTTATAGTGTTTCAGCATTCGTCTAATTTCGTTACTCAAAAAATTTATTTTCTCAAAGGTATTCTTATTAAAATCAATTATTCATAGAATAAAAAACTTGAAGCCAAAAATGTAATTTAATGTAGTTTCTCTCTTTTCTTTTTTTTTGTTAAATATAGTTACAAATACAAAATAATAAAATTGAATTCGGATTTTAATTATAAATCTGTCTTGACATAACAAGACCTTATTTTTAATAATACTTTAAAACAAGATTCTTAATTCCCAACGAACAGATCTGTGTATTGGTTTACATATATTGGAACGTCCCGTTTTAAGTTTTATAACTCATTGCAATTTTTAGAATCTTTTTAACATAATGCTCTGTGGTTAGAAGCCTTTGAATCTCTCCTTTGGTTAGATATTTTACTGAATTGACATTTGTCAAGTTGTTATTGTAAAACTGGATTAATTGATGCACATTAATTTGCTTTTGTTCATAAAAAAGTGGTTTAATTGTGGGAAAATGTTATCTCACCTAAGGGCGATAACGAGCCCATGTGGTGGCTCTTCGTTCTTCTTGATCCAGCCTTTGAATCGTAACGACGAACTTGGTGTGTAAGCAAAACTTTATATCGCTTATTGTAGCGGATTCTTGCTTACTACCTTGGATAAAATTAATCTTTCTGATGTTTGTGAGTACGAAAGTTAATTATTACGCCTTTGGCGGATTTTACGTCGTTTTGATTAATACTATTTGGTTGGCTTTCACTCAGTTCGTGAAGCACATTTTTGTGATATTTGTTATATTCTACCCACATTGTTATGTGGTAAGTAATAGCGTTATAGCACTTCTTGTTCTATGTATTACATGAATTTTAGGGTTCAAATCTAGGTTCAAATTTAACTCCAGAGTTTAGTTCAAATTTAAGTCCAAGTTTACGTCTGCGTGTGAGTCCAAGAGTAATTGCATATTTTAGGTTTAGCAGTTCCAATTTAAGTAGATGCACATTTGTGAAGATTCGTTTAAGTAATCGTTCTGGTGGTATTACGATTACCCAACCTCGACAACTTACTGAAATAGATGGTATTGAAGCTCCCGACGAAGAATTAATTATTGATACAATAAGTTCCATCTGCTGGACTACCGAAATATTAATCGAAACCTGTTGGAGTTATCCGTGGATGAATATTACACCTGAAGCGATTTTATGTGACTATCTGTAATTGCTGTAATCCTGTTAAGTTGGATTTGGAATCCTTGGCTGCTACTGGTGCATTGGAATTATTTCTTGAGGTCGTATACTTCCTTATTTAAGTGTGTTGTTTATGTTCTGTTGAGATTATTGGATGAATACTTGTGTATATGAAACCTAATATGCACCCTATTATTATTTTGCTTTGCATGCAACCATACTTATACCTGTGTGTAAGGTGGGTTGCGATAATTAACGTAAAATCTGTATTTATGATAATATTATTTAGGTATTAATGATTGAATGCTTCCGTAGCAAGTGTTATGTTCTTATGATTGTTGCTAACAACTCGTTAATGCGTTCCAGTGATTTATACATATTGATTGTAAATCTAGTCACGAGCTTAGACCCTTGGTTAAATTATTACTCACTTGAGTTATGCTGTTACAGCTTACTTAGTGGCCACCAAGTCTGCGTATCAGATTATTACTTAGTACTAATTATTTTTGCGTACGGGCTCGTGCCCGGATATTCTTAACACCATTGCGTTATTACTGTTAAATATTATTTATACAATCACCTGGAGTAAACATATATTTGCTTATTGTGAGCACTTAGCTTGGTTAATTTTTTTCTTGAATCATTTAGGTTTGAATCTTGTATGTATGATTATTTGTAGAATTATTTGTTCTAGTGAAATTTATATTTATGTGTTTGATTTCATGTTTGGCTACTTCAATAAATGGTTACTTCAATAAATTCAGGTTTAATTCTGTGCCCTGTTAATTTATTGATATAGTGAGTTACCTTGGGTTTCGCCCGAGAATAGTGGTACATTTCTCGTTGATTCTGCTTGCTCCTGTTCCTGGCGCCCATTAATAAAATAGTTAGTTTTGACTTATTGGACCTTTCTAGTGGTTCCTTATGGTCCATGAATGCGATTCTTTACCCACCGCCCTGATGAGTCTTTTCTGAGCTATTCCGGAGCACTATTTGTCATCGTAACGTTAAGGAACCCATTATATCGATTAGTTATCGAATTTTACCGTGGCAATATTTCAAATAAATTTAGTTCATATTTCTTATAAAAAATTTAAATCACACGTAACTAGTTTAAGTAAATAAAATTTCAAATTTATCTTGGTATAGAAATGACACAATGACATTATTAAAGATTAGACATCTGTAATTAAATCTTTTTAAACAGGAAGTGGACTTTGGAATCTCTTTGTTTTTGAACACATGTATATTCCACGTGTCTTACAAAATTATTTTAATATTACCTTCTAAAGGACCATATTTCACTTTGTTTAAATTCATTTAGCACTATTTTAGCAAATAACTTTGTTATCAAATTAAGGAAATATTACTATTTTTTATGATCTTACACAAAGTTAATTCGTCCGCAAAATTTAACATGATTAAGCAATCCTCTATTAAAATTTAATATCGTTCGTCAATCCAATGAACACTTTTAAAAGTCTAGCAAACGTAGTAACTGAATGTTTAAATACCTGGACTTAGCGAAGAAGTTACCTCTTCCAAACGAACTGCGATGCACAAGTGCAGGTCCTGCTTACAAAATTTGATGCCTAGAATATAACGTTGACGACCAACATCTGTTCAATACGTCTTCCCCAAGAAATGTCAAACAACAGCTTTAAATACATCCATAACGAAAGTTGCTTTAATTACTAAATATAAATCTGGTTATTCCAAACGCGTTAATAGTCACCGATCTCTTTAGACATGTTTGTTAAGAAGCGTGATCCATTGTCTTGCCGGAACTTAAAGAATGATAACCATTCTGGGGCCCCCAAAACGACCACAATTTCTATCCCCATACTATATTATATGTATCCGAAGACTCCACTTGACACGGAAACGTGTCCGCATCCTCTTAAGTTTGCAGCTTCGTTCACATGTTAAACCACAATGGCGAATTTGACTTCTAGTATCCTCCACGTAGAGAACAGTTGATATGTCTTGCGCGTCACCTCGTGACACTATTTACGCAAGCGGTATTTTAATTTAATAACAGAAAGGATATAATCCGCCTACGGATTAGGCAACACAAATGACTTGTTCGTTACGTAGTTCTTTTTAAATACGTTTTCAAAGTGTTTATTGCTATTCAATATTTTCTAGTAATGCATTTAGAGCTAATTAAATGATAATAATGTCCTGTTCTATTGTGAAATTGTTTCCTTCAGATATTACTATATCGAATACAAAAAATCAGATATCACAGATCTACAATGAATAGATGTGATCACTTTAAAACCAGTGCCACAGAATATATATTCGTTACAAACTACCTATATCAGATAAAAATATAAATTGCGGAACAATTAGTTTAGAGTCAAACGTCCCAAGGTTTCCATCTTGAATTCATTAGCAAAGAATATGTAGAAAAATAGAGCCGGGTTAGGAGAGAACAAACTTATGTTTGGAAAAAAATGGGTCAGAAGAAAAACATTGTTGACGTCTGGTAGAAGATAGAATTTTGACAACTAATATGACATACTAAACTTTATAGGATTTAAAGAAAAAGGTAAACATGTAGACATGTCCTATATAAAGAACATAGTGTAAGAAGTTAAAAAAAATTAAAATTCAAGTAAATTCTAGGGGCGGAAGGAAAGAGTCAATAATATGGACTATTGGAGAAACATCGACAAGAGCAACTCAAGCTTCTGAAATGTAATAATATTTAAAAATTTTTGAAAAAGTAACTGGATAAACAGACTAGGGAGTGAAGAGATGTTAAAATGAAATTGTGGAAAATAGTCTATTTGATGAATATAGTAAAGAAAAGGAAACGGCTGATATGTCATAATTACGAAATAGAAATTTTGTATCACGGATAGTAGAAAGAAACGTAGGTGAAGAATTACTTAAATAAACAAGGACCTGTGTTTTTAAACAATTTTTAAACAAAATAGCTTGTGCGAGGTTTACTGAGATAAAAAATCTATCTACAGAGTACACAATTGGATATTGACAAGACATACTGAAGATAATGTGACCATCTATTCAATTATTCTTAATCGTCATACTGGTATAGTTCCTAATAATGTAAAGTTGAATTTTAAAATTCTATAATGAATTTTTTTTAATTAATATCTAATCAAATTAAGAAGTGATTCAATGCTATCTGCCATAAGTTTGTTTTAGAGGCCAGGTTGGAAACAATCTTTTTATAAAACCAGTAATTTATATTTAATTAAAGACTAACCTCTGGAAAATGAGTTAGTACACAAATCGGAAAATGTTTTCAACCTTTTTGGTACATAATCAAAAACTTTGAATCCCCCCTTAAACTTGAGTCAACCACACAAAACAAGTTATCCACTTTGTTCTACGATATTCCAAACCGGCCCCAAAAAAAAAAGAGCGGAATGGATCACAATTCGCGGTATATTTAATTCCTTAGTCACCTGAAATTTGCTTCTTAATCGTAGTCATAATCATAATTAGTAGACTTTAATTAGAGGTTTAGAAACATATAAAACAGTTCGCTGCAAGGTAATTGCGAAACTCTTGATTCGAACTAATCGCAGCGCAAAGTTTGAAGTCGTTCTGTAGCTCGTTTGTGTCTGCAGTAGTTCATTATATTCTAAGCACGTGTTCTCTACGTTATTAGTAATCAACTACTTTATTGTATTCTACAACAAAGTTCGTATTGTTAGATAGAAACTATAAGTATAATGAACACTATCTAAATTCAACCCTAATTAAATTTCTCTACATCCGAATTAAGACTAGGATAAGTCAGCACCAATATTATATTTAAAACAATACACAGCAATTTTAGGAGGTAAACTGTAATGCGCTGTATCTATTCTTTACAAATAATTTTAATGCCGCTTTTACGTATTGTGATGATGCGTTACTATTATTGATTGTTATCACTCGCCCCCTAGTTATCCTGGCTGAGGTCTGCCGAAAAACGGTCAGTTTGGTAATTAACTCATAGTTTTTCAAATGGATTACGGTAGGCTTTACAACTATTTCACAAATATTAATTGGGCGGAGTGACTGTACATTTCTGATCTGGAATTAGCTGCCTACATTTTCTATGAAACTAATTTTTATGCACTGCAAACGTACGGTCCTCTTAAAAAGTTATTTGATAGGGATAGCTACCCTATTTGGTTTAATAAAGAGCTTAAAGATTTGATAAAAGAAAAGCTGCTCATAAAACGTACAAATGTTTCAAATTAGTTGATGACTACGTTATTTTCTGCAACTTCGTACACGCTATAAAAGATTGTCTAGTGCACGATAAAACAACTGTATTTGTACAACTGAGTTATCGTTGAAAAATAATTTTAATCTCATGGAGTTTAGTTAATTATAAAAGAAAAGATAAAGAAATTCCTTAGGAAATGTTTTTAAATGAAGCTAGGGCTACCGAAGGCGATTGCATAATGAATCTTTTCCCTGAGCATTTTTCTGCTGTATGCCCGGATAATTCGCAGTCGCAGCGCTAAAGAAAAATGAACGCTGTGACAAGTATGCGGGTTTAAGTGTGGGAAATGATGGAGAGGTTGAAATTGCGCTGTATCAAAACACACCAAGGCATCGATGAACTAACAAAAGATGCCGCGATCGGCGATTTCGAGATAACGTACTCTGTTATACCATAAACTTTGTTCAGAAAAAAACTGCGCGACAGGTCTAGACTAGGAGACAAAAACTGAAAGAGAATAACGACGGGAAAGTTAACGAGGACTTTATACCAAACTTTACAGCAAGAGAGAAGATCGAAATAAAAACACACCACGGCAATACCGCGAGTGACCGCATCGATGAACTGACTAAAGTGGTCGCGACCGGCTATTTTGAGATAAAGTACTCTGTTGTACCATAATCTTTGTTCAGAAGACAGCTGTGCGACAGGTCTAGACTAAAAGACGAAAAATGGAAGAGAGCAATGACGGGAAGGCTAACGAGGATTTTATACCAAACTTTGCAACAAGAGGGAAGATCGAAAAAAAATTAGACAACGAAAGGGTTATTCAAATCATAATTGGACATTCGAATCACACCTACGCAGTTCGCCTTAGCAGGAATAACCAGAGTTACTGCAAAAAGGGCGAAAAAACCGCTCCCCACAAATTATTAGAATATGCGTTGGAGAAAGCTAGTAGAAGCATTACTCATCGAATATTGATAGAACAAAAACTCAACTGACCTATAAGCCTAGAAGAAATCAAAGAACTCTAGCAAGATGCGGAATTTTAAAAGGCGCACAAAAAATTTGTGGGACGAGTTACGCCCCGATTATAAAACCACGGTCCGAGCTGAGAGACAGAGAACAATGCAGGCGCGGTGGTGTAAGATGTGAGGGAGGTGGGTGGATAAGAAAGAATATAATAAAAAAATATGGTGAATCCAATAATAAAATTGAAAAGATTTGCCATTATAAATTTATTATCGGTTGTAACAAAACAATAATTTGAATGAAACAAAGGCAGACAATAAAATCAATTTCATTGAAATGTGGTAAATCAAAAAATGTATATAAAAAGTAGAATAATAATTTCTGTGAGCAGATTAGGTATCAGACGTAGAGGAAAACCACGAGGTAAGACACATCCTAATTAATATATAAATACACGCGCGCGCGCACACACACATATGGCCATATGTGTGTGTGTGTGTGTGTGTGTGCGGGTGTGTGTGTATTTATATATTTATATTTATTAATTAGGAAATGTCTTACCTCGTTGTTTTCCTTTACGTCTGATGCTTAATCATGCACGCATGCACGCGCGCACCCACACACACACGCACACACACACATACATATATATATATATTCTCCTACCTACACTAAACTTAAACTTTATTTTTGCTTGTTTACTCCTCCCTTTTATTTTTATTTTTATAAAAAATCTGTGATTATAAACTTTACTACTTTATTTAATTAAACAAAATTTGCTACACGACTTTTGTCGTCGTCCCTATTTTAGTATTCAATAAATGACTTCTATTTGAGGTGCTTTAGCAACGTTTGGTTGGTTCTTTATTTACTGTTTACTATATATTATGCCTCGACTATATGAACTTTAATCTCAGGGCGTTCACCTACTCACCGTGAGTTCAATCGTGAGTAGATGTGCACTACCCAACCAAACTGCACACTCGTTTGTTTTACCACTTTTTTAATGCACTGATTTACTATATATGCCAAATTTTAACAGATCAAAGTTGCTTGGTTCCAAATTAATTTATGTAACTATTTATGACTTTAATTTTGACGTTTTAAGATATTCACGGTACTTACCAGAATTATACCGCGCTGAAGGCCTTCTTTTAACTGCTGGCTCAAGATCGTATTCACCGTACGCACCTTCACAAGGATTCTCAATCGTAGTCCACTTGCGTATTGCCTCCAGGTGTTCTTAACCAATTTCGTTGACCCCAAATCTGAAATAATTTTACCCCAATTTAGAATTTAAAAACCGTTGTATCTACTTCCCCTGCGTTAATTCTTCCTCGTAATATACTGCTCTCCTGTTTCTCTGCTTCGTACTCCAATTAATCCTCTCCTTGCTCAATCCAAATCAATCCAGCCGTCCTATTTTAAATCAATCCTTGTCCTGCTATTCCTTTTATATCCACACGGTGTCCTTCTGCCTTTTATCTGCTCAAATCACTCCAAAAATTATCAATATCGTCGTTGCCTTCTATATCCACTCAAATCTCCTACTGCCGTTAAACCAAATCTTTCCAAATCCAACACCAATCTTGCACAAACCTAAATAATCGTCGCTTTTCCCGTCGCACTAGTTACCACTCTAAATCTTCTTTAATACTCGTTGCCTTTATACTCTCGATGCTTCTTATTACTTCCACTTTGACTAAATTATACTCTTTAATACACATAAACTTTTATTTCAATAAATATTTGTACAACTTTTAACGCAGGTTTTGTAAAACACGTCTTTATCTAAATATAATCGAAATTAGAATTTTTATATTTATTTCGCTTAGCGATAAGATCAACAACCTTAGCTTACTTGAATTACAATTCTAAAACATACAATATCCAATAACAATTCGTCTTTCCTTTCGTGTCCAAAATACCTTCACTACAGTCTTTATAATATTCTTAATTTCTACTATTGGTCCAAAACACTTCACAACTCTCCAATAACCTTTTATATTTCTATTCACTTTTAATTTTGATTTTACAATTCGTCCAAAAGTTGATTCTATTAAAAGAAAAGCCAAATAATTTACACACGACCTGGACGCTTTGTTGGTTGCAGATATCCATAAATGCGTTCGGCTTTCCGACGGCAAATGTACTTTCACTGGCTCATAAAATATCAACTCAGTATAAAACCTTAAGTACCGTGCATTATATCAACGTCATAAAGTCATGTTGTCTACCTTTTGGCACATATGTTTCAAACTAAAATGGTACATACTTTAGCATATGTAAAGTACAGCAAAATATAGTTTTTTTAAATTATTAGATCTGATATATTAATCCTATTGTTTGGCATACACCCCTATTAACACAAATCTACCCTTAGAAGCCTTGTACCCCCCCCTTACATAATATTGGCCCCACTGATTTTGAATGAAATTGGAAATTTCGTATGTTTTTCTCTTCCCCTGGTGTGCAAAAATTTCTAATTTTTATTTAAAATCACCCTTTCGTTGTTTCATTTCAATTTGGCAACCCCTATTCGCCTTTCTCTCACATCTATCATACTACGCTATATTCTAACCTATACTATACGACAATAACAAAAAAAAACAAAAACTAAACTTTCCGTTGCATGAACCACATTATAACCTATCCTACTAAACCCTCTTCCTGTACTACTCTATATGGTTATAAATTCTCCAAGTAAAAACGCCCGCGATATCCCCCTGTCATATTATCTAGCTCAAACGTATTTCCTTCAGCAAAAATACGCGTGATCTTGTACGGCCCTTCATAAGGAAACAACAACTTCGCGCAAATGTTTCTGTCGCGGTTTGAAACCCTTAATCGTTTTACTACTACCAGATCCCCTATTCCAAAAGTCGTCCTTTTTTTAATTTTCCTACACCTTCGCTCGATGTCCCTACGCTGCATCCTTTCAATTCTACGCCTAGCACTACCTAACAACTCTGTTATGTCTTGTATCTCGACTTCCTCCCTCCATGGTCTAGCTGGTATAATCCTTCGCATCAATGTTACCGGACATGTTTTCGTAACCGAACTCGGTACGCTATTCATAAAATTTTCTATTTGTGGCAGATATCTAATCCATCTGTCGTGATGCTCCTGTGTCGCCAATCGTAGATATTTTATTACCTCTCGTATAAAACGTTCGCATGGATTAGCTTTCGGATGCCGTATGCTGCTAAATGATACTTTAATATCTGCCCTTTTTAACCCGTTCCTGAATCTTTGATTGTTGAAATACGTCGCGTTGTCTACCAAAATCCTTTCCATCTTCCCGACCTGGCTTTCAAATTCTCCAATTGACTGCAATGCATGCACCGTGTTACTCCGTCTTGCCGGAAATAATTTACAAATTTAGAAAAAACGTCTACCATCACCAATATGTGTCGATACCCCTGTTCACTCGTAATCAGGTTGCTTAAGTAATCAATCGCTACCAATTCTAACGGTCCATTTACGCTCACGTTCATTGGCGTATTCTGCAACACCACGTTCTTGTCTTTACCTAGAATACAAATTTCACACCGATTTATCCTTTCTTTAATCACCGTGATATCACTTCTTGCATAAAACG
Source organism: Platerodrilus igneus (assembly GCA_036346225.1). Classification (NCBI taxonomy): domain Eukaryota; kingdom Metazoa; phylum Arthropoda; class Insecta; order Coleoptera; family Lycidae; genus Platerodrilus; species Platerodrilus igneus. Next base: position 2,985,272 of record JARFIW010000454.1, on the reverse strand, counting down.
CCTCTCTAAATACCAAAAATGTTTTTCTGATGCCTATATGTCCGAATTTTAAATGAATTTCGTCTATGATTTCAACAGCCTCGTCTCTTGATAACACTACCAGCTCTGCATCCCCTATCCTTTTTACCACAAACTGCCCTACGATGGTAAATCCCCGGTACTCTTCCATATTTTCTCTTGTTAGTTTCTCGCGTATCGTGCTCACCTCACTGTGCCTCTGCGTCTCTATAAGCTTGGCGTTTGTCCACCGACCCACATCCCTGAACTCCTGCAAAGCAATTAAACACCCCTTTATGTTTTGATTCGCTTCCACCTGCGGTCTGCTTAGAAAATCCGCCGTCACATTCTCCTTTCCTGGTTTATGCTTAATTTCAAAGTCGTATTCCTGTAACACCAATGCCCACCTATACAACCTACTGTTTAGAAACTCCTTTTTCTTCATGAACGTTACCACCGTGTTGTCGGATTCTATTAAAAATTTCTTACCTAACAAATAAAAACGCAACTTTTTCACCGCATATACTATGGCCAACATCTCCTTCTCTGCCGTCGCATACCTGGTTTCGCAGTCTTTTAATACCCTGGAAATGAAAACAATTGGTACCTCAGCTCCATCCTGTATCTGCACCAACTCAGCCCCGATTGCATATTTCGACGCATCCGTCCTCAAAATAAAATCGTCTTTAAAATTTGGATATTTTAACGCTAACTCTGTATAAAACGCACCTTTTAAATCCTGGAACGCCTTCTCTCGTTCAGCGGTCCATTTCCATCTCTCCTTTTTCTTTAACAAACTCACCAACGGCACACACAATTCAGAATACCTCGGTATAAACCGTTTGTAATAATTTAGAACCCCTAAAAATCCCGCAGTCCTCTCACATTCTTTGGTTGCGCAATATTTTTCAACTCGTCCAATCTTTTATTGCAAATTTTCATCCCTTGTTCGCTAATTTCAAACCCTAAATACGTAACCTTGCTCTTAAACAACTCGCATTTCTCTACGTTCAGCTTCAAACCCCCTTCGTCCAGTCGTTGGATCACCTTTTCTAAATGCTCCAGGTGTTCTTGCTCGTTCCTTGAAAAAATCAACAAATCATCCACATAATGCGAACAGAAACATTCATATTCGTTAAACAACTTCTGCATAGCCCTTACAAGTGCTGCTGAAGAACTACTTAAACCAAACGGAACTACAGAAAACATATAAATCTCGCCTTCGATACTAAATCCGTAAACTTTTACTGTCTTCATGCAACGGAATTAACCAAAACGAATTTTTAAATCTAATTTACTGAAAATCTTCATTTCATATACTTTATACAACAAATTATCCAACCCTTGTGGTTGTTCGTACTGCGGTTTCGTAATCGCATTCAACTTCCTCGCATCCAAACAAATCCTTATATCCCTTTTGTTGGGTTTTGGTACAATAACTACTGGGTTCACATATGGAGTTTTCGCTGGTTCGATAATACCTCTTTTAACATTTTGTCTATCTCTATTTTAACCCTATTTCTTATGGCAAACGGAATTGGATACACCCTTGTATTAAACCCGCTGTCTTCCGTGACCTCGAACTTATGCATATACCGCCTCGCAAATCTTGGCTCTTCATTAAACAAGCCTATATATTTATTAAACAAATCCCCTAGCTTCATCTTAATTTCATTACTCACTTTCCCTATCTGTTCATCATTAATTAATCTCGCAAACATATTACATAATCGCACTTCAATCCGTCCATAATTATCCTCTTTAATCATTCCTAATCCTGTACTATCTATATCATTTCCATCCCTATATTCTGAACTAACCGTAGGCACCACCCATAACCTATCTTTATCAAATATCCTAACTGACCTATCCTTTCCATCTATATTCATCCCAAAATCCTCTATAAAATCCATACCTAATATGAAGTCTAACTGTAACCCCTTTGTAATTAAAAACTCTGCATCCCCTGCTTCTTTATTTCCTATATATATCGGTACACGGATAACATTATAAATCGTCGTTAGCTTTTTGTTCATCGCTGACCATAAATTAACCCCATCAATTGTTCCTATTCGTCCCTTTAAAAATTCTCCATGTTTCACTACCACACTCTCATTTACCAGCGACAACTGTGAACCACTATCAACTAAAGCAACATATACACAATCCCTTAAACTAATATTTATAAACAACAAATTCTTTTTATTAAAAATGTAACTGTTTAACAATAAATCCCTTATGCTATAACACACGTCAATATTTACTCCTAAGCGGTCGGTCGTCCAAAAATTCGCGTTTTTTTTTGTTCCTGTGGCGTTTCGTGAATCTGCACCACCTCAATCCTATCTGGGTCCGTTGTAGTTGCGCTCGTCGTCATATGCTGGACGTTTACGTCCCTGTCCATCCGGCTGTTTCCATTTTGTATTCCGCCCCCAGTAATCCGGCCGTCACCCTCGTGGTTGCCGTGCTGGTATCTGTTTTGTCCATTGTATCCATTATCCCTGTGATCCCTATTGTAATACGGTCGTCTATGTACTTCGTGTCCCCAATGATTCCGATGTCCGTGGTTAAAATTGTCCTGTCTGTAATTTGGTCTGTTTTCGTGGTACGGTTGTCGTCGGCTGTCTTCCCTATAACCCCTGTTTTGCTCCCAATAGTTTGTCCGCGTTTTCGCCTCCAGTGCTGTCGCTAAATCAAAGTTTCTCATTACCCCTAAGAATTCCCTCAATGTCTTGACATTTTGTACCACTACCACCTTTGTAACTTCTGGTTCCATATGACCTGCTAGTAGTAGTACAATGTCGTCCTCGCCCAATTTCGGTGTCAAGTGTTGTGCCTGATTAAACTTGTCAATCGCGTATTCTTCGCGTGTGCCGTGAGTCCTGCTGTAATGTCCGGTAATTAAATTCGTCCTTATGTCAGTCTGGTGTGTATTGCTCCAAAATTGTTCTATAAAGAGTTGTCTGAAGTCAGCGTACGTGTCGTATTGTTTTCGAATGATATTATGCCATTTTTCGGCGTTGCCCGTCAAAGTCGCCCCCACGATCTGTAGTTTTGTTCTCTCGTTTTCAGTCCCTACGATTTCGTCTAGTCGATCCAAGAATCCCATGGGCTGTTCTGTCCTACGTCCCTCAAACTTCGGTAATGCGTCCCGGTTTAATCTAACGTGCTGTCCGTAGTCTAGTCCAACGCGCCTCCTTTCTAGGTCGTCCAATTTTTCTTGTATCTGTCTAACGTCATGTCCTACCCTGGTTTCTAATACCGTGACTTTGTCGTCAAGTTTTTCGTCCAGTTGCGTCCTACCGTGCACATTTTCGTTTTGTATTGTCTCTAAAGTTTGTCCTAAATTTCTGTAGTTAGTCATATGTCTTTTGTCGCATGTTTGTATTTCTGTACTTAAATTCGAAAACCCGCTAATCATCGTTTCTTCCACTGTGTCTACACGTGTCTTAATTTCCGTTCTTAGGTCCGTCCGTGTCGCGTTCAAGTCTCCCTGAAAATGTACCCGTGTGTGTTCCAACTTGTCGTCAACCCTGTCTACTTGTTGTTGGACCTCTGTCCGCATGTCGTCCTTTACAATCTGTATTTGTGTTAGTAAATAGTCCTGCGTGTAGTTCATTTTCGCCGTCAGTTCCGCGTGCGCCGTCCTAAACTCGTTCCTTAGCTCGTTATGTGATTCCGTAATTCTATCTGTCAGTTCCGTATGTGATTCCGTAATTTTGTCTGTCAACTCCGTCTTAACGGTTCTTAGTTCCGTATGTGTCTCTGTAATTTTATCTGTCAACTCGTTCTTTAATTCTGTGTGTGACTCTGTAAATTTTTTTGTTAAATTCGTTTGTAGTTCCGTGTGGGAAGTTTCCATTTTGTTAGTTAAATTCATCAGGAGTCGTATTATGTCCTGGTTCCCTGCAGTTTCTGTCTCCTTAACCTCCGGTACCGTCACCTGGTCCGTGTCCATGTTTGTCACCTCCAGCTCTGTCTGCCTCACGTCCGTCTCCTGTATGTCGCCCCCTGCGTCTAGCTCTACGTCTTGTGTCCTTAACTCCATTTCAACCCTGTATATCAGTCCCGATCTCGTGATCCTTTTCGTGTCCGCGTCCGTCATCTCTGCTTCCTAGTTTTGAACTCGTTTTCTGTAAAATAAAGAAAAAAACTACGGGCCCCACCTAATTTCGGGATCCCGTATTCTACTCTCTTTCACTCTAATACTTTTCTAGCCTTTTTCTCGAGCCGCACGTTGGGTTTGCCACCTTCTCCTACCTACACTAAACTTAAACCTTATTTTTGCTTGTTTACTCCTCCCTTTTATTTTTATTTTTATAAAAAATCTGTGATTATAAACTTTACTACTTTATTTAATTAAACAAAATTTGCTACACGACTTTTGTCGTCGTCCCTATTTTAGTATTCAATAAATGACTTCTATTTGAGGTGCTTTAGCAACGTTTGGTTGGTTCTTTATTTACTGTTTACTATATATTATGCCTCGACTATATGAACTTTAATCTCAGGGCGTTCACCTACTCACCGTGAGTTCAATCGTGAGTAGATGTGCACTACCCAACCAAACTGCACACTCGTTTGTTTTACCACTTTTTTAATGCACTGATTTACTATATATGCCAAATTTTAACAGATCAAAGTTGCTTGGTGCCAAATTAATTTATGTAACTATTTATGACTTTAATTTTGACGTTTTAAGATATTCACGGTACTTACCAGAATTATACCGCGCTGAAGGCCTTCTTTTAACTGCTGGCTCAAAATCGTATTCACCGTACGCACCTTCACAAGGATTCTCAATCGTAGTCCACTTGCGTATTGCCTCCAGGTGTTCTTAACCAATTTCGTTGACCCCAAATCCGAAATAATTTTACCCCAATTTAGAATTTAAGAAAAACCGTTGTATCTACTTCCCCTGCGCTAATTCTTCCTCGTAATATACTGCTCTCCTGTTTCTCTGCTTCGTACTCCAATTAATCCTCTCCTTGCTCAATCCAAATCAATCCAGCCGTCCTATTTTAAATCAATCCTTGTCCTGCTATTCCTTTTATATCCACACGGTGTCCTTCTGCCTTTTATCTGCTCAAATCACTCCAAAAATTATCAATATCGTCGTTGCCTTCTATATCCACTCAAATCTCCTACTGCCGTTAAACCAAATCTTTCCAAATCCAACACCAATCTTGCTCAAACCTAAATAATCGTCGCTTTTCCCGTCGCACTAGTTACCACTCTAAATCTTCTTTAATACTCGTTGCCTTTATACTCTCGATGCTTCTTATTACTTCCACTTTGACTAAATTATACTCTTTAATACACATAAACTTTTATTTCAATAAATATTTGTACAACTTTTAACGCAGGTTTTGTAAAACACGTCTTTATCTGAATATAATCGAAATTAGAATTTTTATATTTATTTCGCTTAGCGATAAGATCAACAACCTTAGCTTACTTGAATTACAATTCTAAAACATACAATATCCAATAACAATTCGTCTTTCCTTTCGTGTCCAAAATACCTTCACTACAGTCTTTATAATATTCTTAATTTCTACTATTGGTCCAAAACACTTCACAACTCTCCAATAACCTTTTATATTTCTATTCACTTTTAATTTTGATTTTACAATTCGTCCAAAAGTTGATTCTATTAAAAGAAAAGCCAAATAATTTACACACGACCTGGACGTTTTGTTGGTTGCAGATATCCATAAATGCGTTCGGCTTTCCGACGGCAAATGTACTTTCACTGGCTCATAAAATATCAACTCAGTATAAAACCTTAAGTACCGTGCATTATATCAACGTCATAAAGTCATGTTGTCTACCTTTTGGCACATATGTTTCAAACTAAAATGGTACATACTTTAGCATATGTAAAGTACAGCAAAATATAGTTTTTTTAAATTATTAGATCTGATATATTAATCCTATTGGTTGGCATACACCCCTATTAACACAAATCTACCCTTATAAGCCTTGTACCCCCCCCCTTACATAATAATATATATATATATATATATATATATATATATATATATATTGGGGTGGGAGGGGGAGTTAAATAAGATTAAGTGAAGTATCTTAAACTAGGTATATTAATTACGTAATTACGTAAGGGTAAGGTTGGGAAAATAATAATGCTGTAGATCAGTCTAGTTTTATTAAGTCGAGAGTCAGGTCATAACGGAAGCCAGAATTGCGCTACTGGGTTCTTAACGTTATTGTCATGACGCATTGCTTCGTGTTTCTGAAACTTGAAGCATGCATATGTATATAACTCTCAACTCAAATTTACGGAACCTACTTTTAGTTATATTCCATTTATTGGACGAAAGTATCTCAATAGCTGACGAGGCAGAAATTGTATCGCGTTAAAACCCAATGTAGTAGCATTGGTGTCGTGTCGGTTTAGTGGTGTATACATAAAGGTGTCGCCGTGGATCAATGTAGTAAGCGTACAACTACGGATCCCAAGGTCCTGGGTTCGAATCCCAATACGGCCGACTGCTTGAAAAATGGCAGGTGAGTATTTTTCACAAAAATTACCCCCTCGTTCGGATGAGAGGCTAAATGGAGGTCCCGTGTGTGAGTGTTGTTACGCACGTTAAAAATCTTCACCTTGCCTGGAACGGCAAGGGTTTGACAAAATTCTAAATTACCAGGCAACAAAAAACTCGCCCCTGGCCAATGTGGTACCTTCGGGTGGAGCATTGGAAATGTAAATGCTCGGTCCATACATAAATTATAATGTATACTCGGATAAAGATGTAATTTGTATAGACAACAATTTTGATATCAACAACACTGTTATAGAATTAGATGATATTATTACAAAACTTAATAAATTGGAAGATAATAAAAGCTCTCGCCCGGAAGGGTTATCTCCTCACAGTCGTGGGGTGCATCAATAGTATTTTGTTTTTGGCTAAGTATAAAAGAAATTTTGCTACTTCCATCTTTAGAACATGTAATCAGTCTGATGTCTCCAACTATCAGCCAACTAGTTGTCTAAGCTGAAACCTGAAACTATTTAAGACATTAATTGTTGATGATATATCATTACATATTAATAGGGTAATAATATATGGACAGCATGGCTTCTCAAGAGAAGGTCTACCACTTCTAACCTTGCTCTAATAACACAATTTATTTCGGTTGCTTTGGAGATGGGTTATCATGTTGACGCAATGTATACTGACTTTTCCAAGGCATTTGATAAGGTTAATCACTTAATATTGCCATCTATTCCATTTGTCATTGGAATTCCTGAGAATTCACTATTTCTTCTAATCAGCTATCTTGAAAACAGATCGCAAATAGTTAGATTAAAGAGTGTTAACTAAGATAGTTAATGTTACTTCTGGGGTACCGCAGGGTAGTCACTTAGGTCCGTTGCATTTTAGTATTATTATTTATTAATGATATGGCATTGGGACCTTTAATTCAAAATTTCCATTATTTGTTAATGACATGAAAATGAACTTGATCCTTTGAGTGATTGTTGTTACATTAATGGAATTGAACTTTTTTCCTAAGCGCAAACTTATTTCATTTTGGGGAAATTGCAACTCTCCTAAATTTTAATATTCGTGGAATAAATTATCGTTTCTTAAGGTCAACTCCATATAAGATCTTGGCATTTTTATGGAGTCTATATTAATTTTAGCTCAGGATTTTGTTTTTATCATAAATAATGCTTTAAAAATGTTAGGATTCATGAAAAGAATTACAACTCATTTTCAATGTGTTGATTCTATTCAAATCTTTTAGCTTTTACTGTATCGTAGAATTCTAGAATATGCATTCCCAGTTTGGTCCTCATACTATAACGTAGAAATTAATGCTTTTGGTGCCCAAATTAATTTTTTTAAATTTGCAGCTTTTAAATGCACATTTCTTTATCAAACTTCACGACTAAGGAATTTAAATGTTTCGTTGAAGTTGCATTGTTACAGCAGCATAGGGTTAAATATGATGTTATCCTTCTTTATAAGATATTAAATAATACTATTAATTGCTCGTTGCTCAAATAGAAATTCTAGAAATTCTAGGCAAAAAGCTTTTTTTATTCATAGTTTTCATAGAGCAAAATATGGTGTTAGTTCGCCTACTTTTAGAATAACTACTAATAGCAATAAAAATAAAATTAATCAATTTAGTATTTCCTTAGACTCCCTTAAGCGCAACTTACAAGACAGCTCTTCATCATAGCTTATATAAATGTGTTTAAGTTTTATAATTATAGTTTAGTTCATATGTTCAAATGTTTAGTGCCTAATTATAAAATGGCTGTAGTTATGTATTGTCAGTTCTAGCTCTACCGGAAAGTAACGTCAAAGGGTCATTGGCTGTGCGATGTCAGAAGGTTCTAATGTTGTTTTCGACACCCAGGAAGATGATCGACATGGTGTTGACGTTTTGCTACCGTATGCGGTAAAACCATGAGTACAGTGTCCTAAAAGTTGTATGATATACGTTATCTGAGACATGCATCGCCATCATATTAATTATAGTGTTAAAATATCCAAACTTTTTGAAATTTTTAAAAGAAGCACCCAATGCATTTTTATGCACATATGCAAAATAATTATTAACTGCAACACAATCAAACGATTAAGATTACCAACATGTTCAGTTAACATGTAAAACGAATGCACCTGGAATATGCAACTTTGTATATCAGAAGTTGCATAGTGAGCATCATGTAATAGATACTTGGTAATCATATCACTTGAAAGATAAGAATCTGTTGACTTCGTAAATTTCCTTAGAGCGCTTTCACACTATGCGATTGCGGCGTGGTTTACCGCACGCGGTTTACCACTGCGATACCTCGTGCCCAAATTTTACCTTACTTTAAATGAAACGCTATCAGATTAGTGCGAGTTACATATGCCCCAATTAATATGTATATAAATTTAAATGCAACTATTATGTCTTAAGAAATAGAAAGTTTCATTGTATAATTGAAGGTAATAATATACAAAGTTACCGATAGTTCATATCAGACATGAGAACGAAAGCAACTACTTTGTATTCCAGACGCAACCTGATACTGCAGGTGTAAGACACAATGAACTGCAAGAAAAGCAGACTTAATTAAGATTACTAAGAAGAAAGACATTGTATGTTATCAAGAAATAGCAGACGGTGAGATCTGCATTTCCCACAAGATGATGTGAGAGCAGGGATTATAGAAATACCTTGAGAAGCCCCTGATGGTTAGTCAGTCGCGAACTTTATAACTTTAACATTGTTGGTAGTTCAAGGTATTCACCATTATTTTTAATTATTAATTATTGATTATTAATTTCGAGTATTTTGTCAATTTCAATTAGTTTAGTGAATATAAACGTTTAAGTTGATTGAAACAGAAAGAAGTCATGTTTGTAATTGTATAATTGAGAATAAAATTGATAAAAAGTTTTTTGGAAAATAAATGTTTTTAAAAAGAAGCTCCCCAAAGGACCAAAACTTATTTTGCGACGAGGAGAAATTACCGGTATTACCTGCGGAAACCGCAAACACAGTGCGGCTGGCAGTCAGAAACGTGACAGTTTTAATACCGCACGGAATTTGAACGCCTATAGAAGTAAATGGGTGGCAAATAGACGTACTTAATCATTAGTAGGGTAAAAGATGTCAAGGATTGATATAATTATCAAATAATTGATCTGACAGAATTTTATTAACAGATGCACTCAATATCTTCGATGCTTAGTTTCACGTTTTTTCCTTCATTAGTGCATTAATGATAAAACAATTACACTCCTTCTTTTCATTATGAATAAACTCACTGCTACCCACACAATCTGTCAACATCGAAGTACACACTTGAACGATATTTTTAGATGTGAAAGCAATGTCCGGTTTGCCCGTTGGTTTATCGCATGCGGTAAACCGTGTGTGATCAACCGTATAGTGTGAAAATGCTCTTATGCTAACCGATGACCCAGTGATGTTACAAAGTTCAAGTGTTGATATTGATACCTGACTAGAACCATCAACCTCGTTTCTCAACCTTTTTATTGCTGAAGTATGCTGTAAAACGGATATATGCTGAAATGTTGAAGTAGCGTGTCAAATGTTGCATTTGTATTTGAAGTATACTACAGCTTTTTTGTTACAACTCAAGAAATAGCTCTCGATTTGCACAAAGCATTATTAACTGCATAAACGTATACATATACTTTTTATTGTATGCAAAGTTATAAGCTACAAACTGTATAAAACTGTGGCACTACCAACGTACGTCATTGGCGCTTGTAATAAAAAAATTAAGATTAGAGCAAAAAATAACCTACGATTTAATCAAAACTTAAGAGGTTCAAATATTGAGTGCTAAAAGCAAATCGCCCTACTCATTATATTAGTTTTAGTGCAAAAATTGGTTAAGTTCGTTAAATTTGTATAAAAGCTTATTTAATATTAGAATCGAATCTGTATTAGAACAAATGCACAGTAATAAACTAATGCATTGCATTTACATTTCCAATGCTCCGCCCGAAGGTATTACATTGGCCAGGAGGCTTGTTTTTTGTTGCCTGGAAATTTAGAATTTTGCCGAACCCTTGCCGTTCCAGGCAAGGTAGGGATCTTTAACGTGCGTGACAACACTCACACACAGGACCTCCATTTAGCTTCTCATTCGAACGAGGGCGTAATTTTTGTGGAAAATGTTCACCTGCCATTTTTCTGTTTTTCCATTTATTCGCCAACTAATTAATGTAACAGCTTTGTCAATTGCGTATTAGAAATTGTAAAATAACTGTGCGATGCAAATGTAGGAATGTTAAATCTTATAATTTCTTGTTCTTTAATAATTTCTTTTTACATTAGATATTTGAATTTCAAAGGTTTTCACTGATTATAAATGTTAGAGAATATGTATAATTAAAATATCTGTGAGGTTTATAACTGGACTAATAAGTTCCACAACACTGCCGTCTATATGTGCTCCCTGGTACTTCATAAACCAAGTAGGCGCAGTACTATACTTTATATCCTTTTCTCATGAATATCTGCATCTCGACATTTCGTCTCGTACTACGTTACCTCACCCCAACCCGCGCTTTTATGGCAGATAGTAGGTAACCTGCTGTGATGAACTCTTAAACCAGCAACGCCAATTTTTAAAAAAACCACAGAAACCAGACACTTGCTATAAAGAGGCAAGATTCAAACACTGTAAAGATTAACGTTGACGCTCCCTTCAATTAAGGTGTGTATAATTCATCTTAGTTGGTTCAAGTGTTAACTACTAATTTGAAGATTTCGGGTTCGATTTCGGACACGGAACGTTTGAAGAATGTTAATAGGGCTTTTTCAATAAATGTAGTTTAGGCGTGTTTGTTGTAACGCATATTAATGATCCCTATTTTGCTTGGGTTGGTAACAGTAGGATAAGATCGAAATTTCCAAATACACTTCCTAGTACCTCCGGATGGGGTTTGGATAATTCAAACATACAATGTAATCTTTCTCATGAAAATATCCATTGTTAAAAATGTACGACTTGTAATAGGATTTTGTGTCACTAATTTGACATTTGTTGTAGTGTTAAATTGAATGCTGATGTTTGTCTTTATCGACTGAACAGAACAGTAGTTATCATTTATAGAAATGTATTAAACTATAAAACAATATCGCCTGTTCAATTTTTGTGAAGTGCAAGCTACAAAATTTTAACTTGTACCCATTATTTATTTATATTCTTTTTTCAACTTCAGAAATTTCACTTATTTATAAACAACTTGATTTGTTTTTTTTGGTTTTTGTTTACGAACTTTATCAAATTTGAAGTTGATGGCATATTATCAACATTCTTGCATATATGTGCTTTCAAAATCCGAAAACTTGTTAAGTTTATTTTACGTTATATCTCTCAACGTTTCAACGCCAATGATGCATATGACATGGGCATGTGTTCCGTTCTAGATAACAGCTGTATCGTGTGAAATACAGTTTCCATTTTTTAGTAAACGAATATAACTTTCGTACCAAAATATTACCCTTCTATTTATAGATTCTTGGCATCGGGACAGCGGAGAAGCAAATGTTTGCAAGTCCAACGTCATCTACTATTTACAAATTGGAAACCTCAATAATTAGATTTATTTACAAACCGTGGGTTAACAAGCATAGTACCAAAAGAAATATTTACAAAATCCCAATCGAAAGTTTCCTAATCGTTCTGTTACAACATGATGTAAATAAAAACGTCAATTCACATGTAACGCAACGTAGAAATATACATTTAGGCAAACATAGATAAGGAATTATTTCCCAGTCAGCTAAAATCTTAAAACTTAAATACAACATAAAGCATATTTACACAATGTTTCCAGCCCTAAATATTTACAAGAATGAAACAGTACATAATATGTAGAGTACTTTTCCTAAAATTAAAAACGCAACAGTGATTTTAAATTGCCTAACCCTAAATTAAAATTAACTATGTATTAAAAAACTATTGACGTTAGCATTTTGTAATATTAATTTTAAAGCAGTAAAAATTGCTTTAACGCGAGCTTCGGTTTATACTAATTGTGACTGGAAAAGCGAATTACGTAATCACTTGTGCACTGTGACAGCAAATTCTTAGCACGCAGTCTGTAATTTATTGTATCATAACCACAAGTACGAAAACTAAAGCATTTACGTGGTTATCAACTAATAAAGGTAGGAGCAAGATTTTATAACAGCATCAAGAAAAAGAAAACAGAATAATTGTACCTAATGAAGAGTAGCTGCCTGTCTCTGGTACCATCGTAGCGAATCTGGAAGTGTGTACTACACTTACCGGCGGACTGGATACTCTATGCCACGTAGTTTAACTGCAACACTGTAAGAAATTAATGCCTTTTACAAGAAAGCATCTTAATAGCACCGTGACTTACAGAGTTTCTTACGAGAAAGGACGCTGTATATAGTAAAGTCCTTCAAGTTTCACCCTGTATTTATAAGGATAAAAACTATGGGTTTTCGTTTCAAATATAATTCCCATCATAAAATGTCAAGTATTCAAGAACTGTCCCTGCAGGTTTTAAATAAAACAACTGCGAAGCATTCGTAGAACATGTCTTGCACCCCAGAGATAACATAACGGCTTCCAAGAATTGCTAACAAGGGGACAACTTTACTACTCGTAAAACTGAGTGAGCTGAACATTTGCAAAATAACAGAATACCGCTTGATAGAATTTTCTAGCAAAGTATAAATAACAAACCCATTACCAGTGTTTATTTACGATGCAGGCAGTTGGTACGTATTTCAAAAAATTTACAACGCAAGTTTTTTTTTAATCTTTCGAAAGACAAATGAGATTACTATAGAATAGATATTACGTATTTACCGTTGTACCGAATCCTTAAGGAAATTTTGCAGGACGTTTAAATAAGCGCTCAATGCAAATGAAAGGAATTTCAATTTGTTAAATCACTTAATGACTGGGAAGTTAGAAATATTTTAAGGCGTCTCTAAATAACCGTAGTTGGAATCAATCGATTTCGGAAATTTAAGGTAACACGTTAGCTCCAGACTCCATCGATTAGATGCGTCTATTCAAACGCAGAAAATCGAGTGGTCGGAAACTCTCGAGCCAAATTATTCATTTGGGAAAAAAGAAAGTGCTGCGGTTATGACTCCATTAGCTATAGAGATCCAAAGGTGCGCTATGACACGCAGTGCTCCATATAACCTGCACGTTTCGCCGACACCGACCTCCACGTCCCAAAAACTGATAACATAGGTGCCGTAAGGGCGAGTGTAATGCCCTCAACAGACATCATTTCTTCCAGAATAATTAACATAATCGTAGTAGGTCCAGTGGCAGGTGGTGAGAAACGATTGCGGCAGTAGAAAGTACCATAATTGTCTTCTAGCGACTGAACAAAATCGGTCCACTTGGCACAGCTCTCATGTAATTAGTGTAAACAGTTTTCTCACGAACACATACTTTTGCGTTTTATGTAAATATTTGGTGTGTCTTAAATATGTAAGTATAACATTTTATACTCTATTATTCGGAAGGGTAAAGGATAAAAAAGGTACACGATCAATCACCTCTTCGAATAGGAGATTTGATCTGTAATCGGTGAGTTAATATTTTTAACGAGGGCCATAAGCAGCCAGATTGTGACAATGTACGGTTGCACAAGACAAATTAGTTTCGCAAGTAGAACAAAAATTAAATGCAATCACAATATGATAGGTTATATGAAACCGCAAAATTGATATTCTTTGATTGTGTTCTAGCAGTTCTGTTCTAACAGTGTTCGAGAATTTTGCATTGTAAAAGCAATCGAGATAACATGGATGTATGAATTTGTGGTTAAATAAGCATATTGATCCAGAAACTTTATTTAGTTGCTACTTTACTGATGAACAACACACATTGTTAAACCCAAATTTACATATCTTGCTTAATTCAAAAATGGAATTCAATGACTGAACGCTTTATTTGCAACTTAAAGTTACTAAAAACTTTAAGCAACTATCGCCAATTTTCGATGTACACAAACCTAATCGCTGCTATCAATCAAAAATTAAGGCCCTTAGTTTCTGTCTAACGTTTTATATCTGGTTTACAGTCAACAGCAAACAAATTGTATTGCATTGCCTTTGGGTCAACCCCGATCAAGCTTCATTTGTCTATGCGTCTAACTAAATTGGTCTTTATTGATTTTCGCACGACAATCAGAAGCGTGCATTTGTAAGGGTATCAAGGGACACACACCCTTCAATCAACTAATGAAAATGGATTTGCGATAATTTAATCGACTTGTTAAGCAAATTGCATTACCACATTCACGTAAGAATTTATATATCATAGCATGCACATTATTAATATAGAAATTAGACTCATGGTATTAATTTAGCATATAAGGCATCGCACTCTAAATTCAAGAACTTTATAGTAAGTGCGATAAAATATATTTAGGTATACGACCTGGCAGCAGTCATTAGTGGTGCTGCTTCAACCTTCAATAGCGGTACCGGCCTTTTAATAATAAACATAGCAATTGCAAACCAAAGAACAGTGAATAGAATCACTGATTGGCAATAAATATTGAGAACTTAAATGACCAAAACAGCATCACTCTTGATAAAAATTAAATAAATACATTGACAAAAACTTAAAACATTGTCACGGTACAAAATTGTATTTATGAACTTTGGAAACAATTCAAGTGTTGCTTCGTAGCTCGATGACTCTTAAAGGGGTTTCGATGATTGGGGTGGGATTCTGCCAACCATTGACTCTGTATCAGGCCTTTATAAAGCTACTTTTATTTGGGCACCAGGACAGGGAGCAATAGTGATATAGAGCCCTGTTCCACGAACTCTTAACAACCGCAAAGTAACACAATAATACTCAATAACCAGTTAAGTATAAATTCTATTAATGTTTCCTTTTTACTAAACTTCACACACACATTAAAATACAGGAAATTACGGTAACACTTTAAATTAACAAATATAATGGATCTAAGAACAATTAATTAACACACTATTTCTGTAACTCTGCAAGAGTGCTATGATTGGGCAATGTACACCTCATATATGATTACCAATTGTGCAGTGCAAGATTCATATGGCCACACAAAATTGCAATACCTTATTATATACCCCTGAACGCCTGAACATCAATGTGTTCAAATAATAAGTAATAAAAGACACACTCGTGTAGGGATTTACTCTGTTAAATTAATTCAATATTAAAATGTGATTAGAATTCCAATTATTAAATAATTACCTTCAGTACATAATATTAAACACAACAGGCAATATCCATCCAATAATAATGTAAAGTTAAGCAAGTAATTAATTTAGAACTAGCACAATTGCACTAACCAAAGTAGCAATAATTGTAAACGACAATAATGAAACAATATATACCACAAATATTTATAGGAAAACAACATACGATCTTATTCTGTGTTGATTCTATAGAGGCAGGAAATCCAAACCATTTACGCTCGAATCCTTGCAGTATTTCTGGACGATTAGGAATGGGCAGCTTATTCTAGAAGAGATCAACAACGGGAAAGATTCTTCATAAACCATTAACAAATATTTTACGTCAGGCAATATTCGTACAAGCAGTAAATACAAACTTTAACTTGAATTTATAATAGAATCTATACTTAATTCCATACTAAATTCCCTAAAATAAACACACCATTGTAAAACTATTTACACATGCGTTACATTAGGTAGAAAACTTACCAGTGATTCTGGGATTAATAGCTAATTGAAGCAAAAAAGTTTTTAATCATTTACAAAAACATGTGCTCTCAACTATTAAGCACAACAGGTAAGTAGTTGTTTTTATCCGCATAAAGCATCCCTAATTACTAACCCACCAAAAATAAAAGGGTAGTAAATCAGAATAAACGCTGAAATACTGTAAAATCTCCACAAAGGGGTACAATAAAAATACAGTGTTCACCTCAACCACATTTAAACTCATCGATGGACACCAGAAGAGAGAGCATGCTATTCGCAATTTCCACATTATCACTGAAATAAGTGATAACAACATCTAAAACTAGTTTTTATAATAACTATTTAAACAGAATAACAAAGTTACCTTCAAATACATTAACTTTGAGCTTACAATTGACAGAGTAATATGACAGCCAAAATATACTGACAATCTTATGATACACTGCCGACAACTGTAGGCTGCGTTTGCAGTAAACAATTTCAAACATCCAGGATCATACAATACTATAAATCAGAATGCTAAAATGAGGGTTGCAACATTCTAGCAAAAATCGAAGTCTATTACCAAGAAAGGGTTAGAAAAGTTATTAAGTTATTTTAAAAATGTAGACAGTCAAATGAACTATGTCTTAACTATGTCTGTCTATGGCATCTTTACCATACATCTATAGCAACACATTTTATAACCCTCTATCTTCTCTTCGGCTGTTTTTTCTACAACCCACGTTTCACAATCGTACAGTACTGTGCTCCACGCATATGCTTTCAACAATTTTTCTTGTTTCTACGTTTGTTGTTTTCGAATATAGCAGCTGCTTTCTCTTGTTAGATACAGCACGGCCTTGTGCCAATTTTGTTCTTATAACCTTTGCACTTTCCATACCTTTGATTCTAAATAAATACCCTATTTTACCGATATTCAGTGGTACACGTGAGGGGGGTTAAGCAACATGACGGCTGCCAAGGTTCCCCACCACTTGGTCATTTGCCGTATCAATAGTCTTCTAATTACTTCTTTCGCACAATTAACATGTTTACGATAATTGTCAGGTTCTTATGATTACTTATTTTGATTATTAGGATTTCTGTCCTGGAAGTGGTTAAACGCGTATATCCATCGATTTCCATTCTGAGATAAAGTACACATTTTCTTAAAATTTCCACAGCCTACATCTTTCACTATCTGTGTGAAATAGTTTAATCTAGGACTACCTCTATCTCTCTTTTCATTCTCTGCTTCTAATATATCCCACACTATTCCACGGTGCCTTGGTATGCATCTCCTACTTTTTACGGTTCTCTACATATTTCTTTCTTGTCTTATCATTTCTAGAATTGCTTTGTTCTTAATTTTGTCTCTTCATGAACCGTCATCATTTGTCTGTATAAATATATTTCAAAAGCGTATGTTTCTCCTACTGTCCACGTTTCACAGTCGTAAAATGCTGTGCTCCACACATATGCTTACAGTTATCTTTTCCTTGTTTCTATCTTTGTTGCCTTTGAACATAGTCGTTGCTCTTTCTTGTTACGTGCAGCACGGACTTGTGCTAATCCTTGCTTTATACCTTTTACACTTCTCCCGTCTTGCGCTATTCGGCTTCCTAGGTAGCAGAAATACTTAACTTTTAGTAAATTTTCGTTTTCTATTTGTATTCTGGCTTTTGTCCATTTTCCCTCCTTTGCATACTAGTACTTAAGTTTTATTTTTGTAAATTTTCATACCGTACCCAGATTTTCTTGATCCCTTTTCCTAAAAACAACTCACTTATATATCTGGTACCGTTCCATAACCCGCTTATTTCTTTCACTACCCCCCTCATTTTCAGATACAGTCAATATTTTCACAATCCAGGGTTCCCCCTGTTGATCTTTTTTTATCATATGCAGATTGTCCTTCAATGAGACAAACGTTTTAGTCATTTGGAGTTGAGCCATCTCTACTGTAAAACCATTGCAGTCTGCAACCTCTTTAATTTTCTGCCCGTCTGGTAAACGTGACAATGTGTCTGCCAGAACATTGTCTCTTCCAGAACAATGTTGCATCTTATAATCGTACTCTTGGATATACATTGCCCAGCGGGTCAATCGTCCAGTAGATAACTTCATAGTAGCTAGGAACGACAACGCTTTGTGATTAGTAATAATAATAAGCTCATGGCCTAATATTAAGATACGCCATTGTTTCAACGCAAAAATAATGGCCAGATCCTCTTCTCTGTAATTTTGTACCGAAGTTTGGCACCGCTCAAAACTCGACTTGCAAATGTTATTATTTGTTTGTTGTCACCATCAAGCTGATAAAGGACTGCTCCTAATGCCTTGTCCGAGCTTGCAGATTAAATACTTGTTTAAAATTTGGATGGGCGGCCACTGCTACCTCGAAAAAGGCTTTTTTGATTTCTTCGAACGCCTGAGCACTTTCCTGATTTCATTTGCATTGACAATTTTTCTTAAATAATGTTAACAATAGAGCAGTTAATTCCGCCAACCTATCGCAGAAACGACGCTCGTAATTTACAAAGCCTATAATTGCTCGTAATTCCTTTATATTCAGTGGATTTGGAAAGTTCTGAATGGTAACTATTCGTTTAGGATTCATCCTAATGCTACTACTCGAAATAAGATGACCCAGAAATTCAATTTTCTTCTGATCAATTGAGACTTCTTCAATTTGATAGTTAAATTGCACTCCTTAAATCGCTCAAAAATTTTCTTAAGGTGCAACAAATGCTCCTCGGGAGTCAGGGAATATATAAGTATGTCATCGACATAAATTATGGTAAACTTTCTCGAGACAACGAATAAAGCTGGCAACCGATGTTATCAAGTCGAAGGGCAAAACGTTAAAATAATATGTAGTATTGTTGTACAGAAATCCCGTATATTTACAGTGTTCTTTCTTAATGGGTATTTGCCAATATGACAACGTCATGTCCAAATTGAACATAATCTGACCTTTTTCGAACTTGACTAATAATTTCTCAGGGGCTCGGGGGAGTATGTGATCTTTTACCATTTTAGAGTTTAAAAATCTAGCCTCGAGACATACCCGAGGGGTATAATCCTTCTTGAGAACCGTAACTAACTGAGACACATACTCAGTTTGACAGGGCGAAATAATGCCCACATTAAGCATATTATCTATTTCTTCTTGTACCTGTGCTCGATAGACAAAAGGTATGGATTAGAGTTTCTTAAAAAATAGGGTATCGTCCTTAAGTAGGATCTCGTGTTCATATATTTCAGTACGACCAGGGCTTTCTGAAAAACCTGCTCATTAGCTTTTAACAATTCGTATATTTCTTGTTTTTCTTGCATATTAAATGTTTGAGTTACAAAGGCGGCTTCCTTTAAATCTGAATTGGAATACTTATGCCGGACAATATTATCGTCCAACTGATTAATAAGGTGGAGTTATAGTGTGCCAGATGGCAACTGTTTTTCATAAATTTTGCAACAGTTTGGCTTTCAAGCGTAGTCAGACTCTTGCTATTAAAATCAATCTTTACTTTCATCTCAGCGAGCCAATCGCTCCCTAGAATTACCTTTTGGTTTAATTTCGGCACAATAATACACAGGACATCATATACAAGATCATTTAAATTTAACGGTAAGAGCACTTGCTCGGTAAACCTATTTGTCTTAGCTCCAATTGCTACAGAAGCTGCAACATTTGAAACCGGTTATACGGGCAGTTGGATTTTCTCCTTCAATTGTCTGAAATATTGTTCAGACACCGCAGAAACTTGGCTGCTAATGTCAACCAAAACTTTAGCTTTAATATTATTTATTTTTACTTTTATTATAAGGGACATAGTTTCTTTATTATTTGTAGAGTCCTCCGTTTCACTTAATAACTCCGCCGGTTCTACATAACATGTTTGTAATAGTCGAATTTCCCTACCAGACGAGTTTTGATTCCCGCCACCAGGGTTACTGTCTTGATCTGCAACAGGGTTTTCTTTTCGGGAATTATTCCTCCAATTTTCCTACCGCGGATTAGTGTTTTTACGCTAATTATCTCTACTAGCTGAATTTGAGTTAGACCCGTTCCCTCCCCCTTCATTCGACCCACTATTAGAATTTTTCGTATAATTTCATAACCGATAATCCTGCTTCTCACCTGTGATTTTATCTATTTTTCTTAGACAAATTTCAAATTCATTTATAGTTTCAATTCCCTGTAGCATTACCCCTCTTTGTTTTTCACGACTATAATGTGTAATCAATCATTTTACTAAAACCGCTTCTTCTATTTTTTCTGATAAAGATTCTGCATTGGTAACTAATTTCAATAAATAGTCTACCGATTTACCAATGTGATATCTCCCATATCTTAACTCAAAAAACAATTCTCTCTCACCATTCTCGTTCCAATGTCGATCTTTAAATTGTTTTTCGAAATTATCAAATTCAATAAACGTGCTTTCGCGTGCCGCAGTTTACTCTACTGCGGAACCCTTTAAGCTTCTTATCGCTAGAGATAATTTAACATGGCCAGGTACACTGGCTTCAATAAAAAGAATTTTTAATTTTGATAAAAATCTTATAGGGTGCAAATTTTCCTCTGGTTTAAAGATCAGCTCTTCCCCTCCTAAATCTCGCCATAGACTCACAAAATTTTTATTTTCCTGTCTTATTAAAACATCTGATGGTACCACTTGAACACTAACAGGCGACCTTGGTCTACTTGAATTTTGTTTAATAGATTCTGTTAACTTAGTAATACTACTTTGCATTTTTATCATATTTTGAGCCATTTGACCTACAATATATTGTAACCCTTCTACTTCCATACTCTCATCCTCAGTTTTCGAATTTATTACAATTTTACCGCTTTTTATCTCACTTTCCCTTTAACATTATTTTATAAAATACATAATATTCCAAACTAGGTTTACATGAAATTATCATTTATCATAATGCTAGACTACAACTTAACTAAAAAAAACAGTTTTATTTTGTTCACTGCACTTCCATCCTTTAAAGTAGACATAGTTCATAGCATGCAAAGTAAATAATTACGTTATACCTCAATCCTGATAATACATTACCGGAACAAGCCTTCCCAGAAGTCCTTGACCTGTTACAAACGCTTGTATGTTGTTAAAACCAGAACCAGTTAATACTAATTTTTCTGCTGTTAACCCTGATCGGAATTCCAGTTCGTCAGTTTATACCTAAGCGTTTTTTGTATCAAACATTGCGTAGTTGTTTTTCTTACTATCTTATTAACTTGGTCCACTGTACTAGACATAAAATTAATATTTTTCAAAAGCTTACTGATTATTCTTCCTTATTTTTATTGTAATATTATTCAACAAAATGTTAAAAACTAGCCGTTGTACCGATGCCCACGTTGGGCGCCAATTAATGAAGTGCGGTGAATTTCGTTAACAGAATAATTACTCTATAATTATCAGCATCGCTTGCACTTTCCAATCTAAAAATATCTCTAGGCTTCCAGGGGGTACATTGATTTAAACATTAATAAAAAGTATATTATATTTTCAAAAACAATCTAATTTATTAATTAATATTACACAGGCTATATTTTGCGATACATTCACGTACCATGACGCCACGCAAATCCCCGTTTCTTTTAGTGTCCGTGCGTACGCATCAAATCCCCGCTCCCCACATCTCTGCGCACCTCCAGAAAGCTGGAACGCGGCTTTATCTGACCGCACTACAACATATATCGCATGTCCTTACAACTTGTTTTAGAGTACAAATGTAGGCACTTTTGCGCTTACGTTTAGAAGCCTACGGACATCGTGATAGATCAACACTTAAAATAACGCAATTTGCTCTTGAGTAATATAAGGGACTATACTGCTATATAGCACAACATCACGTTCAACATTCTGCTACATTAACGAACTAATGATAAATTGAACCCTGTGACTATCTATTAAAAAAAGCAATTCTATATGTGTTGGTTTATAATCAAGAAATTGAACGGTTTTTAAGTTGGATCCATATATTATATCATCAACGTTCCACTTGTGAAAGCACCTCCAATATTAAAGGAAAGTAACTATTTTTATACTTCGGCAAAACTCTAGAAATGGAAGATATAATCGACGCCACAGGTTCATCGAAATGGAACTTGTATAAAAACCGCACCTCTCAACATAATTCACCACATATGGCACGAAAAATTGTTAACCCAAAAAACGAATATCCATTGATTCTATATATTTACTAATTTTCAACGAAACATATTCAATATCTAGATTAAGTTTTGTTTAAAGCAATTTAAGTGCTTGAATTATCCTTTTTACGTAATTTAACATACCATAGCATCATAATAGGTCATTCGTAGAAATAGATGTCGTTTACCTGAATGACTAACTCTAATAGAACTTTGAACTAACTTCAGTTGTCAAAAGATTTTTATTAGTCGCTTTTTATGTTCAGATTCAAGAATGAATAAATAAGTAGTCCTATCCTTTGTCTTCTTCTCCTAGATAAAACTACATGCAACTAAGCTAGACCCTAAACAACCTGTAAAATACATAGTGTAAAGTTATAAGTGATAATGGTTATACGCTGGAGGGAACAACGAGAAGAATAACTGTGGTATGAAGACAGGTAAACTCAAGGTTTTCTTCTAGTACAGTTTTATTCAAAATCATTAAAAACAGAATATTAACATTAAACAGAATAGAAACTAACTTACAATTTGTTTCCCTTTTAGGCCTAATTTAAATTTAAATTGACTTTCTATCAAATTTTTTACCTTGACACAACATAAAAATGGCGACAGATAATTTGATCTGTTAAAAACTAGATTTTATACAAATAAAAACTCCACCCTGCATCTACGTCGTACTTTGCAAACCGTAGACTAAAGATTTAACACTTCCACCCGGTAGAGCATTTTTCGGATGGTTAGCTGTACCAACTTATATTTAATCTTACTAATTTTGTTGCCGGAGGTCAAATATTCCAGTACTGGTTTGCACCATTGCAGATCTTACTTTTGTGAATATAACTCTGCATTTCAGCCATTCAACCTGGGAAGTCTCTGATTTACTATTAGCACTAAATCTCCGCATTTTAACGGTTCTGTTTTGTTACCACTTTGATCGCAGCAGTAACTCTGGAAGATACTCAGAAACGAACCGCTTTCACATATGATTGACAAACCTTTACCGGTAAAGATAGCTGCATTTCTAAACCGAATTGTCGTCGTCTAGAAGTACCATTGGCTTATCACCGCTGAAGGAATCTACTAAAAAACGGTTTGGTGTAATCGCTTCACGTTTTTCGCTATCCAATGGTAGATATGTCAAGCGCCGAAAATTTACAATACTCTCTGCAGCAATCACACAACTTAGTAAAGTTGTGTCTGTAGGAATGCGCTCAGGTAGAGCGCTATACAATGCTATTTTAATAGATTTAACCAAACGTTGCCATTCTCCGCCCATATGTGTTCAAGCAGGAGGATTAAAATGAAATATCAGGTCAGGATTTGCACACTTTCGAGCAATTGCCTCAGCAGGCATTTTACTAAGCTCTTCTTTTAGAGTACGTTCCGTAGCTATAAAGTTTTGACCTTAATCGCAATAAATATGTCTAGGAAGTTTTCTTCGAGCAATAAAGTTTCGAAAACACATAATACAATATTCGGCATCCAATTTATATGCCACTTCCATATGTACCCCGCGTATTGTCAGACATGTGAATAAGGCTAGCCAACGTTTCTCCGTCCGTCTACATACACTCACAGACATGGCTCCAATGTAGTACACACCTGTATAAGTAAAGGGTGCATCATAAGTGCAAACCCGAGCTGGTGGCAACGGCGCCATTTGAGGCTGATCGGGCCGTACATCTTGATTTTTGGAAACTTGACAAATTTGACGGATCTTGCGCAGTTCAACCCTTAATCTGTATGTGTAATACCGCTGCCGAACTTCTTTTACGACTGTCTCATAATGCTGATGCTGATACATCACGTGAAACTTAATTAATATCAAATGCGTTAATCGATGATTTCGCGGAAGTACTATAGAGTACTTAGCTCTGTACGTCAATGCATCTGCTGCCTTTAAACGGCCACCCAGTCTGATGATGCCGTCATCGTCTAAAAACGGGTAATTTTGAAAAGAAAACTTGACTTTAGGCATTGTCGGTTTCCTCGCAGCAGAGTCTAGTCTTCTTGGAAGCACTCCTTTTGCAGTAACCTAATTAAATGTAACAAACTAGCTTTTAGTTTGTTTGATCTCAAGTCTATGCCAACGCACTGACTTGGCTGTACATGCCACGGGCGACGTCGATGTATTAATCGCAAAACATAAGCCATTTTCTGTAATACCGTGTGAAATTTACTATAACGATCAAATTTTGCAGTCAAGAAACATTCCTTTTGCGGTAACCTGGTGACATGAACTCTACTAAATTCGTTTTCGTCATTTCTATAGGTGACACCTTGCGGCCATTTGTTTTCTGAATTATATAAAAATTCGGGACCTCTAAATCAACGACGGCTCGCGCGAAGATTGGTAGGCTTTCTCCACTTAGTAGCCTCGTCCGCAAAATTGTATCCAGAAGGTATGTAGCGCCAGTCGCCAACTATCGATAAATCTTGTATTTCGGCTATACGGTACGATACAAATTTTCCATACTTCCTAGAATCATCGGCAAGTAACCAAGTATAGTTGTCGAGTCCGACCAATATGTAATTTTTGTTAGGCGAATACTCAATGCTTTTCGAATCGACTTAGAGAAGCGGGCACTCAGTACAGCGGCATCGAGTTCTAGCCTAGGAATATTTTTAACTTTTAGTGGGGCCAGTTTTGTTTTGGCACCAACTATGCTACAAATAATCGTTTCCCCGTCTAAAAGATAGACTACAGTGGCGCTAGCATTTTCGCTCGCGTCTACAAACGTATGCAACTGATCGTCTAGCTTGTTATAACTATTGAAGCCTTGAAAAAAGAAGTGTGGTATTTGCAAATCTTTTAAATTTGGTAAATACGCTTTTCACAATAAAAATTTACTGTAAAGTTTGTCACTCAACGGCTCATCCCATGCCAATTTACTTCTCCAAACTTCTTGAAGTAAGATTTTTAAATACAAAATAAAATGAGCTAGAAGCCCCATAGGATCATAAATCGACATAAGTATTCTGAGAAGTTATCTCTTTGTAGGTATTTTATTTCCACACGGAACATCCGTATTTTGTTTGATAGAATATACTGGATATGTAAAGCAATCTGAACTAAGGTGCCACCACATACCAAGAATCTTTACTAATATCGGCGCATGACTTAAATTCAAATTTACTGCTGCGTCTTCTACCAGACCGTTTATTACTCTCATAAATTATTCAGATTTGGATTTCCAATTGCGGATTTCGAAATTTGAATGTCTTATGTATTTGTGAAACTTGTTTGGCTAGGATGATTGCTTCTATCTCACTTTCCACCGAGTCCAAATAAACATCCACGTAATGATTTTCTATAATGGCTGACACCGGACGAGTAAATTCGTCTTTGAAACGAAGTGCATTTACGTTTTTAATGTACTGCGAATAACTTGGTGCGCAAGTAGGGCCAAAAATTAATACTGTGACCACATACACATCCTCACTTTCACTGTTTTCATCATCCTGACAAAGAAAACTTAAAACATTTTGATCCTCGACCCGTATTCCGATGCGCAAAAACATTTCTTTTATATCGCCGGTGTATGCCACTCTTCTTTGGCGAAAACGTAAAAGCATACCGAATAAAGAAGAAAGTAAGTAAAGGCTCTTGAGCAACATGGAATTGAGCGACACTCCTTTTACTGTAGCGGCCGCGTCCCAAACTAACCTAAATTTGTCCGGTTTAGTTGGATTAAAGGCGATTAATAGAGGCAAGTACCAAATTTTGTCATGTGGTTCTACGACTTCTTCAGGAAGTAGTTTACGCACATGGCCTTTATCTGTTAAATCTGAAATATGGTCTTTTAACTTTTTAGCAAGAATAGGGTCTTTTTCAAACGATTCATTAAAATGTGGTGACGCTTAAGTGCCATACTTCTACTATACGGGTGTCGTAGATGGTCGTGATTCCATAACAATCCTACAATATAGCGATTATTTTGCCATTTGGTAGTATCAGTCGCGATGGATGGGGCCCGATGAAGCTCTAGTGATTTTTTAGAATCGATAAGTGGTTACACACCTAGACTTTCCACGGCGAAATAAGACTTGAATGAATTATGCAACTCCGTGTCATCTTCTATGACCGCATATTCACAGCCTTGGTGAAAGTTTTGGTGCTCTTCAGTAAGTCCTATATTAAGATATGCAAATATGGACCACCCCAAACGGCATTTGGCTGCTATATGTTCAAATTCGCCACCCTCTTTAACCTTCAAAGGAACCCCTAATTCCCAATTATCTAAACCAATCAACAAATCGAGTTTTATGCGTATATAAGATTCCACAGGTAAGTTTTTCAAATAAAGAAATCGCGGCTGCGAAATAATTTAGCTCCAACGTAGGTTCCCGCAATAAATAACCGAACTAGTTTAGAGTTATCCTCAACTCTGTGCTGGCCACCATTCAACCTTAAACATAATGGTTGTGCTCACCTGATAAATTCAACTGATGGGCTACTTTGTCATTAATCATAGTGGTAGATGGTCTTTCATCAAGAAAAGCGTAAATAATAATCTCTTGGTGGCCATTAAAGATCTTAACCGGTAAGAAACGAAAACGAATATCTTGATCCTTGCATATATAGTTTATGTTTATTTCCGCATATACTCACGAGGCTGGATTATTTGTTGCAACTGAAACTAAACTAGGCGTTGCTGCTACCTAACTAGATCTGAATTCGGTTTCTTTTTGCAAAGTGGTGTGATGAACGCGATTACATCTTTCACATTTAAATTAAGATTTGCAAGGAAACCTATGTTTTTCAAGTATTTTCTACATTACGGTAAGTCCTTCACAATTCTCCAACATTTATTTACACCAGCGTCCTTAAATATGACGCATTTCAACACTGAATAGCAAATTATTATCGCACAACTTACATCTTATAGTCTTGTCAGTAGCGTGACTGTCGTATAAATAGGTGCGTTTGTTTTTGTGCTCTTTATTTTTACCAAAGGTAAGCGTAGCAATAGCGGTACATATGTTAAGAGCGAGTTAAGGTAGCCATTGACCAAATTGTATAATTCCCACGTAGCTTTGTGTAGCTCGATACACCGCCCACTGTACCTTCAATGGAGCAGGCAGCTTACTTATTAGTTAGTGCATGATTATCGGGTTGTTAGAGTATTTCGCTACATCACTATCTTGTAGACAAGCGCAGAGATTTTGTACAATGACCTCGTGTTCAACCAATAATTTCAACTTATCCATTTTGACCGGTACATGTTGTCGGACTGCATTGATGAAACTATCCAAAATTTGCTCCGGTCTTCCGAATAATAGTTTTAAGTTGACAATGATATCTTTAACGCAACGCGGTTTATGCAGAAATCTTTGTACCATTTTCCGCGTAGTGCCTTTTAGAGCTTTATCGAGACGGATTAAATTTTCACTAACATTAAGCCTACAGAGTTCTGTTGATCTATTGAAACTACTTATAAATATATACCACGTCCTAGGATTTCCCTCTAAGGATGGAAGTTCTCGTGAAATAGACTGCCTTGCTGCAATATGCGCTGAATTCAGTGGAAGTAAAGATAAGTCATTTAAAGGGTTGACTGGTTTAGCTGACACAACAGAATTTCTTCCTTCTACTTGATTTGCTGCGTCCTGGACCACTAGGTTTAGCAGTTGCGGTGACCAATTGTTATAACTTGGTGCATCAACAGGCGTTTCCTGCAGCAGCGATTGACTCGATCGCATACTTGGTAATGACTGTAGTATTGATTTGTCTTCTTGCAAGTTTGGCTGTGTTGGCAGTTGGCGCCACAACTTTTCTTGCTGTTCGTGCAATGGTGACAAACCCCTTTGCGTTGCCTCCTGATCAGTTTGATCCTGATTTTGGTTAAGAAATATTGGTACGTTAGATGACTAACCACTGGTGACCCCTTGTTCAGTACGTCTAGATAGTTCTAAATTGGCCTTTGGATCTGCTCTTCCTATTTCATCGTCATCTAACTTTTGACTTTCATCATGAGACTCGTCCATGAGCGATGTCATTTACTGACAAATGTTTAATTTGTTTTGTATCAATTTTTGCTCTTCTTCAATTAACTGCTTTTGTTCCCGTAAATTTTCCAAAATTTTGCCGACGACGTTTACTAATGTTAGTAGACCGTGTACTCGACTGAGTGGCTGGTTCATCACATTAAACGACACTGACTTGGTTCTGCTTAGTTGCTCTGTGCTTTTCGAACGTAGCGATCTGAGCTTGCTTTAGCAACATCAGACAAAGTAAGACAACGTGGGCAACGTCAATCGTTGATTTCTACAACACCATCATCCATATCTACACATTCATAATGAAACCACCTTTTACAGATGGGACATGCAACCAAATCTGTATTTCGGTAAGGGGTCGAACACTTTGTGCACAATTCATTCATGATTTATTTGAAT
Source organism: Platerodrilus igneus (assembly GCA_036346225.1). Classification (NCBI taxonomy): domain Eukaryota; kingdom Metazoa; phylum Arthropoda; class Insecta; order Coleoptera; family Lycidae; genus Platerodrilus; species Platerodrilus igneus. The sequence continues at coordinate 2,956,474 of JARFIW010000454.1, read as the reverse complement.
AAAAATTGATTTTGAAATTTATGTAAAGTTATAAGTGATATTGGTTATACGCAGTGCTGAACAAGGAGAAGAATAACTGCGATTTGAAGAAAGGTAAACTCAAGGTTTTTTTTCTAGTACAGTTTTATTCAAAATCCTTAAAAACAGAATATTAACATTAAATAGAGTAGAAACTAACTCACAATTTGTTTCCCTTTTAGGTGCTATTTAAAAAAAAAAAATTTTACCTTGATACAACATAAAAATGGTTACAGATAATTTGATCTATTAAAAACTAGATTTTAACCGCCAACTACCATTATACAAATAAATACTCTACCCTGCATTTGCATCGTACTTTGCAAACCGTGGACTTAAGATTTAACACATAGATTCCACCAAGACCTCGAGTTATGTTAATATTTGTATCATAAATATCCAACTTAAACATTTTTATTATTTTGTTAATAATCCTAAGTCATGGATCGATACGTAAATAAAGAAGATTTTAACAACTTTGAGTGGTTTAATTCCCAAAGAAGATTAAGATCAATATTTAGCTGTTCGGCTTTATCTAAGGTTTATTAAAAGTATTTAAACTGTGCAGGTTTTACTCTCCATTCTTAAAGTTTTATTATTCGTAAAACAGTTTATTCATTTAATAAACTATTTGTAGTTTTATTGTAATACAGCTTTTAATTGGAACTTGCTACCGAGCGTATCCTCGATGACCAGAAGAATGTCGGTTACAAATGAAATCAATTTTGTAGCTCTCCCCAAGTTTCTTATAAATTTATGGAAAGGAAGTTAAAATTAAATTATTCCGTATTACATTTTGACTCAGCTTTTGGTCGTTTTAAAACTCTAAGGGTTTGGATTATTTGAAACTTTAGATAGAATAAATTGTTCTTTAAGAACATAAAAGTTACGTTACATTTTACAGAAACAGACGGGACTATAAACCTTAAAAAAAGTCACTTGTATCGCTAGTATATTTTTTAATGAAACATTAAGGGCCGGTTGTTCAACAATGCAGTGAACTAAGGTTTAAGTAAACTCTGGTTTAAATATGATCTGTGGATCAGCCTAAATCTGATGTTCAAGTTGAGATTAGGATCGTTTATATGATTTTAATTTAAGAAACGGTTGGTACAACTTTCAATAAGAGAGAAGTTAGTAATAATCTGTTTTAAGGTTGTGCTTATATACTACATCATTTGTTATTATATTATAAAGTAAAAATATCGCACAATACTGAATCCGCCGCAGGGCTTAAAAAGAGGGTTAAATTTCAGTGCAAAGGAGGAATCATTACTTGTAAGTTTAGTGTCCAAATATAAAACTCATGTAGAGTGTAAGCAATCCGACACTGGCACAAATAAATTAAAGAAGGAGGCATGGCAGAAGATCGAAAGCGAGTTCAATTTTATATCAAGGTAAACGCCTAGGAATGACCGTATTTTAAAAAATAAATATGAAAATATTAAAAAAAGAAGTAAGAAGAGATTTGCGAAAGAACAATGTCGATTGATGGGTACAGGTGGTGGGCCTTTTGTTACAACAGTAACCACAATCGACGATCACATAAAAGAAATGTTGGGTGTGAGATTAGGTCTTTCTTCTGAATTTGATAGTGATGCAAGAGGTGATTAATATTCTTATACAGGGTGGTCCGGTTTTCATTAGCCAGCGTATATCTTCTGAACTATGCAAGATATAGAAAAATTTCATGGGAAAAAGTTTTTTGAATATATTTTCTCTACAAATATTAGGCATTAAGTATTTTTCATGGCCTACTATATGTGAACAATAATATGTCACTTTGGTTTTTTAAATAGAACACCCTGTATATTTTTTTGAAAAAATATTCTACTTGAAATTGTCTTTACGGCAATATGCTACAATCAATGATTTCTATTTAAAGTGCGCTAAATAACCTAAATAATAGAATTTCAATCTGATTATTTCTGTTAACAAATGCCATTGCAGTATTTCAGTTGTTTATTAACAATTATTTGTCACATAAATAAGTAAAAGTATTATTGTGTTCTTAATAGTTGTTTCGCGCAAAATAATGGAAATGAATTATTCAAACAATGAAAAAGTTGATATGTTATGCTGTCTTCATAGGTTAAACAACAATAAACGTCAAGCTGCAGTTTTATATCGAAAGTTATATCCTAACCGTAGACAACCAAATATAAATACATTTAAGAATTTAGAAAATTCTTTAAGGTCCAATGGTAGCTTTTCAACTATCGCCAGAAATCAAGTACAACATAAATTGATTATTTTGGTCTACGTTAGACCTTATCCAAAAGTTTCTCGAGACAAGCTGCAGCTGAACTAAACGTTTCGACAGATTTTTAATGTTTTGAGGGGACATTCAATGAAAGCATTTAAGATGCATTTGGTTCAAACATTACATCCCAATTATGCCAACAGCCGAGTTGGTTTTTGTATATGGATATTGAATGTATAGGAAGAGAATTTTTGGACAGTATAATTTGGACTGATGAATCTAAGTTTCATACAAATGGTATTTTTAACAGAAAAAATACACATTATTGGAATGATAGAAATCCTTTACAATTTGTTGAAACCCGTTCAGAAGTACGATTTTCAGTGAATGTGTGGATAGGTATAGTAGGTGACTGCATACCGGGTTCATAGTTCTTTAATAGTATAGTTTAACCCAAAATAGATATTTTGCAAACTTCGTTTCAAGATTTCTTAGATAATATTTTCAGGCGAAACTTATGGTTTCAACACGAGAGCGCTGCACCACATAATGAAATCAATGTTACAAATTATTTAAATAATGAGTTTGGTCACAACTGGATCTGGAATACGGGACCGACTTTGTGGCCTCCTCGATCACCTGATTTGTCAGTTCTTGATTTCTTTGTTTGGGGGGTTTTTAAAAGACCGAGTGAAATTCTAATTCTACCCCTTTTCAAAATCTTGAAGAGTTAATCGCAAAAATAAGAGCAGCTTGCTTGCTAATTACCCCGGTCATGCTGCAAGATGCTAGAAAGAATTTAATTATTCGAGTTAATAAATGTTTAGAATGTAATGGTAAACAATTTGAACATTTACTAAGATAATTAGTTTGCTTGTTAGCTATTATTTTCAGATGTATGTGTAAAAAAAATTTCAATTTATTAATTTATACAGTAAATAAACAATAATCACAGTTTCCTATTGGAATTCTATTATTTGAGTTATTTAGTGTATTCTGACAAGAACTCATTGGTTGTGGTATATTGCCGTAAAGACAATTTCAAGTAGAGTATTTTTTCAAAAAAATATACAGGGTGTTCTATTTAAAAAACAAAAGTGACATATTATTGCTCAAATATAGTAGGCGATGAAAAATACTTAATGCCTTATATTTGTAGAGAAAATATATTCAAACAACTTTTTCTTATGAAATTTTTCTATATCTTGCATATTTCAGAAGATATACGCTGGCTAATGAAAACCGGACCACCCTGTATATGTAGCAGTGAATTATAATAATTGTGTTTATTATAGCCGAGAATTTGGTCCAACCTTGAAAGAGCACAATTATTATGATTATGTAAATGATAGTAGTGATGTGGCTGTAAGAGGTAAATTTAAATTTTATGTTAGGGATTTGTAAAATATTTCTATTATAGAATTAATACAATTCACATCCGAAGAAGTAACTAATAATAGTGTTGATTGTCCCGAGGAAATTCCAGATGAGAATGATGGGGAGCAGAATAATTGGAATAAATCGGCAACAGAAACTCTACGAACACCCATATCATTTCCGCTACGTGAGAATAAAAAAGAAGGTAGGTATATAAATACAAGTCTTTGACGTATCCAAACAGAAACGTAGCATGCAAACAGAAACAAAACATCTACCACAAGTTAACCTCGTGGGCATCTTCAAAAGTTTCATCAGACAGGGTTCGAGAAAGAGGTCTTCTTGAAGAGTATAAATTGAGGATTCAGCACTTGCAGGAAAAACATGACAAGGAAATCGAATTAATGGAAAGAAGTGTAACTATTTTTGCTAGGCCTTACATTGAATGGGTGCCACTAAAACGACTTCTGTTTTACAAAAGACTTAAACGTCTTTTTTTCTACATTAAGCGCTAGAGAACAAAAGTCTTCCGACATAGCTAGGGGTCTATTCCTGGGTAGAGCAATGAGAAGTGGGGGGGGGGGGGTAAGTCGAATTCTGTTTGCAAACCAAAGTTAAGCTAAATCACATAGGCGCCACCATGTCCTGAGATAATTACGATAATTGCAAAGCACAGTTCTAAGGGCGGACGTGGAAACCCAAAGATAAAATGATCGCCTTCGTTAACAAAAACCTGTCTATTAAGATAAGACGCAGCTCCTGTAAGAAATTGCAAAGATTAAAAAAATAAAAAAGTAGAACACCATTTGTGTCCTATAAAAAAATATAAAGAAATAATAAAAAAATATTTCCAATATAATATTGGCATCAAATTATTACTCAGAAAAATTTTAGCTTTATGTAATTAGATTTGATCGCATTTGACCAAAATAAAAGTCTTAGATTTTGAACTAAATGTTTACTAAAAAAAACTCTTTTAAAATATCGAAACTTGTAACAAAAAATTGTCATAATCAACTACATCAAAGTTAAAGTTTTAACTTTCCTTTTTTCTTTCATTAATCAACCAACTTTACTTTAAACATGAACTTGTTATGCAAATTAAGGTGATAATGATTTGTAAGCATAACACAGTGAATTAAATTCTAACCTGGGCAGATGTATTCAGGTAGATAACAAATTACTAGAACCTAACATAATGAGAATTTGAACTTTCATATTTACGTTTACTAATCTATGTATAGATAAAGCTGATCACAGAAATAGGCATGTTTGTTTAAATTGCATTACAGCTGCTCAAAGCATTTGCTTTCAAGACAACATCTGTCAACTGTGCAAAACAGAAAAATATGACGTCGAAAACACACGTTGAACTTATTGAAGGTTCATATGGAACAAAGCATGTTATTTTAGAAAGCTAATTCGACAAAATTTCGTTTTACAGCTTGTAAAACCAGCTCAACAATTAATTGAAATTTACACAATTTACGTGTACTAAACATAAAAGCAAGTTAACGTGTTCTAAACTTTAAAACACATGCAAAAAAATCTTACAGCTAATAACGAACCAAAAACTGCATTAGCCGCTTCACTACAAATTGAGACGGGATTTCCGTTCTTCCAGCAAAGTTACCAGCCATTCTAATTTGAAACGACTGCATCCAAATTAACTTCCATAATTTCTTATCAGACAAATTTCTTATTAGGCAAATTTCAAATCGACTGTTCCTAAATAACGATAATTCTTTGGATCCTAGATGACGAATTATATTGTTCCATTCTTTATTGTCGAATTATATTTGTTGCATTCTACATTGTCGAATCATATTTTGTCGCATTCTACATTGTCAAATTATATTTTGTCGCATTCTACAGGTCGCGCTTAATAAATTACCTCAAATTACATTAATTCGTATAATATATACTTTACCAACCGTTATCAGAAGATATCCCAACGATTAATAGCTGATGCGAAGGTTGCCAGCCTCCAACCGAAAATACATTTTAACACAGCTGTTGCAGGCGGCCGACTGTTTGTTGAAACCAGAGCCGAGCGGTCGCGCCGTCAGAGGGGGAATACGAAACAATCAAATAGAGATGTACTTGGAAATAGGTTTATGCGACACAGATATATTAATATAATTAGATCCCTAAGGAACAATGCACGCTTAGCGCATTATTCTTGTAATTCAATGCAATTAAATTACGACTTGAAAAATAAAAATGTTACAAAAGATTCGAAGAAGAAGCCAAACAACGTGCTGAACTTCATGAATTGCAAAAGACCATATTAAACAACACCTTAAGAAAAATATTCATTAATTATTTGTTGGTCAATATTATTCTTTTGATTTTCATTAAATTTATTACAAATTAATAGTGCATTTTGTTCTGTACTTCAAATATTTAAATCTGCAGGAGTTTGTTCAGTAATTATCTTTTCGTATGTTTAATATTTTTCACTTAAGTATACATAAATTTTCCATTTTATTAATAAAAGAATTAAAATGTCCAAACTACATTTGCAGCAGTGCTTAATATGATAACTGTTTAGTGAATCTAGCTTATAAATTTGTTTCTATTACCATGCTATAGTAACAGATATTGTTGTTTGGCCTAAGATAGCATACACTAGAGAACTACCTGAAATCAAAGAGACGTAAAACCTAATGTTATTAGGATTTGAAGAAAGTATATAAGTTATACACAACATTTATATTAAACATTTATATTTTCAAAACATTGTATTAAAGTGTTCCTTGTTACATTATGTACACCTCCACGATCAACACGAGCAACAGCATTACTGTTGTTAAACTCCTGAAAATCTATTTCGGCCTCTAGGTCTCCTGGTATGTGTGGCATATCATCATTCATAGTACAGACAATGTTATGCCAAACTGTTGCACTTATAACTACGGATTCCATATTTTTTAAATCTTAACGTATACCCAAAGCTCATATTGGGGAACGACATTTTAGAACACCAAATGTCCGTCCAATTGGATTTCATGTTCTAAATTGTGCTTCGTTAAATAACTCATCAGCTCTGTGATTTGTGCGTTGTAACGGTGTGATTAGGTAATTCTTTATGCCATAACCACTGTCGCCTACAAGCACAGAGTCACCAAAAAAACCATTTTCAAATGAAGTTCGTACCGAAGAATTTACAAAAATTGTAGAATCATGGGTGGATCCCGACCATCTACATACTACATTAGTAGATGTAGATCCATCTACTTACATTCAGTAGTTTTAAGTTTGCATCACAAATGTTTTGAACATTAAATGCAAAAAAAATGTTTTCTTACTACGATATGTTTCTGCGTTTGGACCTCCTGGTGATTGTATTTTTATTAAAAAACAATCTAATGCACCTATACACCTAGGAAATTTTGCTATATTGTAGAAACCTTGTGCTACTATGTTTGTTTCTTGTTGTGTGTGAGGCATCCTTATGAATTGATTGCTTAATGCAGCAATTGCTCGCAGAACATTACTGAGAACTTTACTGGAAGTTCCTTTATGAATCTTTGGTGAATCACGTATCACATGTAAAAAGCTGCCTGTAGCCAATCTTCAACTCGAAGTGCATGATTTCTGAAAAAGCATGACTATAAGTATAACATTCTAGCATTGTAACCTCGAACTTACTGCTCAGTCTTATTCCCAATTACAGAAGCTCTTTCATTTAAAATGACACCTACTGTAGCTTTAGATAATTGCAATCGATTCATAAACTTTTTGTCTTTCCAAATCTCAAAATTATTAGTACGTTCCCTAAAAATTCTACTTTTAAGAATTGCCACAATGTTAAGTACTTCTAAAAAAAATCTTCGTCCTCTGTAATATCTTGGTAGTCCATTATATTAATTTCAGGTTATAAGTACTTTGAACGAAGGTTCACTAAGAATCGAAGTTCGTTCAGTTTGAACGTCAGTTCAACGGTTTTCAAGAGATAAACCGCTGTTGAAAAACTTGATTTGTTTTTTTGAACTGCGTTTAGCATTGGACGTCTGTTCAACTACACTTGAGAAACCGGCCCTAAATAGTAGAAAAAGATTTATAAAATTTAGTTAGTTAGTTATATGAGCTTTTACAGCAAGGGATCACTCTGAGAAAGTTATAAGCTTTGGTAGTTTACTTTTAATAGCGTTGCTCTTTCACTGTAATATTAAATGAAGATAAAAAAAATAAACAGGAAAGCACCCAGTATACTAAATTCAGACGGTACACCCCTTTGTATTAAACTTAAAACATCACAGATAAACATTTGGGAAATAACCCGCACGTTGAAGCCATTTGTAATAATTTATACAGGTCCAAGAAACCCAATAACCATATACTCCTAAATTACAACCGCAAAAATATGTTAGGAAGCAGATAAATGACGCAGAATGCGCGATATCCATTGTAAAAGTTATGGGAATAAGATGGCCGTACATACGAACAAGACGGCATTGATTTCGGCAGTATGACAGCTGATATCGCAATATCCTTGAGAATCAGCACATCGAGTAATAACTATGGGGCGTTATAATTAATAAAACCTCCAGATAATAGGGTATCAATTCGGATGGGGTTATAAGACACCAGCGGCCAAGATTTGGACATTGCGAATTTAGTAACATTAATTAAGATATCTAACCATAGGACTAGATGTACAGGGAGTTTATATAAGAACTCCTTGATTTAAAAAAATTATAATTAAAAAACGAAACCATACTTTCGAGTTTTGAACTTGAGTTCAGTATATTGTCAAGATTGTTTTGCTAATATTCGATCGCAGTGCGTGGCCTTGAAGCGAGCGGGTGGGGTAAGAGTACTACTGCTTTCGCCGGCCGGCAGTCGCCACTCACCAGTCATGCATAGACAAACAAGTAGATATATATCTTTAATAGGATGACCTTAGCTCATGTTTTAGTTTCTTCCCACTAGCAAGAGGCGCCCTAGTCAATATAATTCTAACATGATGTGTACATTATTTATTTTAAATTTCTGTTATCCGTATGTCTTATTTGGATGCAAATATTATAATGTTCATAACATTGATGCAGTTACTGTTTTTATTAAATAAAATTGTCGACAGCCTAAAATTACAAAATAAAGCATAGATGAGATTGATCATTGGTAGTGAAAATGTAATAATTTAATTAAACAATGCGGTAGGATGTTGTAAGCTTCAGCGCTCATCCGATCACTGAAGTTAAGCAATGTCCGGCGTGGTCAGTACTTGGATGGGTGACCGCTTAAAAAACGTCTGCGTGTTGGACTTTTTTTGGTTTTTATTGTATAATAGTTTCTTCCTTGACGCAGGGATGGCGCTTATACTTCTAAGAATCTTACTATTGAGTTCGTTATCTACTTGTTTTTGTCTATGCAGTCATGGCTGCGCCACAGCAGGAAGCTCAGTGTGTGATTTGGTTTATTCAATCAAGTTCAGTGATCAGTTCAGCGTAATTATAAACGTAAATATGGGGTGATGCACCTACTAACAAAATTATTCTGCAGTGATATAATCACTTTCGGGAAACAGATAGTGTCCTAAAAATTAAGCCGCCGCGTGGGCCTTCAGTATCTGAACAGAATGTGGAATGAATCCGTGCATCTTGTATTTGTAGCCCTAAAAAGTCATTAACAAGGGTAAGTTTGGAATTGGGATTATCTAAGTCTACCGTGTACAAAGTGATGCAAAATAGGCTTAAATTACGTGGATATAAGATTCAACTTCTGCATGAAATCAAGCCCAATGACAAAGTGAAAAGATTCGATTTAGCAGTCTACATGTTGAACAGGATTGAAGAATGAGAATTTCCTAGAAAATGTTATGTTTTCGGATGCTGGGAGTTTTCACGTAAGTGGGTCTGTCAACCGACACAACTGTAGGATTTGTGGTTTGAGTCACCGCATAAATTCATAGAATATCAGCGAGACTCTCCCAAGGTCAATGTTTCGTGGGGATTGATGCATGATCGTATCGTAGGGCTTTCATCTTCGCAGAGAAGACAATTGAATACTATATAGGTTTAATAACTATTATTCTAACTTTACTTTGTACAAATAAAACTTTAAATAAAGGAGTTCTTTTATGAACTCCCTGTATTTTTGTTTAACGGATGTAGTTTGTCATAGAGTCAATCGAAGCTTATTGACGCGACTACTCATGTAAGTATATTTAAAAAGCTTTTTATGCCTATTTGTTCAGAGAAATGTTCTAATAATGTTGTAGTATCATAGATTTAAACCAGGTGAGTGAAGTGTAGTTTTATTGGTTCGGTCAGATGACACTCTTTGGGAAAAAATCCATTTCTCTAAGAGAAAATCTCGAAATGATTAAGGTCGGAAGAAATCCTATTAACTCATACGTTGTTAGCATCCTTTAAAGTTGACGTACTGAAAATCTTACAGTGTGTGATAGTGATGGTACTAACATGCATTGAAATGGCTAATAAGTGATATATAGACATTACGCAAGTTTTTTTAATTTGCTGCCATTTAGTACAATTTGAACCCACTCTTGCACCTCTGTAGTTGGCTAGTGAGTGCATCCTTATCATCTTACAGAATTACGGCCTCTTTTGGGCATTTCTAAATTTAAAACCTACTGCTTCAAATAGCCGCAACAAGAACTTGCTAGTTCCTCTATCGGTATCAATGCTCGCTGAATAATTTGCCACCTTTATTATCAGATGGGTTCTAGTTTAATCGGTCGTTGTTAAAATATTAATACGTAAGAGACTTTCTTTTTCTTTACCTCGGGTGAGCTCGGTTACGTGATGTCTATCCCCAGACTAAAATATAACGTGCGATTTTTTAAAATCTATATTCACGTGATTCTTAATTGGCCAGTCGAATCCTAGTATGCAATGTTTATTCAAAATCGGTACAACTAAGCACATTACTTCTATTTTCACTCTATTTATATCTAATGATAACAATATTTGTTATTTAACCTTTTGTGTTTTTACATCTACAGTTACGGCAATATCAATATCTCATACCGAAAAATCCTCTAAAGTTAACAAAATAATTTATCCGATTCGGCAGAAATATCATTTCCACTATCTGTTAATACAATCAATCCATACAAGATATTTTAATGTTTATACACGGTACCGAAAGCTCATCTACATCCCTAGCGCTCTTATCAGGAAAAGCTTAAGAAAATAGTTCAATTAATCTTCCTTCCGAAATCTTTTTGCCAAGATAACTTGCCTCTTACAAATTCTAAAAATATTCTACCCTACTTCCTTACTCGAAATTGCCATAATTAATTTTAACGTTTAAACATTGCTGTTACATATACCCCAATATCTATCTTAAAATGTCGTCAGAGAAATCTGCATAGGAGCTAAACGAGCTTTTTTCAAAGTGGTCTATTTCGCGACGCCGCCTCGCTTTTTAAACAATTAATTACTAAACTAACCCTATAATTGTCGGGAATTTATGCATTAAGAAAACATTTTTGAAATTTATTTAGAACTGCAATAGAATGTGTAACCTCATTATAACTAAAACCTTACTGTTGCCTCGATATTCCTTAAAATTCGCTAAATACGACTCATTCTCTACAGCACTTTTATTTTCAATTTCATTTCCTTTGATATTATTTGTTGATCGTCCAAAGCTCCCACTGTGTTTTGCAACGAAGGAGTTCCGCAGGTTAGGCGAAGCAATACTAACTGTAAAGCATTAAATACTATAGTCGGCACCGACAAGCTCTTTTTACGTTCTCGACGAGTTATTGACTTTACTTTTCTTGATTTACCGGTGATTGTTCAACTAATGTCAAAATTTATATCACGTAATTTATATCAAATCGTACTGCTACTTACCGCTTTAATAACAAATAGTTCATTTTTCGTTTTTACATCCAACCTTGCGATCAATAGATATTCAGTTCCATTTAATTAAATAATGCTGGCCTACATGCCAGCATTCCAGCGTTTCCTCATTTTTATTTAGCTTATATGCAAAATCCCATTTCTTCATAAAATCTACCAGATGCAGATCAGCACCTCACAATGTGCTGCAATCACTATCTCTTTCTCAGAGAATAACTTTAACACTTCGTCGCGGTGAGTCATGAATTATCAAATTCTTCTAACTTTACAATATACACTTCAACACAAGTAATTCGTACATAGATTTGCCTATTAATTAAAAATTTCAAACTCAAACTATATGCTCACGTTGGGCGCCACACGAGATAATTCGTTTATTGTTTCTATTAATTATAAACCATCAAGTTTGTTATGCGAAAATGCTGCAGCTGCTTCAACAATAGATACCCTTTACTTTACCAAAGCAAAAATGTAAATTCTCATCTAAAAAGTATATAACTGAATAAAAATATAAGTATGCAAGGAATTTTTTATTACTACCTATAGATAGTACAAAATACTTAAAGTTTACTAAATATTGAAAGCAGATATAAAGGACAAAACTCTCAACACACGCGCCGAATAACAATTGACTCCCTTCGCGTCACTGTCGCGTCAAACCCGTAAAACTATCTGTCTGCATATAGGTGTGCCTATATCAACTTCAAATACACAGTTGATAAGAAAGATTTAAAAACACTGTAAATGGAATAAAACACTCGATTGGAACGTGATACTTGACGTATAACTGATTAAGTAATTACACTGCAGGTTCAGTAATAGTTTCAACCGTACTGGTAGAACTCGCTGTTTCTTCGGGAAACAATCTCATGATCAACCATATCTTACATTAGCATGTGGTTTAAAGTTAAGAAACATTATACTACCAGAATGCATTCTGAATCAGTGATAAAAGTTTTGTTCAGGCACTTGTTCCAAGAAATTCATGTTAGAAGTTAAATTAAAATATTTAAACAAACATTTATGCGGGATTAGAAGTAAAAACGGACCGAGTGCTCGAAGCAAAGAAACGAATACCTAATAAAACGCGGCGCTTTAAACCCTGAAATATAACAGTATTAGATTGAAAATGGCAGCGTGCTTTAACGAAAACCAGAAACGAAATCAATCATCTATGTTCATGGCAGCATTGCATGCAGATACCTCTTCTTAGAAAATTCTTACGGACTTATTTTGAAAGAAACAAACAAAAACATTTATTAAAACCTACCTTTAACTGCTTCGTGTTCAAGAACATAAAAAGTCAAGATACTGCCGTATCATTATAAATCCGAAAACCAAATTGAGAAAATCAACCATCCGGTTAACAGACAGGTAAAAATATAGATAAGGAAAGCGATAAATAAAACTGGAGCGATAATTTCAAATGAGAGGATTCAAGTCCACATACATTATGTATGCGTAACATCACTCCTAATGAATTTAAAGCAACATTTACCCAACCAAATGTAGATACAAATGTTGTTATGCATTTTATAGCATTTTTTATCACATACGATCACTTTATATTATTTTGGTTTGATATTTACATTAACAAAGTTCCTTTCCTTGTATCGCCTATCCTATAACAAATATATACAATTTTGGATATTGAAAAGTGTGCGCGCAAGTGCCTCTTTGTGTTCGTACACAGTCGAAGTCGTGCATCGGACAGAGCAGTATTAACTTGGCAACGGGAGTGACCGTAACAATCAGTTCGGTGTGTTTGACCATGGCACTTTCAATGGTGAAAACGCTTCAAGAATAGTGAACTTTTCGTTAATGCAGTTTACGGCGGACGTACAAGACGCAGATTACAGTCCACTACATTTGTTCATACCAGCGCAACTGGCAACCATTACAGGTTAGTGTAACTGTTTTAAAATGCCGTTGGTCGATAAAAACACATGCAGACAAATGTATTAGCGATTTCTGTTACTTAAAATGAAAATTTAATTGTATCAATAGTTAAATAAAATGAAAACATATATGAAAACATATATTTATTTATAGTAAGTGTTTTGTGGAATAAACTTGGGTAAAAGAGAAATAGCTTACGTAAAATTGAAAGGTTTACTTAGCTCGAACATGGCAACTAGTCCTACGCAAAATGACTTGTTACAATAGAAAAGTTAATTCAAAGAGTGTTATTCAAGCAAAACTAAGAAAAGAGAATTATCATGTGAAGAAAATGAAAGAAAGGTATGTATTTCGAAATAGCATGATAAAAGTGAAGCGCTGCTCTTATTAATTTGTCACACTCAGTCGACAGTTAAGGTAAATAGGCTTGGAAAAACTATACATAAACCGCAAACTGTTATGGCACATAATAAAGGTAATGGCTAAATTGATACTTCGGACCAGGTGTCAAGCTATAATACAACAATTAGGAGAGCTATGCCGTGGTACAAGGAGGTGGCAATAGAAAATTTGGTACGGCCGTTATAAATGCAAATGCTACTGGGTACGAATTATCCATTACCGTTCAGGTTCAACCTCGCTGAGATTCTCCTAAAATTGGAAGACTGTTCCATCTTACTTGCTACTCCATCAAACACGAAAACTTTGATGTCTCATTCGTCTACAAAAGTTAGATTGCAAAGCTAGAGAAAACATTGCAAAGCCCGTTAAGCAGAAGCAAAAAGGAATTATTTCAAAGAATAGGATAAAAAAAGGTAATAACCTATTATCGTGATTGTAATGATCAACCACGATTCTGCTTGAACTGATTTACTAAATTTCCAAATTAGTACCTTGTAGCTTCAACACAAACTTATTTGCATTGTTGATATTATTTTATTTGAAGTTAATATTCGATTTGTTTAGATACCTTTGTGTAGTTTTATCCTGTAAATAGTACATTTACCTGAAAAAGTAATGCTGTACATTATACGCGCCTCCTCACTTAAGTTCACGCACACTTTTTGACAATACTTCACCAAATATTTTACTACTGCACGTTAGATCTCCCGTTTTTTCTATCTTATTTATATTTCAAGTATCTAGTGAATGCTCCTTATTTTTATATACCATAGCTGCCTTTTCTTGAACACGAGATTCACGGACAATTCTTCCCAGAAAAGGTAATTGGTATAATCTTTCGTTTAAGTAATGTATACCTGTGCAATGAATAAACTCACCAATATTACTACTTTTTCCACTAAATCAAGATAACAATGTCAAACATGCTCTTCAGCAAAGCTTGCAAAATTTATTACCCGATTCCACAATTTTTTTGATGCAATCCTGGCTTAACACTGACGTCCTTCTGTGTCGTACAGCTCCTGTCAATTCTTGATGTTGATGTTGATGCTACAATTAAGATTTCCACCCCTAAAAAATATTGTTGGAGTTAACTCTCTGTTGATGTTTGTAATTTTTGTTAACGGACTTTTAAAGTGTCAGATTTTATTTCTGGTCTCTTTTTTTATTTTAATGCGTAAATTTAAAAACCCTTTGTTTAGTTTTCTATGCATGTACCCTCCTATGAAACGTTAGAATTTATACACACACACAATCGTATAACTTACACCCATACAAGTTAAATACTCACAAAATACGACTATTTACTACGGTCTACTGAAACTAAATAAAATATTTAGATTTCACATTTCTTAAATATTTGGTGCACGATGATCCTCTTGTTCTTTCTTCAGTAGCTGTTTTTCCAGGATTAGTCTGTTTATGTCTTGTATTTATATTCTTGAACAACTTTTTATTGAATACACAACTCCTTTTTACGGTAATGTGAAGTGAAAATCTTGTTTTCCTGTTTGAAATCAAGTTTTCAATTTAAGTGTATACAAATTTTGAATACCTGGTACTATTTTTTCCTAACTATAACGTTACGCTCCTATTACAAGTTTAGTGGATTTCTTTACAGCTTCTATTTTACCGTTCAAGTTATACAATCCAAATCTTATTTGTACAATTTCTAAATTTCTATGTATATAGACTCTCTTCTAAAATTCCTTACAAAAATACTTTTGATATTCCAGTTCGTGCCGGTATGCTATAAAATCAGCCTTTTTAACATTTATGTTTCCAAGCCTTGGTTTATCTAAAAGACTGCGTCGCAAATATCTTTTTTTCGCACCCGGACTTGCTAATTCGGGATATTCAGAAAAATCCCTTGCATTTGAAAATATTTTAAAGTAATCATCTTTGAACTTATTATTCTTCAAAAATTTTTTAACTATCAATATCTTTTTTATGCATCCCAACAATGTTATATCTTTGACCTTTTTGCCTACTACCTATTTACTTTTGTATATTGTTAATTCGACTACTTTGTCAACACAACTACCCAATGTTTTCAATATGTCAAACATCCCTACTACTTACTATCTGAAACTAGCTATTTTTTGCTTATAAAATTCTACACTCTCATTGGTTACTGTCAATTTATAGCCTTTTCATGCCGGTTACGGGTTATTTAGTCTTTAATTGTTTTTTTATTATAGAACTAACACCTTAAACTCTATTTACACCTCCAAATAAATAATAATAACACATCTCCCTTTAAGCCTTCATTCGTAGGGTACATGCATATCTACAATTAGATATCCAAATTCTGTTTTTAATGCTACATAACCTCACTTTTCATTCGTTGTAGCTGTTATTGAGATCCTGGTATTAGCCATAACTGGTATAGTCGCATACAAATGGTTCAACATTTTTTTGTGGTTGACTAGGTACATGTGTATGCCAGGGTCCGAGTATTAGGAGTTCTTAACGAACACCGGTGTCTGATACGCTAAACCTGTTAAGTGTACTTCAACAAAAAAATTTTGAAAATAAGACCTAACATTTACACGTCGCTTGAATGACAAAATGCGGCATGTAACTTTTAATCCTCAGGCACACCTTAATCCCTAAGACTTCACTGAAAAGTGTTGGATATTCAAGCTTATATAAACTCGTTATCCAACTTTGGAGTTGCGTATAAAGGAGGTTATTGGTAAGATATTACATTTAAGTTCCATCGTAACCGATACTGATTCTCTAACTTTCTAAACCTCTAATAACTTCTAAAGCGATATTCCAGGATGGTGTGTCATGGTAAATTTGTAATAATGTAATCTTAGTTTATTCCCGCCCTTGTCATGTATCGAGGAAATTCTGCCGTGAAGTACAAAATTGATTGTTTCAGACAGACCTAAACCTGTTATCTGAAATCTTCTGGTCCTTGGGATTAACCTTCTGCTAACCGTAGGTGTGACAAGTGTTGCTGAATATAGAACGAAAGTTTTATTATATCCGTTGAAAAATTGCTTTGATAGAAACGAACACAATTCAATGTCCTATATATTAAAGGAACGTCTTGAATCTGGCAATCACAAAATGAAGTCTAATCGCTTATTGCTTATACAAGTACACGTCTACAACACAGCAATCGAAACTACATTCTCCGACATATAAATTCCTTCTATTTTTATCGGAATAGAACAGACTCGATACCTTACTATACTCGCTGCGCAAACGGGAAAGTGCAAAACAAAACCAAAATACAGTAAAACTAAGTCGATTTGTTGGAGTTTAATTGAGCAGGTTTTAGTCGTTGTTTTTGAAGCCTGAATAAAATAATCGACAAATGGCGTTAAAACAATTTATCCTTAGGTAGAAATTTCCGAGTGAAGTCATTTGTAGACTAAAGTGGAAAGCGCAAAGCGAATAAAATACTCTAGACAGACAACCCTTTCTAAATAATTTAATTGCCGGAGGATTTGGGTCACTTTGAATGCAGAAGTAAATTGGAAATCTGTAAAAGTTTAATATCCAATGGGTTCGGCTGAAGTGGTTTGTTGTATACAATTAAGTTATTGAAGAAATTAGAAAGAAGCTGCCTCAATTTTTTAGTCGTTCCGCTCTTGGAGTACACTCACTATTGTATTAAAAGGAAGGGATATTTTAATAAATTCTTACGATGCATCATAAGCCTATGCAGCTTTTATTATAATAATGTTATTTTATAAAGCACAGGTGTTTTTTCTTTCGGTGTGTACAAGTACACGAATATTAAAAGAGGGGTCAATTAAGTAGAACTTTGAACAGAAGTTGATACAACAAAAAATATTTAAATAAATTAGTTCCAATCAATTGTTGCATATTTATATCTATACCAAAGACAATTTGAAATTTATAACTTGTTTCGCTAATTAGGTATCCGCATCCTAAATATTTTATTGCTCCCAATTCCTATGATATTATTACTAGAAGCTAATGAAGTTTTTTCAGGACTAGATATCACGCGAGAAGAAATATTCGTTTCTGTATTTCTAGCAAATTGTTAACTGTATCACCAATATCACTTTAGTATACTAATCATTCTACAGATATTTTGGGTAGTTTACTTAATCGACTTTGTTCCTTAAATAATCTTAAATAATTTTTAATTATTTTTAAGCAGGTATTCCAAAAAGGATTAAGCATATCTTTAACTAACACATAATTTGCCGTAACTGGGAGGTTGGGTGTCAAATACCCATGTAAAACTTTGACGCTTCAAGAACAAGAGTGGGGTGCGGTGAGAACTTCATGTTTTCAGGTATATTCAAAACAGTAACTGTCTCTGGCTATGGGTGAGTTGTGGTCTTATTCGCAATTTTGCGTCGCTCTGGGTTACTTATAACTTTTATATTTCCTTTTAATTGAATCTAAACGATGGAGTATGAGACCATATGATCCTGAAATTGAAGACTTGATAAAAAGTATACTTAATAAATGTGTATTTGAGTTCAGTGCTGATGAAAGAGATGGCGTAGCAACAGCTTTTGGTGATCATGAAAATAGTTTAGAACAAGAAGCGTTTGATAATGGAAATGTACTTGCAATTATTTTTGCTAGTCTTTTGTCTGTGCTACGTTGAAACCACTGCCACATGTTCCTGAATCAGAAACTTCGTCGCCAGACGATGAGCTATTTTGAAAGAAGAAAAACATCAATGCAAGTTCACTAAATACCGTAGTAAGAACGGTTTTGTATGAGCGATTTTACTTCCGGAACCCGTTACGTGCAAGGCAACATAATATCATCAGACATTTTCAACGGTCAATTCGTTATTCTAAAGACGTTGTTCCGATTTGTAACACCAGGTAACCTTGAGAAACTTTTTTTGCTGAGGAAATACTGAACCAGATAATACCAATGAAAAACTCGCACTGAAGAGGAAAAAATTGTCAGATGATAAGTGTACTAGTTATTGAGACACAGATCTTATCGGGGTCAAAGCATTTGTAGGAATTCTTATGTTAACTACAATTTTCAAATACAAGGACGAACATCTACAGAAATGTTTGCAACTGATGGAATCGGACAATATATTTTTCGTTGTACGATGTCTTTAAAGAGAGTCCATACTCTATTAGTTAATCTACGTTTTGATACTATCTCAAACAGCGATGAAAAAAAAACAGATGATGCTAAAAAAAAGCTTGACATAATTAAGAGCGTTACGTAAAAACAAAAGTGAAACCCTAAAGATTTCTATCTACGACGCAAAAGAAAAAACGAAATGCCCTCTACGGCTTTACGAATGATATGACATTAGCAACATTTGTGCTAAGAAAGAGCAAGACTGTGCTTCTTATGTACTTGATGCATCATACCCAGTCAACCGATACAGAAACGCAAAGAACTAAAACTATTGCATTTTTCAATAGCACGAAAGGTGGGGTTGACGCATTAGACGAGAAGTACACTATCTACTCAACACGTCGGCGAAGAAGACGATGGCCGTTGACCATATTCCACATTTCGACAAATATTAGTATTGTAAACTCATATTTAGTCTATTTTGCCGTTTCTACAAACCCAAAAGTAACGAGGTTGAATTACATAAAAATGCTAGCCTCATGTGAATTATCGACCTTTAAAAACAGGCTATATAATAAACGACATAAAGATTTGACCGTCTTTCGCTTTAATTTTGCTCGAGTACCATGAAGCCTTTTGTAGGTGTTGCGAGTAAACAGAGAACCAACATCACACCCAAAGGTCCCATGTAACGCACAAAAAGTCACAATTAGATCACCACGTGTAAGTCTGTTTTTAAGGGTTAACAGGTTCATTAAATTAAGGCCCTCTTCATAAAAAGGTTTTACTATATCGTACGGCACACGAGTTGCTTTGCGTTGCATGTTTTCTAAAGCATATTTGTCTCTAATAAGTTCAGGATACCAGACAAGACCTGCCAATTCAGGGGTTGGTCGGACGTAGATAAAATATGCCTTAATAAACGTGTGAGGGAAACATTCTTAAGTGCAATATTGAGTAGGTATAAAAGTTTATAGGATTTGCTACAGATAGTGGTGATTGAAACCCCAAGATCTTTGTGACTTGCTACACTTTCGAGGCTATTGCCTGAGATGTAACGATCGGAATTAGGATTGTTTTTTCCCAAATAGAGTACAACACTTTTAGAGATGTTTAAAGGTAAATACCAATCGTTACACCACTTAACTAGACTGTCAAGATCCCGCTGCAGAACATTATCTGTTGGCATGGTGAGTATAGCTTGGTGTCGTCTTCGTAAAACGATACTTCACTGGATAATATATATGGTATACCTGCTATGTACACTGCAAAAAGATTGGCCCAAGTACCGATCCTTGCGGGACACCACTTAGCACTGTGTTAACCTCTGATAAGCACTTACCAATACGAACACAGAACGTGCGGTTGTGTAGAAACTTTTTTATCCACAGTAGTAAATCACCACGTACTGCAAGTATGTTCAAGTTTACTCAATAAGGCATTACGATTTACCCGATCAAACGCGTGCGCGAAATTTAGATAGATCACATCAACTGGATCGGAGGCATCTAACATTGTAGTCCAATCACTAAGACAGTGTAGAAGATTTATAATCACAGATCTTTTTGGGATGAACCCATGTTGTTGGTAAGGTATAACCTGTTCGGATAACAGAAACGGTACCAGTTTATCCACAATCAAAGATTCCACTATTTTTACAGTGTGTGATATCAAGCTTATAAGGCGATAGTTCTTTGAATCTAACTTATTGCGGTTTTTGAAGATAGGTGTAACGTATGCTTTTTCCACATTATAGGGAGAGCATGCTCTGTAAACGATTTATGCATAATTTATGCTAAAGGGTTGACAGCATTTCAGAACAGGATTTCAGTAAAGCTGCCTAGTCCGGGTGAAGAATACGGTTTTAATGTAGCTAGCTTATTTTCGATTAGATTTGAAGCAAAGCTTATATTACTTAAACTGTTAATTGTTCTTGTAAACGAGATAACGGAAATGTAATATTACTTAGGTTAGGAATGTTGAAATAAACAGCAGAGAAAGTTTTCACAAACGTATTTGCACATTCATAACAATTTTTAGCGATAATTCCGCTGCTAGTTTCTACTAATGGAATTTTGACAGAGGAAGAGATAAGGTTTCTAACATATTTATAAAGCTGTTTAAGGTTTTTAGAAAAGGCAATCCGATCTTTGTATTCTTTTTTTTGCTAAATGTATTATGTATAATGGATCGTTCGAGTATTGACAGTATTTCTGAAAGTTCTCATGTGTTTTAGTTACACGATATTAATCCATAATTGTTTTTTAGTTGCCAGCATCCGAAAGATATTATTGTTTAGCCAGAGCTTTAAAGGGGTACATTTTATTGTGTCAACAGTCGAATTCTTTTTTATGGCATTATTTACTGGAGGAAAAAAAAATAACCAGGATTCTTCAACATCTAAAGAGAATAATGCTTAAGCCCAGTCTATTGCCCCAAATCTTCAATTACGCCATGGTAATTAATATGTATTTTGTGTTTGATCTAATTTCGCGGAGAGTGTTAATAAAGGATCTGCATAGTTGTACAAATAGTGAAGTGATGCGATTAACCAATCGGTGGCATATACCAAATATGTGAAAGTAGCGACGGTTCCTGGTTAAGTCTATATCGCGTTGGTTAATCAATCAGTTGAGTAAGATTACTGTTTAGTAATTTATTTAATAAGTGTGATTAAAAATCGGAGACGTTCAGTGCCTGCTGAGTGGTTAAAGGCCATTTAACGGAGGAGAAATAAAAGTCACCAATAATTATTAGGTTTTTATTGTGCCTAGATAAGCTAAGCAGTTCATCAATTCAGTCTTTGTCGCCTTGTAAGTTATTATCTGTTTTAATATTGTAATTTGGTGGTCTATCTGTATGTGCAAATTAAAGTAAAAGTATAAATAAAGCTTTGAAATTTTAGGCATATACCGTCCATTGCTGCGGGGATCGCTATATCGACTTGAGTAATGTTAAACTTGCCGAACTTTGAATTGTTTACAAATATACAGACTCCTTCACCACGGCGTATAGGTATTGCCAGAACGATAAATGGAATATTCAAGTAGTTTAACTAATGAATCTGGCACTGATGGTGTTAGCCAAGTTTCTGTAATTGAAAAACAGGCGGGTTTATGTACTTCAACGAATGCTAAGAGTTTTGTAAATTTAGCGCTTAAAGGGTTAATGTTAGTGTAAAACAACGTAAAAGTCAGTATGATGGATGATGGACTGTGTACTTTTAGTTTTTTAAAGGAACAATCTTCGGACCACCACGTATAAAACGGATCGTAATGTCTTTTTCACTTTTGGAAATTCTTTCATATTGCTCTGCTCTTAATTGTGTTAAATATTCACGTTGTAATTTTGTTTCATCAGCGCTAAATTAGTAACGACTTTTGTTGAATTTAAACTTTGATTTGTTTCTAAGAACATCCATTGCGTCGAAAGTGAATTTAAGAACGATTTTTAAAGGCCGCGATTTATCAGTAATTATATTCTTACCTAGACAATAAATTTTTATATCATTAGTAGCGACCTTAGAAAACCTGATTGATTATGGAAATAACTTTGGTAAAATCTTCAGCTGCACGAGTTGTTTCTTCAACCTTATAAATAATCACATTTCGTGCACAGTGTTGACGATCTGTTATTTTGCTGATAATTTCTTCTTTATCTGCAACATTAGCTCTAGCATTCTTTGGATTGATTCAATGTGGCGCTTTAATACATTAATTTCTGCCTTTAATTCCTAGATCAATTGTTTTAATTCGTCTGTTTTGGCCCTCTAGGATGAACATGTATCACTGTGAGACGGAATTCGACGGTCCTTACCAGTAAGGCATTGCACTTCGGTAAAGACAGGCTAGAGCAGGCGGAATATAATAATAATTTGCAAGCATCACATTGGATTTTCTTGTCCTTATTTTTCAGGTTCAAGTTTTCCTCGCAAACAAGACATTTGTTTATCAATGGCATCACTGATCCACTAATTAATAATATAACAGAACTTTAAACATTATTCAAATATACGAAGCTGCAACACACTCGTTGTGTCTGGGAATCTTTATTTTATTAAATAATTGGATTTTAGTATACTGTTTTATTCGCGTGCTAATGTTAATAATGAACCCGAATTCCTGAGAATAATATAAAATCAAATAAAGAATCAAATATTTGAAGACCAACGTCGTACAAGAACGTGTCCGTGGATTGGAATTGTATTATAGTATTAATATAGTTGTGAACGTAAGTGGTGTGTTATCAAGTACATAAAAGTACGGTGGATTATAGTGTTGTATCGCCACCATCTCCTATGTATTTGTCTAGTAGGTGAACGACATTCAAACTATCTGTCTCGCAGTTAAACTACACCTCATGAGGGTAACGGAAACTTATTGGAGTCCCAAAAGCTGGCATATAAAAGAATTGTAGTAAAACGGCTTGTGCGCGTTTAGAATTTGACATTATCCTATGTTCGGTGAAGAGGAAGTGAGTACGCGATTGCGTTATCTTGCTCATTTTGTACGCAAACTTTATTAGCTATTAGGTTTATTGGGGAGTACTTTGATTAGGAATGTTCTAAAGTTAATTCTAACGACGAAAAGTTAGTTGTTGAGGGTATTGTGCTATTATACGCTATTGTGGCGTGTTACATAATGAAGTATAAATATCTGAAAATTTCCTAAATAAGTTTTCAGTTGAAAAGTAAAAGTAGTAACGTTTATTACCGGACGTATATTTCTTGAAGAATTGTTTGATTTGTTCGTCACTCTCACCTCGTTTAATCTCTACCTAGTAAATTTTCTTACGGAATGTTAAGGTGAATAGACTTGGCTAAACCATGCATCAACCTCAAGCTGTTATGGCATATAATAAAAGTAATGGCTCAATTGACATTTCAGACTAGCTGTCAAGCTATAATACAGCAATTAGTAGTATTATACGGCGGTACAAGCAGGTAGCAATAGGAATTTTAAGTACGGCCCTTATAAATGCAAATTATCTTCAAAGAAGTTACTGGGTACGATATATCCATTACCGCTCAGGTTCAACCTCGCTGAGATTTTCTTAAAATTTAAAGACTGGTCCGGTCGGGTCGGTCTGAATCGTTACCCCATCAAACAAGAAGACTCTGAAGTCCCATTTGTTTGCAAAAGTTAGATTGCAAAGCTTGAGAAAACATTGCAAATCCCTTTAAGCAGAAGCAAGAAGAAATTATTTCAAAAAATAAAGTAAAAAAGGTAACTAACTACCTGTTGGATGTGATGGAACAGAGCAATTCAACACGTTATGAAAGCAAGCAAAATGCATTAATATAAAGCGATTTAATAGGAAACAGAACTCAGGTTAATACAGGAATAAATCAACATAACGTACAACTTAAATATAATGCATGTATACAATAGTTATGAATGTTAAACATGATACATCGTGTTAGAGCACGTGCACGTCTATTGTATATCATAGTCACGACGAAACTAATAACACCTGCATACCGGCGAGTCGTATGGCGAGCACGGCACGTCAGTGGCGTAACCGGCGCGTGGGATATCACAACCACTAGCGTTATTACTAACACTACCTATTGCAGTGATTGTAATGATCAACCACGATTCTGTTTGAACTGATTTACTAAATTTCCAAATTAGTACCTTGTAACTTCAACACAAACTTATTTGCATTGTTGATATTATTTTATTTGAAGTTAATATACGATTCGTTTAGATACCTTTGTGTAGTTTTTATCCAGTAAATAGTACATTTACCTGAAAAAGTAATGCTGTACATCGAACGCTCCTCCTCACTTAAGTTAACGCGCACTTTTAACAATACTTCACCGAATATTTTATTACTGCAAGTTCGATCTCCCGTTTCTTGTGTCTAATTTATATTTGTAGTACTTAGTGATTAAAAACTCTAATGCTCCTTATTTTTATATGCCATAGCTGCCTTTCCTCGAACACGAGATTCACGAACGGTTCTCCCCGAAAAGGTAATTAGTTTCATCTTTCGTTTAAGTAATGTTTACCTGTGCGATCAATAAACTCACCAATATTACTACTTTTTCTACTAAATTAAGAGCGTAATCTCAAATATGTTCTTCAGCAAAACCTACAAAATTTATTACCCGATTCCACAATTTTTTTGATGCAATCCTGTCTTAACACTGACGTCCCTCTGTGTCGTACAGCTCCTGTCAATTCTTAATGTTGATATTGATGCTCTGATTAAGATTTCCAACCCTAAAAAATATTGTTAAAGTTAACTCTCTGTTGACGATTGTAATTTGTGTTAACGGATTTTTGAAGTGTCCGATTTTATTTCTGATCCCTTCTTTATTTTAATGCGTAGATTATAAAACTCTTTGTTTAGTTTTCTATGGATGTACCCTCCTATGAAACGTTAGAATTTATTCACATACAATTGTATAACTTTTACCCACACAAGTTAAATACGCACCAAATACGTTACAGTCCACTGAAATTAAATGAAATATATAAATTACATTTCCCTTAAATATTTGGTGTATTACGGATCCTCCTGTTCTTTCTTCAGTAGTTGCTTCTCCAGGTTTACTTTGTTTACGTATTGTATTTATATTCTTGAATAACCGTTTGTTGAATACAGAACTCCTTTTTATGGTAATGTGAAGTGAAACTCTTGCATTCCTGTTTGAATCTAATTTTTCAATTTAACCGTTTACAATTTTTGAATATCTGGTACTATTTGTCCTAACTATAACGTTACTCTTCTATTACAAGTTTAGTAGATTCAAATACAGCTTCTACTTCACCGTTCAAGTTATACAATCCAAATCTAATTTTTGTACAATTTCTAAATTTCTATGTATATATACTGTCTTCTAGAATTTCTTACAAATACAAATATTTTTGATATTCGAGTTCGTTCCGGTATGCTATAAAATCGGCCTTTTTTAAATTTATGTTTCCAAACCTTGGTTTATCTAAAAACAATGCGTCACAAATACATTTCCTCGCACCCGGACTTGCTAATTGGGGATATTCAAAAAAATTCTTTGCATTTGAAAATATTTCAAAGAAATCTTTTTGAACTCATTATACTTCAAAATTATTATACTTCAATATCTTTTTTATGTATCCCAACAATGATATATTTTTGAACTTTCGGCCTACTACCTATTTACTTTTGTATTTTGTTCAATTCAACTACATTGTCAACACAATTACCCAATGTTTTCAATATGTCAAACACACCTACTGCTTAAAATCCGAAACTAGCTATTTTTTGCTTATACAATTCTACACTCTCATTGGTTACTGTTAGTTTGTAGTCTTTTTATGCCGGTTGCGGGTTATTTAGTCTTTCGTTGTTTTTTTATTACAGAACTAACACCTTAAACTCTATTTACACCTTGAAATACATAATAATAACACATCTCCCTTTAAGCTTTCGTTCGTAGGGTACATTCATATCTACATTTAGATATCCAAATTCTGTTTTAATGCTACATAACATCACTTTTCATTCGTTGTAGCTGTTATTGAGAACCTTGTAACGTATTTTTTTTCTAGTTACACTTCGTTCTTTAAAATAAAAATAAAACAGCTATACTTTAAAATATTTAATTTGTGAATTACCGTCCAATAGAAATTAATACATAAAATTGATAATAACACATAGATTCCTTTACCTTTATGCTCTAAAGTTCGTTACTAAGCTCTGTCGAGTTGTCTATTTGTTCACTTCATTATCAGCGTTCGAACGAGCAAGCTGCTCTGCAGGATAAGTGAAGTCGAGATGGCCGTGTGTAAGCACGTGGCTTCTAACAGTGTTAGAAAAAAGAAGATTAATTGATTGAGATGGAAGCCCTCTTTTGACATCATTAATACAGTTGGTATAAATTAATTAAATAGATTATACTAATATTTTTTCTCATAGTGCAATATCTTATATAATATCTTATATAATATCTTAACGCAATATCTTAACGCAATATCTTGACGCAGTATCTTAAGGCAATATTTTAAAAAGGCAATTACATGTGTTCCGTATATTTCAACTTCACCAATAAATAACATCAAATAAGTAAATCTTTGAGCTAAAATTTTGTTGGAGAATTAAATTCAATCAAGCTGAGGTTGGTTTCTTTATGTAATAGTTGCATTCCGAAGAACTTTGATATTCGATGATTATGGAAATTTCCGACAGCTGAGGTCAAGGTCCTATATCTTACGTTCAGATTAGTTTCGTAGCACGTGAGTGTACCTTAGGATTTAATCACTTTGAACATTAATTAAATTGCAATAAAGGATATAACGAGAAAAATTTGAGTAACGTACTAAGCATTTAATGAAACAGCTAATTAAATAACAAATCTATTGTGTGTCAGAATGTTTACACGTACACAAAGTGTACATTTGGTAAAGCTGTGAATGACAATTTATGTCAGATATATAAAAAACATAGATTCAGTTGTCCTATCTAGACGTGACATGTCGTCTTAATTTAATTTAAAATCATCATCATCATCATTTTGTTATCGACCTTACTTAAGGTCGGTTCGACGCAGCTCTAACTTCTTTTCTATTCTTGCTAATCTAAAAAGCTCTACATACCCTTCACAACCTAAATTTCTAATAATTTGACTAATATAGTTTGGTCTAGGTCTTCCTATATCCTTCTATCTTTTTCCTATACAGCTGGCTCTACATAGATATTAGCAACCTGATGGTTGTTAAAGAACTCTAACATGTCTACATGATTACCATTTATAAGGAAATGAAATATAACCTGGTTATCCGCTTCAAAAAGGAAAAGTGTTAAATTATATGTTATGGTAAGGCTTAAGCAACGAAACGCTATCAACATGCCAGACCGCTACCTAATTGTGAGTTATGTCATGGTGACGTTTATTAAATTATGTTATGGTAAGGCTTAAGCAACGAAACGCTACCAACATGCCAGACCGCTACCCAACCGTGAGCCATGTCATGGTGATGTTTATTAAATTATATGTTATGGTAAGGCTTAAGCAACGAAACGCTACCAACATGCCAGACCGCTAACCAATTGTGAGTCATGTCCTGGTGACATTTAGTTAACTGATTTTTATTTTTCTTTTTTTATTGTTTTCGAACTTACTTAAAGTCGGTTTGACGCAGCTCTAAATTCTTTTCTATTCTGAGCTAGTCTAAAAAGGTCTACATACCCTTCACAACCTACATCTCTAATAATTTGACTAATATAGCTTTGTCTAGGCCTTCCTACTCTATTTTTATTTGGTAGTATATAATCTAAGACTTTACTAAATAGTCCCTCATGTCTTAACTGGTGCCCTATCAATCTATCTCTCCTGACCTTCAATTGTTTCCATATACAGGGATCCTCACCTATCCTTCTATAAACTTCCTCGTTTGTTACTCTATCTGTCTAACTAATCTTTAACATTCTCCTATAACACCAAGTTTCAAAAGCTTCTATCTTTTTCTTATCTACTTCTTTAATTGTCCAAGTCTCACTACCGTATAGTAGAACGCTCCATACGTACGACTTTAATTTAAAATATGTTTAAATATTTTGAGGTCATGAACTTGCATTTTTCATTGACATGTGAAATTCGCGTACTTACTGTTAAATAAAAATAACTTAGAGTAATTGCATTCTACAATATCAGCACTTTGATAATTAAATTTTATTGTGAAGGTCAAGGAAGTACTTCATTGATTTAAAGAAATTTATGTATTATGAGTAACTTAGAAATTTCAAGTCAGTATATTTAAATTTTGTAGAAAGATCTATTCAGAGATCTTCCTAGTTTTGAATGCATAACTTTACTAGTATATTTCTGTTCTAGAAAAATAATTAAGTGAAAATTTTTTAAGAGATACGAATTTAAATATTATAATTACATGAATCCAGAAATTTATTCAAATAGAATCTATTTTGTTTTTGAATGACTTTTTATTATTTAGAATTCTAGTAAAAAAATTACAAGTCATCCCCGATTAGAAATTGTGTGTAATGAAAACAAATTCCTTGGGTATATATTTTAGAAGCCTAAATTCTATTATTTTATTTTTGGCAAATATTTTTGAGGACACAAATGGTGTCCATGTTGTACCTTTGTTTGTTCACAGGTCAAGCCGAGACATCTGTATGACATCTGGTGTTTGAGGTCTTGGTAAGTGTGTTTTAAAGAGTGAAATTCAGGTTTTATGGCTATGTTAGTGGTGTTGACATTAGGTTTCCGCATTCCCATAATACAAGCACAGTTAAATTTTGTTGGTTATTGTATTGAAAAATACGGTGGCGCTCATTAAATATATGTTTGGTCTTTTAACAACCCATGACCCAAGCTCATAATCTATTCAGAGCTAACACTCGACTACCCGTTTATGTCTTAAGAGTTTTTCTTTATCTCAAGCCATTCTCCATCCAACGTTACCTTGGGCTTACATTAATAAGAAAAAATTCTCGACCTTGTGATATCAGGTTAGGGTTTAGGAAATTTAAAGGTGTAATTTTTTAGCTGATAGTCACGAGGATAAAGTTAATAATAAAAAATCAAGCAAGAAATAATTTTTTATTACAACCTGGTATTGGCTTTGACGGATATAGTAGCATACAAATAGTCCAACATTTTATGTAGTTGAGTAGGTACATGTATGTGTACGCCATGGTCCGAGTATTAGGAGTTCTTAGTGTACATCGATGTCTAATGTGACGCTAAATCCCTTAAGTGCACTTCAATATAGAAATTTTGAAAATAAGACCTTGATCAAATTACACTTACACGTTCCTTGAATGACAAAATGCAGCATGTAACTTTTGATCCTCAAGCACACCTTAATCCCCAAGGTTTCACTGAAAAGTGTTGGATATTCAAGCTTATATAGACTTGTTATCCAACTTTGGAGTTGCGTATAAAGGAGGTTATTGCTAACATATTACGTTTAAGTTCCATCGTAACCGATACTGATTCTCTAACTTTCTAAACATCTAATAACTTCCAAAGTGATATTCCAGGTTGGTGTGTCATGGTAAATTTGTAATAATGTAATCTTAGTTTATTCCCGCCCTTGTCATGTATACGAGGAAATTCTGCCGTGAAGTACAAAATTGATTGTTTGAGACAGACCTAAACCTGTTATCTGAAATCTTCTGGTCTTTGGGATTAACCTTCTGCTAACCGTAGGTGTGACAAGGGTCATTTCATTACATCCGTTAAAAAATTGCTTTGATAGAAACTAACACAATTCAATATCCTATGTAATAAAGGAACGTCTCGAATCTGGCAATCATGAAGTGAAGTCTAAGTGCTTATTGTTTATATTAGTATATGTTTACAACACGCCAATCGAAACTACATTCTCCTACAGATAAATTGCTTTTATTTTTATCGGAATAGAACAGACTCGATACCTTACTATACTCGCAGCGCAAACGGAAAAGTGCAAAACACAACCCAAATACTGTAAAACTAAGTCTATTTGTTGGAGTTTAATTGAGCAAGTTCTAGTCGTTATATTTGAAGCCTGAATTAAAAAATTGACAAATGGCGTTAAAACAATTTATCCTTAGGTACAAATTTCCGAGCGAAGTTATTTGTAGACTAAAGTGGAAAGCGCAAAGCGAATTAAATACTCTAGACAGACAACCCTTTCTAAATAATTTAATTGTCGGGAGATTTGGGCCACTTTGAATGTAGAAGTAAATTGGAAGTCTGTAGAAGTTTAATATCGAATGTGTTCGGCAAAAGTGGTGTGTTTTACGCAATTAAGTTATTGAAGAAATTAGAAAGAAGCCGTCTCATTTTTTAGTCGTTCTGCTCTTGGAGTACACTCACTATTGTATTACATGGAAGAGATACTTTAATAAGTTCTTGCGATGCAGTATAAGCCTATGCAGCTTTTATAATAATAATATTATTTTATACAGCACAGGTGGTTTTTCTTTCAGTGTGTACAAGTACACGATTATTAAAAGAGGGCTTATCAGGTATCCGTATGCTGAAAATTTTATTGCTCCCAATTCCTATCGTTAGCTATGGTATTATTACTAGAAGCTAAAGAAGTTCCTTCAGGACTAGATATCACGCGAGAAGAAATATTTGTTTCTGTATTTCTAGCAAATTGTTAAGTTTTATCACCAATATCACTTTAGTATACTAATTATTCTACAGATATTCTAGGTAGTTTACTTAATCGAGTTTGTTCTTTGAATAATCTTAAATAATCTTAAATAATTTGTAATATTTCTATGCAGGTATTCCGAAAAGGATTTAGCAAATCTTTAACTAACACATAATTTAACCCATAACTGGTGAGGTTGGGTATCAAATACCCATTTAAACTTTGACGCTTCAAGAAAAAGAGTGGAGTGCGGTGAAAACTTCGTGTATTCTGGTACCTACAAACTAGTTACTGTTTTTGGTTATGGGTGAGTTGTTAGCTTTATTCGCAATTTTGCGTCGCTCCTGGTTACTTAACACTTTTAAATTTTTCTTGATATCGAGTTTTCCTTTCAACTGAATCTAAACGATGGAGTATGAGACCATATTATCCTGGGTTTGAAGACTGGGTAAAAAATATACTTAATAAAAGTGAAGTTTGGTAGTGCTGATGAAAGAGACGACGTAGCAACAAGTATTGGTGATCATGAAAGTAGTTCAGAACAACAAGCGTTTGATAATGGGAATGAACCTGCACTTGTCACGTTCGAAACCATTGCCACATCTTGTTGAATCAGAAACTTCGTCACCTGACGACGATCTACTTGGACATAAGCAAAAACGTCAATGCAAACCAAGTAAATACCGTGGTAAGAACGGTTTCGTATGGGCAATGAAACTTCCGGCACCTGATGCGCGCAAGACAACATAATATTTTCGAGGTCAATTTGTTATTCTGAAGACGATATGTAACACCAGGTCACCTTGGAAAATGTTTTCACTGAGGAAATACTGAACGAGATAGTACTACGAACCAATGAAAAACTTTGTATTTTTTTTTGTAATAATTTGCAAATTGGTTTTTTTGCTAGTTTCAATTACATTTGTATTACAAAAAGTGTTCAATACCCCCAATAAAAATAATTTGCATAATATACAATGATATTGTCTTTCATTCCGGACTTTTATTGTAATGCAAAATTAAAGACTTAGTATCTATTACCCAACCTCACTAGTTACGTTAAGCAAACGCTACCTCGCCAGATACGGGTTAAAATACCTATAAGTGCAGTAAAAATTATTCTTTCTATGCTTTGTACAGATCACTATTCTTTAACAAGCTTAGATGTAGTGGTTTAAGAATTTAAAACAGTCCAGGTACAGGTAGAGTGTCAGACGGGAAATGGTCGCGCGCTGGATAGCATGCCAACCGGTTCTACCCTGACACCATTCAATGACTAACTTCGTTTATTATATTAATCGCGTTTTTGTGTTGCATCGCAATATTCGCATAGTTGTAATAGTTATTTCACTGAAGTAACCAGGATGAGTGTTTTTTATTATTATTATTATTAAAATAGATTGCAAAACAGAGGCATAGGCCTACAAAGCTTCACTAATAAAAACAAGAGAAACAGCTGCACAATACATGAGAGAGTTATATCAGATGAAACGTAATATTAATTGCAAAATTTATGACTCTAGTAGCACAAAAAAGTAAACTAATAGGTTTTAATTTCAAAGTTCCTAAACAGTTTATCTAAAGCGTTCTTAAAACTTTTAACAGAGGCGGAATCAATATCACTATTAGGTAGATTATTATCCATACTTTAAATACACGATTTGCTAAAAGGATTGACGACATGAAGTTTTGATCATGTTTCGCTTTAACTTTAGTCGATGACCACAAAGCCTTTCGTAGGTGTTGCGAGAAAACAGTGAACCAACATCACACCCAAAAGTCCCATGTAACGCACGAAAAGTCACAATTAGATCACAACGTGAGTTATATATCCCCCAAATTATGTATGTATCATAAAATAGAACATAGTAGGAAATTATTAGAAATTATTAAGAAGTTACTAAGTGAAGTGCAACAATCTAATACAAGAACAATTAATAAAGTATATTAACAGTTCATGAGAACGGATGCAATACTTTGTATTTAGACGATAGTGACACTGTAGGTGGCAGGTCACAGACGGTCAAGATACCGCAATTACTTAGAAAATGAGATTATAACATTGTAACAATGAATAAAACAAGTTGAAAATGCAAGGCATTGTCGCAACGAACTTCCAAATGTAGACTTACTTTAAAACAATTTAAAGAAATTAAAATTATTATGTTGTAATAATTATAAGTATTCAGATAAAATACAAAAATTTATAAACAACAAAAGAGACATTTTAATATATTTTATTTTATTGAATAAATATTTTAAAAGCTATATATGTGTGTGTGTATGTATGTATGTATGTATGTGTGTTTGTGTGTGTGTGTGTGTGTGTGTAAATAAGGGGGCATCATATTTCGATTCAGTTCTTTCAGAGGATTTTAAATATGTATCGCACATTAATTTTGGACCTATTTGAAATTTTTGATAAAAATTAATTCCCCGGGGGGGGGTCGGGTATCCGTAATCAGATTTTGTGGGGGGTACCATATTTCGACTCAGCTATGTTAGGGGAGTCCAAATATGTATCGCACATTAATTTTGGACCTATTTGAAATTTTTGATAAAAATTAATTCCCGGGAGGGGGTCGGGTATCCGTGGTCAGATTTTGTGGGGGGTACCATATTTTGACTCAGCTATGTTAGGGGAGTCCAAATATGTATCGCACATTAATTTTGGACCTATTTGAAATTTTTTTTTTCCCGACGGAATATCGCGGGGGCACGGCGCCCCCGTGGCCCGATTTTAACTGACATCAAAACTTAAGCTCTGGACACCGAGCTGAATCGATTGATGTATCACACATTGATGTCCGACCATTAGAAAGGCCTCGGACGGACGGACAGACGGACGACAAATCGATTTCATAAACGAACGAAGTTCGTTGATTAAGAATAATCAGACATGAGCTCTGCAAGTTACCACAAAATTGTGAGGGGGCAGTGACATTATAAATAGCCCGGGAGCCCCAAGACCCGGCAGTCGGTCAAAGTATTAAGCTTTACAAATTGCAGTTGCTTAGGCTACTTAAAATAGTACAATTAATTCTTTTTTCGACTTAAAGTAAATTAAAATCAAGCTTGTAAAATTTCACATTAATATCTGTTTAATCAAATAAATTTGTTAAGAAGTTTGGAAGTATTTTATAAAAACAAAGCCCCCAAGGCCCGAACCTTAACTTGTGTACGTCTGTTTTTAACGGTTAACAGGTTCATTAAATTAAGGCGCTCTTCATAACAAGGTTTTACTATACCGTACGGCAAGCGAGTTGCTTTGCATTGCATGTTTTCTAAAGCATATGCCTTTAATTAGTTCAGGGTACCAAACAAGATCTGCAAATCCAGGGGTTGGTCGGACGTGGATAAAATATGCCTTAATAAACAACATGAAATTTTTACCGTGTTTCGCTTCTATTTTAGTCGATAACCACGAAGCCTTTCATAGGTATTGCGAGTAAACAGAGACCCAACATTGCACCCGAAGGTCTCATGTAACGCACGAAAAGTCACAGTTAGATAACCACCTGTACGTCTGTTTTTAAGGGTTAACAGGTTCATTAAATTAAGGCGCTCTTCATAAGAAGGTTGCACTATTCCGTACTGCAAACGAGTTGCTTTGCGTTGAATGTTTTCTAAAGCATATTTTCTCTAATCAGTTCAGTATACCAAACAGGACCTGCAAATTCAGAGGATGGTCGGACGTAGATAAAATATGCCTTAATAAACGTGTGAAGGGAAACATTCTTAGGGGCAATATTAAGTAGGTATAAAAGTTTATTGGATTTGCTACAGATAGTAAGGATGTGAAAAAACCATGTCAAATCAATGGTGATTGAAACCCCAAGATCTTTGTGACTTGCTACACTCTCGAGGCTATAACCTGAGGTGTAATAATCGGAATTAGGAGTGTTTTTTCCCAAATGAGTACAACACATTTAGAGATGTTTAAAGATAAATACCAATCGCTACACCACTTAACTAGGCTGTCAAGATCCCGCTGCAAAATATCCTCTGTTGATCTGGTGAGTATAGCGTGGTGTCGTCTTCGTAAAAGGATACTTTGCTGGATAATATATATAGTATATCTGCTATGTACGCTGCAAAAAGAATTGGCCCAAGTACCGATCCTTGCGGGACACCACTTAGCTCTGTGTGAATCTCTGATAAGCACTCACCAATACGAACACATAACGTTCAATTCTGTAGAAATTCTTATATCCACAGTAGTAGATCACCACATACTGCAAGTATGTTTAAGTTTACTCAATAAGACATTATGATTTTTCCGATTAAACGCGTGCGCGAAATCTAGATAAATCACATCAACTGGATCGGAGGCATTTAACATTGTAGTCCAATAACTAAGACAATATATATATATATATATATATATATATACATATGTGTGTTGCCGTGGAACATACAAAAATTCGCGCCCTCCTTGGGTCAACATAAAATTTTCAAAATTCAAAATTTAAAAAAAAAATTGCTTACCCTTTTGTTTCGCCTTCAAACTCCTTCAGCTTCCTTGGCTAGGTCAGCTGTGCCTCTTCTCGAATAACTAAATTTACAACCATACCGCTTTCACACACGCACACCATTTAATAAAATCACCAAATAATACAACAATCATACAACTTTTTATTTACAGCTATTAACAGATAAATTATATTCACATGTGTTAAAAACAGTTTGATACACTAATTATAAAACTCAAAATATGGTATTTGTTCTAAATATTTTCAAACAAATTCAATGAGATATGAGTAGATGGGCCCCACATGTTACCCTAAATTGACTGCACACTGGAGTAACGTGAGCTCATAATAACCCAGTTTAGTTTGTATATGCCTTTTACACCTTGCATAAATTAAAACAAAATAAATAGACCCGTTTGCCTTTTACAATTCAACTTAGATCCTGAATAAAATTTTGGATGTTTTAAATACACCCCTTTCCAATATTTAACCTCAATAAATTGTCCAGTACATGCATCTTTTTCAATACGTTTTTACAACCATAAATATGCCCCACAAAGTCAACCACACAGCACAAAATTTTACAAATGTTTATCAAACAACAGAAATTTCAAATAAATTACCTGGAGAATGCTTCAGGCTTCAAATCCTTCAAAGATGATTGCCAGAACACCTCTGCTTCGTTTCCATTCACCGTGCTACTCAGCGAATCCACAGGCCTCCACCATCTCCTACCTCTGCGAGCCAAGCACTTCGTCTCACAGTACCATTCCATATATCATGCATACAAACTTGATTATTTGTGATGCTTACCCCACATATGTCATGCTTCTATTTATTGATTTTCGTGCTTTGTATTGTAGTAGCCGGACTTTTATTAATTTAAAATACACTACTCGTACTTCACGTCAATAATTAGATGTCCGCTGCTACTGTGTTACACTTGCAACCACTATATTTACGGTAATGTAATCACATAAAGTACTCACAGAAAGCTTTACTGTTATGGTGGTCGGCATTCAGTACTTTATCAAAGTAAAGTAAAATAGCAGCGAAGAGAAGAGAAAAGGACCTCTATAACCTAGGTTGAGTATTTATGTGTTTTCAAAACCCCCTTAGTGGACGCACTTCAAGCAAAAAGCTTCGGTCTACGGGCCGTATATCCAAATTCGCTTTTAACCATCGCGTGTGCATACGTTTGGAAAACTGTCTGCTTTTAACCAATGATAAAATTCTCTGTCGTCACAAACCCCGCCTAAACAATATTTATCTCTGTCTTATGCATGTTTGCTGTCTCGTTCAAAACCCCACTTGTGTTACAGAAAATCGATATTGATGACAGCTTATCTCAACTACACGTGTATACGGTACGTGCATTTTTAATCCTAACGCTTTTATATCTGTCTCTATCTGTTGTATATAACCGGAAAATATTTCTATGAAATCCTATCGTAATATGCTCCTGACTTCGTCGAACGTAACCTTTTAAAACGCAGATTTTTCTGTTAATTATTGACCGTTTAACATAACAATTCCTAGACTTTATGTTTCTCCGTATCTGATAAAACTGACGTTGGTGGTTACAACGAATACATTTGCCTTGAAATTATTAATTTTCTTAAATAGCACGTTTCCTTTTGCTTGTATGTGTTTGCTTAAACTAAATTAAAATTAATTATGCGTATCCTTGAACTTCTATTTGCTTTAAAACTGTTTTTTTATATAATTTTAACATTCCAATTATTAATTATAAAAATACGTCAATACTTGTCCGATTTCTCTAAATGACTTGAATTAATTTTGCGCGTAAGTATTTTGTTTTTTCCTATATACAGGGTTGTTGAAATTTTATTGTTTTCCACTGATTTAACCCTTTGAATCCACAACAATATATATATATATATATATATATATATATATATATATATATATATTTCAATATTTTTAACTATCAATATATTTTTTACGACCTTTCTGCCTACTATCTATTTACTTATGTATTTTGTTCATTTCGACTACTTTGACAACACAACTACCCAATGTTTGCAATATATCAAACATGCTTACTTCTTAATATCTAAAACTAGCTAATTTTTGCTTATACAATTCTACACTCTCATTGGTTACTGTTTATCTATAATCCCTTCATGCGCATTACGGGTTATTTAGCTTTTAATTGTTTTTCTATTATAGTACTAAAACCTAAACTCTATTTACATCTTTCCAAAGTATCTCCTCCAATTAAATAATAACAGGTCCACCTATTAGTTTTCGCTCGTAGGATACATTCATATCTACAATTAGATGTTCTAATTCTGTTTTTAATGCTACATAACCCCACTTTTCATTCGTTGTAGCTGTTATTGAGAACCTGATATGAGCCATAACAAATATGGTCCCTGGCCCATACAATTAGTCCAACACTATATGTGGCTGAGTAGGCACATTTGTCCGCCATCGCCCGGGTATTAGGAGTTCCTAGAGGACACCGGTGTCTAATAGTGCGTTAAACCTGTTAAGTGCACTTCAATATACAAATTTTGAAAATAAGAGCTTGGTCAAATAACATTTTCACGTCGTTTGAATGACAAAATGCAGCATATAACTTTTGATCCTCAAGCAGAGTTTAATCCCTCTAAGGCTTGCTGAATGCTCAAGCTTATATAAACTTGTTATCCAACTTTGGAGTTCCGCATAAAGGAGATTATTGCAAAGATATTACATTTAAGTTCCATATAACCGATACTGATTCTCAACTTTCTAAACCTCTAATAACTTCCAAAGTGATATTCCAGGTTGGTGTGTCATGGTAAATTTGTAATACGTAATCTCAGTTTATTCCTGCCCTTGTCATGTATACGAGGAAATTCTGCCGTGAAGTACAAAATTGATTATTTGAGACAGACCCAAACCTATCTCGAATATCTCTAATCTTTTGGTCTTTCAGATTAACCTTCTGTTAACCGGTGGTGTGACACGGGTTGCTGAATCCAGAAAGAAAATTTTATTATATCCGTTAAAAAATTGCTTTAATAGAAACTAACACAATCCAATATCCTATGTAATAAAGGAATGTCTCGAATCTGGCAATCATGAAGTGAAGTCTAAGTGCTTATTGCTTATATTAGTATCCGTTTACAACACAGCAAACGAAACTACATTCTCCTACAGATAAATTGCTTCTATTTTTATCGGGCTAGAAAATTCGATTCTTTGCTATACTCGCAGCGTAAACGGGAAAGTGCAAAACACAATCCAAATACAGTAAAACTAAGTCTATTTGTTGGTGTTTAATTGTGCAAGTTTTAGTCGTTGTTTATGAAGCCTGAAAAAAATAATTGCCAAATGGCGTTAAAACAATTTGTCCTTATGTACAAATTTACGAGCAAAATCATTTGTAGACTAAAGTGAAAAGCGCAAAGCGAATAAAATACTCTAGACAGACAACCCTTCCTAAATAATTTAAGTGTCGGTGAATTGAGGTCACTTCGAATGCAGAAATAAATTGGAAGTCTGTAAAAGTTTAACATCCAATGGGTTCGGCAAAAGTGGTTTGTTATTGAAGAGGTTTTTAAGAAACTGTTTCAATTTTTTAGTCACTCTGCTCGTGAAATACATTCACTATTGTATTAGATGAAAGGGATACATTAATAGGTTACTGCAATGCAGCATAAACCTATGTAGCTTTTATAACCATATTTTTTATATAGCAAAGATTTTTTTCTTTCGGTAGTAAATATGTTTAAAAAATGTATATAAGTACAGGAATATTAAAACAGGGGTCAATTAAGTAGCACTTTGAACAGAAGTTGATAAAACAGAAAATATTTCAAATAGCCCCTTCCAATCAATTTGGACATATTTAAATCTATAGCGAAGACTTTTGTAAAATTGACAACTTGTTTCATTTATTGGGTATCTGCAACCAAAAAATTTTATTGTTTCCAATTCCTATCTCTAGACATGGCATTATTACGGTATTGGCGAGTTGTTAGTTTTTATTCGTAGTTTTGCGTCGCTCTGGGTGTTCCAAATCTAATTTAAAATGGGGACTTAACACTTTTATGTTTTTCTTGATATTAGGTTTTCTTTCTAATGGAATCTAAATGATGGAGGATGAGACCATATGATCCTGGGTTTGAAGACTGGGTAAACGAAAATTAATGAAAATGAAAATGAGTTTAGTGCTGATGAAAAAGACATCGTAGCAACAGGTTTCGGTGATCATGAAAGTAGTTCAGAACAAGAAGCGTTTGGTATTGGGAATGAACCAGCACTTATTCCTGCTAGTCTTTCGTCTGTGTTACGTTCGAAACCATTGCCACATGTTCCTGAATCAGAATTTCAAAATCTTCTTATTAATACAAGTCAATGCTTATGCGAGTACAGCCGCCACTATTTTATTCCTACCTCGTATTTAATTTCTCCAGCATCCAAAGATCTGGTTGTCTTCTTACGTCTATTGATATTTTACTTTTATGGGAAGTTGAACATGCACTGTTAAAGTCCTGGTGGGTATGCACTAAACGTTCTGGTGGGTTTCACAATCGCTATCACTTAAAAAGTCCTGGGAGGGATGCGCAGTTTTACTCTATTTTATTATATTTATTTATTTTACTGATTTAGTTTAATTAGGGTTTCTGGTTTAATTTGTTAATGTTTGTTTGTTATTATTTATTCCCGATATTCCGCGTCTTTAAGGTGAGAAAGTGATTGTTTCAGTGGTGTGAGGGGTTCGCCGTGCATAATAGATTTTGGTTATTGATTTTTGCTTTTGTTTTTGCATTTCATTTTTTTTTTAATTATTTTTTAAACAGGTCCTAAATCGTCCTCATATATCATGTCAAGTCAAACCATAGTTTTCCAATCCTCCTCCCACCCTCCGATTTACACGCGGTTATCACTTGTTCAATCTCGCGACCCTTCCCGAAAATTCTTTGAAGGCTGTCCAGAACGCCTTCTAGTTAGCCACTTCCCCAACCTCCTCTAGGCTCTTTGACCATGCTAATCTTGCGACATTACATGTGATTTTCCAATGCTCCACCCGAAGGTACTACATTGGCCAGGAAGCGAGTTTTTTTTACCTGGAAAATTTTGAATTTTGCCGAATCCTTGCTGTTCCAAGCAAGGTAGGCATCTTTAACGTGCGTGACAACACTCACACACGGGACGTCCATTTTACCTCTCATCCGAACGAGGGTGTATTTTTGCGAAAAATGCTCGCCTAACATTTTTCAAGCGGACCGTGTTGGGATTCGAACCCAGGACCTAGGGTGTAGTAGTCACACACATACCACTACGCCACGGAGCCGCCGCTAATTTTGCGACAGCTAATTTCATATCAGCTAATCCTCGATTTGTCACCTCGAGTAGGCAGTTGAAGAACATATGCTCTGCGCTTTCTGCGCCCTCACCTCATTCGCAGCGGTCGTTATCGGTTAAACCGTATCTTTGTATATACGCTTTCAGGGCGCCGCGCCCTATTATAAGTTGCACCATTTTATGATCGAGTTTCACCTCGATCTTATCTCTAGCTACAATACTCGAAATAAATTTGTGTGTCAATCTGCCCGTGGCAGCGTTGTTCCACCTCTCTTCTCATTGTCGGATTGACTTTTAGCGCAGCTTTTTTTTAATCAGAGACCTCGGTATCGGCGAATGTAATATCTGCAAGTCGCCCGTCGCGGCCTCTTTAGCTAACTCATCAGCCCTATCATTGCCTACGTTGCCATCATGCGACCTAAGCCAACAGAACTTTAAACGTTCTAACTCGAGAGCCGAATGCGCTACCCTCCGCTTGGCAGTCTGTCGAGGTGTTCATGTTTGTTAAAGTCGTCAGCGCTGATCTACTGTCGCTGATTATATAATACCCGTCTCAGCCCGTGTGGATTATTACGTAATGGATAGCCTCTCGTATTGCTACTAATTCGCACTGGAAGATAGTGCTCCAGTTCGCGAGTTTGGTTTAAAATCGAAACACCTCCCTGGAGGTGGTCGTGTAAGCTCTCGCCGCCTTTACAGCGATTTTTCATTGTACGCTCGTCAATTGACGCATCTCCCGGACTTTACAACCTTCCGCACATACAGATGCTGCGTACAGCATTGTCGGCTCAATTGCTCCTGCGTAAATCGTCCTCAAAAATTCGCTTATAAAACCCCTGTTTATTTTCGCCGCCGCCATCATTTTGTTTGATATTTCGCTGCCTTTGCTTTTAACGTACTGCACGTGAACTTTCCAATTTAACTTATCGTCTGTCTTTGCCCCGAGGTATGTAATTGCTTCCTTAAACGGTATTTTCTCCTCTCCTAGCTTTATCCTAGGGGGTCGCTAATCCGGTCTCTTTCCAAAATAAAGCGCCTCTGAATTCGCCGTGAGTT
This sequence comes from Platerodrilus igneus, assembly GCA_036346225.1. Taxonomy (NCBI): domain Eukaryota; kingdom Metazoa; phylum Arthropoda; class Insecta; order Coleoptera; family Lycidae; genus Platerodrilus; species Platerodrilus igneus. The sequence goes on along the minus strand of JARFIW010000454.1, from coordinate 2,914,731 downwards.
AAGGGACTTGGGAGCTGCCTTTTTAAAAACCAGTTACAAAACTTCTTAACAAATTTATTAATTAATACAGAATTTACTTATGGATTTTGACCAGTTGATTTAAAATTACTCTAAGTCGAAATTACACTAGTTAATTGTACTATGGTGAGTAGCCTAAGCAACTGCAATGTTAAAGCTGAATACTTTGACTGACTGCCGGGTCTTGGAGCTCCCGGGCTTTTTATAAATTTCTTACCCCCTCACATAGCTGTGGGAACTTGCATTTCTCATGTCTGGTTTTTTCTTAATACTATCCATAAATTCAATATTGTAATCTTAATTTTTAGGTAATCACGGTATCTTGACGGTCTGTGACCTGCCATCTGCAGTGTCACTATCGTCTCGGATACAAAGTATCGCATCCGTTCTCGTGAACTGTTAATAAACTTTATAAATTGTCCTTGTGTTACTTTGTTGCACTTCAGTTAGCGTATTCTTAATACTTTCTAATAATTTCCTAATTATTCTATTTTATAATACATATATCAATTGGGGGATACATAATTCGTGTTAAATTTTAATTTTACCGCTTGCGAGCATTCGTATAGTTTATTAAGCGCCTCGTTAGGTGTTGTGCGCTTATCCTTTAACAATCACAATCTGACAATTAAGAGCGTATCATCCGCAAACCTAACGATTGAGCATTCTGTGGGCAACTCGACCATAAGGATGCTCTCATACAACAACTTCCAAAATGTGGAACCAGAACACAGCCCCTACGAGCATCCTTTTTCCACTCCGCGTGACAAAACTTCACCCGGAATTTCAACCTGTGTCAATCGCCATGAGAAATAACTCTTGACCAAAGACATCAAGTTTCGCGGACAATCCCTATTTTCCAATTCGCAAACAATCAATGGCCACCAGGCAGCATCCAATGCTCCTGAAATGTCCAAAGCAACAAGGATACAATACTCCTTTGCATTTTTCGCCTGCTTAATTTCCCCGACAACAAACTCTAATGCGTCGATAGTCGACTTTCCCTCCATAAAACCAAACTGTTGGTTATTAAAACCGCCGCTGCCACGCACTATGTGCTCAACTCGGATAGTCATAACACGATCCAAAGCTTTCCTTAGTACCAGCAGCAAGCTAATTGGATGATAGATGCGCGGGTCTGACGCATCCGCCTTTTTAGGTTGAGGTTTGAATTTCACGTTCTGGACTTTCCAGCAACGCAGAAAAACGCCCCTTTCTAAACAAAGATTGAACAACCCGGCAAAGACACACAGGGTTAACAGGCAGGCCTCCATAGCTGCGTCTGAAGTGATTTTGTCATGCCCCGGTGCCTTCTTAGGGTTCATTTTCCTAAGAGCCCTGACGATCTCGTAAACTATGATTACCTTATCGGCACCTGTTTCTTGCGCCTTTGTAGCTTTCCGACGTACTAAATCGTGCGACCCCTCATCTTCTTCGGGATTATCTGAAGGGAAAAATTTCTCTAATAAATATTCCGCGGTGGTTTTAAAACCTTCCGTATATTCGCCATTTGTCTTTTTTATGTTACCGAGCGCGATTTTCTGTTGTTTACCCCTTATTAAGCGGTATGCGGTTTCCCAAGGTTATTTCTCTGAGTTTCGCGTGCAGAAATTTTTGAATTTATTTGTTCGCGTTTCTTCTACTAATATCTTATATTCGCGGTAACTTTGATTGTATTCTATTCTCCGTTGTTCTCTTATATCTCCCGAGGCGCTTTGATAGCGGCGCCTTAGGTTACGCATTTCTGCCCGCTTGGTGGTTAGTTCCCGGCTCCACCAGGGTACGCTGTCTTTAAATGCTATCTTTCCCGGCATGGAGTACGACGACGCGTTTACCACCGCGTCGTTTAAATTTTCCACGAGTGTTTATATTTCTCCTGCCTCTCGGCAGTTAAATAGTTCATCTTCGAGCGTAAGGATACTTTTGTCAAATTTTTGTTTAAACCGCTCCCGCTCGACGACGCTGACGACGACGAAGCAGCATTTTACACACTTTGGAAATAAAATCATGGTGCCGAATTCCGATTAATACTACACCGGTTGGTGTGGCAAAAAGGGGGTGTAGACTGTAATAGGTATAGCGTATAAATAAATAAAATAAAATTCGAATTGAATTGCCTGTGGGTAAGGGATTGAAATTTTGACTTAAGCGGCTGGTAGCTAATTAACAAAGGTACATATATGCAAAACAAATACACAGAAAAACTCCACCCCAATTTTCCAATTAATGGGCACTTGCGTTGCGGAGATAAGCGATTCTCACAGCGAGCGCGTACCTACTTGCGAGCGTTTTCCAACTGAATGTCCATTTCTCTACTACGATTGGCAGCTTTATCTTTCGGATCGTTATCAACTTCAAACCGGCCGTATTAGGAAATTGTAGTACGAATTTATGCACGCGATAATTGCATACATATAAATTTGCCAAACCACCGGTTCCGAAGCGTATGTCCTAGGGAGTTATTTATTTATTTCGTGTATTTTTAACGAATTAACTATTGAGCATTATCTTGCTTTTCACTGAAACCCTTTACATGTATTTGACTAGTTCTGCATAGTTATATTTCTTGCGATGGAGGCCAAACATGCATAAAAGTTATTTATTTACGGTTTCCATAGAAAATGCATATCAATTCTGATGATTTACACCTCGCTGAATGAAATTTGAAAGTGTTGGTTATGAAAGTTTTTTAAATTACTTGTTTAGTCGATAACAGACTAATTTGGTATTACTTCAGTTTGGTGAAATTGAAGTTGATAACATACACTTTGCAGTAGGATTCGCATTCGTGAAAATTTATTTGGTCATAACCGAATTCATTAATCTGTTGGTGTTTTATAATATTTGAGTTTTAATGTTTTTCGATTAATGATCAAAACAATCAATCACAGGCAGTACCATAATTTCGGACAGGTCTACTGTACGACAGTATGAAGACGTAAATAATTCAATCATAATATTTCAACTTTAAGAAACTATCCAAATAAGGTGAGCTTAAATTCAGAGCCAGAACTGCACTCGAATTCGAAACGAGTTTCTAGTCAAACCAAATTTTCAAGCTGAGGACAAAATTGGTACTTTCAGGTTGAACCCAACTTCCTAAAACTCGGCTTGAGCTGGCTCAAATCCAATGCTTCTCATTTGTAAAGTCAATCACTAGTATTAGCCACATAGATTTCACTATAAGTCACAGAAGTTATCGATTATACAGAAATATGCAGCAAAGGGTCAGTAACAAGCACGTATTGCTTCATTAACTTCATGCGTTTATATCAATTTATTTAAAATTCAATTGATGACGCAAACTTTTTTTCCTGATTTTAAATTCAGAGCAGTTTCTGTTAACCAGTCGTTAGAAATGTCTGGATTCTTTAAAATTTCTTTTACCCAAGTAAAACGCTGACGGTTTTTACGTCCATCTTATTTTAAAATTTACATCTCTATTATAGTTGTTTTTTTGCCTATATAAGTCCTCAAGCGGCCACAAAATTAAATTCAATAATTTCAATTCTTTCCGGAATAGTCTTTCAATGTTTGCGACAGATCTCATAAATAATATATGAGCTACGTTATAAAATTTTGAGGAATACTTTCCTCGCAGTTTTTGCTTCAGTGACTTAATATTTCAACCCCAAATTAACTTTCTACCTCCTGGAGTTTGAAAATGTGGCTTTTGTAGAATCAATAACAAACATTGAAACCTTTTCGTTCGAGAAGTGTCTATATTTAATGCGGACTATTTAAAGTATAACAGTTTTAAAAGGAATTAACGCGTATATAGACAACCATTGTTGGCAGCTTTCTAGGAAGATTTCGCAACCGATATCTATGCCAAGGCCGATTATACGTTTCATTCATATTTAGAAAATGCCACCTCTTGTCGTATTAAAAGGTTTTTATTTACGAATGAGCTGTAGTAGCTACTGCTTGATTTTTATGCTCGAAAGCAGGTATTTGAACAAAAAGTGCCAAAACTGTAATGGAATTATGAAAAAGCGCAATGTAGTAATTCTTTAATATGATCCAAACTGTTTCTCTTTTGAGTTTAATTGCACCAACTTATAAACACAGATACTACGCACAGATTTACATTCAACGTTAAAATTGCTGGATCAATAATCTAAAGTTTTCAGGGTATTCATATTTACTTACTAGAAGTTCATTTATGCAATTACTTTTATCTGATTTTACTCTACTTTACCTATTGAGGATCCAGAGTAGGTATTCGGTGTGATTCCAGCAGATGTTGACTTACTGTAGGATTACAATTCTGGACACGTGTGGCTCGATCCTCCCTCGTACTTAACACTCCAAACGAGATTCTCTTCGTAAACCTTGAAATTCTATTCTCTAATACATTTATTCCAACATATATATATATATATATATATATATATATATAAATGCATTTTCTAGGTATGCAAATTTAGTGACCTCATCGTCCAGTATTGCTGCAGTGGAATCAGTCACGGTTGCATTTTTATCAAAAGCTAGCGACTCGAATAGAACATTCTAGCACTATCTCGCCCTAGAAATGAAAAATCTTTCCTAAGTGCTCCTTTTTATATCTTGTGACTTACCTCTTTATGGTTTTTTAGTCATTAAAGAAGGCACAAAATTTGTCGCCGAAACGTCGAATAAAATTACGATCTGACATATAGGTTTAATTAATTTTGAACGAGTGCATCCCAAGAGTTCACCAACCTTTGTTTTTAGCTATATGTGTATATATATATTGCCGTGGAACTCGGGTAAAAGCCTCACCAACAAAATTATATTCGAAAATTTTATTAAATTTTTAAAACTCGAAAATTGCACATAATAGAAATTAAATACTCAAAAAAAAATTATAATTTTTTACCCGTTCCTTCTTCTCTTCCTAGGCTGAATTGCCTTCTTCAACTGCTTCCGGCTAGCTCAGTTGGACCTCCTCTTGGATATCTAGATTCACCCTCATATTCTATCGTTCACGCACACTCCCAGAAAAAAGCACAAAATACAACAAACATACAGTCTTTTATTTTTCACTATTTACAAACAAAATTCAGTATTATACACATTTCAGTGATCAAGTTACACCTCAATAAATTCTATTTTGTAATGTCCTGTATTTTTAACTTAAATTATCAAACACATAGAATGTACCCGGAGTAAATGGACCCTGAATAATACCTTATTTTCTCATTCCTTCTTTATAATTTATTTTAAATCTATGTAAACTCTGGAGTATGGTGAGCTCATGATAACCCAGTTAATTATGAATAATGTATGCCCTTATACTTCGCATACTCTTACAACAAACTAAAAAAACAACCCATGTACTCTTCACAAAATCAAATTTCTATTTAAATACCATAATAAAGTTAGTTACATGTATTATGTTCACTACGCCAAATAATGCACAATACCTTCAAAATCACTCTCATACGTAACCCAATATTCATAGTTTATAACAACACAATTTCAAAGCGTTACCTGGAATTTCTAGAAGATCTCTGCTATGTTGACGATGCCATGTATTTGCTTCTTTCGGGTTTGCAGGCTGCTTCTAGCTATTAGTAAAAGAACCCCATGTAAGTTGAGCTGCTAGCGCTGCCTTCACTGTGTATCCAATTTCCAAATCCAAATTAATTATACGTCTTTCATGATTATTTAATTTAATCCGCATTACATAACATTACTACACGAGTTTGTTAAAAAAAATATAGGTGATAGCTCAATAACTTCTAAACTCGGCACAAGTCGCGTACAAATTATGAGCCTAACACCATGCAATATAATTTAAAATAATTTTATTATACTAACAAACTCGTGATAACTTTCATACGTCGTCTGAAGCGGTCGAAACATTAAGGGCTCTCATTATGTTTTCGAAAAGTATTTATATGCTTCAACTGTAACCTCTCCAGACCCTCTTACCGTGAAAAATGTAATTTAAAATAACACGTTCTTAAAATTTTAAGCTCAACCGATTTCTAAGTCCACGAATTTTAGTGCGCCGTTCCGATGTTTTCTGAAAATTAATATACACTATGCTCGTATCTGTCTCATGTCCAACTAACAATATCGACCAATCGTCTATCCACTGACGTTCCACAAATCCCGCCTATACTAACGTTGTCCCTTGCTTATGCATATTTTACGTATCTTTCTCACCTTGTTTGAGTGGTAAAAATCGATATTCCAGACCATCTGCTATCTAACCCACGTGGACCCCAAACTTACGTGCTTTAAATAACCCCTAATTAGTGTTTACTGCAAACACTTGCGATCGTTTATCCGATGTTCGTAGAACTTGTTTGCTATCTATAAAAATAATTGGAACTTGACATTTAGAAAACACAGGTGCTTAATCTTAATGAGCGTTTTAAATAACACTTCTACGAGTTGGATTTTCTACGTATTTCAACCCCACCGATATATTTGTTGTTTAGTAACGCGTTTCACCTTGGTATTATTGGATTTTTACACGCTTTTATGCATATTATACGTAAATAACCGTTCAATTAAACTCAATTAAATTAATAAATTAATTGCATTGGCTTCTAACATTCTTTTCTCTACAAACCTCACTAAATTTTATTCATTATTTGTAAAATTTTGTTAATACCTGATACTTAAAAATGAACTAACTGGAATAAATTTCGCAAGTAAATTTTGGTTGTTTCCTTTATACAGGGTGTTTGAAATTACTTTGTTTATATTTACTTTTAATCCTTTAAAACCACTATATAATATATATATATATATATATATATATATACATATTCTTGTAAAATTTATAGGTTAAAAGAGGTTAGATAGATCATTGTATAATTTATTACAAGTTGTCACGTGTAATTACAACTGATTACTAACTTGAAACCATTTCCAATACTCTAGTGTAACAATTAACAATTTTAAAGTAAGTTTAAATGTTAATTTTGCTTCATTTTTAGCGTGTGTAAATATCCTCAAAAAACTTTCACAATGTTTAAATGATACGGAGCAGAACAATTTAATTTTAAGTATAAATTGCAAATAACAGGTGTAAGAAGTGTAAATATTCTTAACGTAGAGTGTAAAAAGCGAGCATTTTAAATTATAGCAGATTGGATGGATGCATAGTAGTCAAAAGCTTTTCAGATTCTTTCAGTGTAAAAATCAATAATTATAAGGTCATAATCAAGGAAGCTAAAATATTAAGGTTAATGAATTAACAGGAATTATAAATGTAAATATTCTTTGCGTGCATCTTTTGTCATAGTTTAGTAGGAAGCTTTAACATTTGTGTAAGTTTTCAAAGTTATTAGAAGAGAAGTAGATATAACGGATATTGTTGAAAACAAGTTTCTAGTAGTAGTTTATTTCAAGGTTTCCTCCATAGCGAAGTGGTATTGAAAGTTTTCTGAGTAGCATTGTAATCAAGATAGCCGTTGCTAAATTTCTCGTTAGACAGAAAGAAAACGTGATCAAATAACATGTCTATTCTACGAATGGTGGTTAGCAGATAAACAGGCAGGGATCGATATAAGATAAGAGTAGATTATTATCAGCATGCATTAGAGTGGGATAAAAGATATCATATGTTAAGAGTTTGTTTGACTTTGAAAAAAACTGTGGGACAAGGAAAGAATGGATTTAACATTTGCAAGTGATATGCTGCGTGTTCTAGAACTATCATTGAAAGATTGTAATATTTAGTGGAGGATAAAGAAGATATCGTACCAGTACAAGCTGTTACAAATAAATAAAGATGGAGTATTAGATAGAATATATGTGTAAATGAGACAGGATTATTTGAAAGATTGCTTATAGAGGGCTATTGCGTCAAAGACAAGGGCAAATTGCAAACAAAGCAAGGGATGGAAGATTGTGTGCATTAGATGGAAATAGACAGATAGTTCCGTAGAAGGAATGTTATTGTAAAGGTTGGAGAGTAGTGGCTTGGATTCAACAAAGTTGATGTTAGTTAGAGCATGAAACTTGTGTCTTTGTAGAAATTAGCTTGTTATCAAAAACCAAAATTCTCAGATTTCGACGACGGTTGCTATTAGGGTAAAAATTTACAGGAAATTCATGCAACCTAAACGAGTATTTTTTGGAATTAGAGTGGAAGTTGAGTATTAGTTGTGAGGGGTTTTAAGAAAAGTGTTAATCGTTTAAAATTTACCAAAAAGGCAGTTGCGAGTATTTTTGAAGCTTAAGGGAGGTAAAAATGGGTTATATAAACACCAGCAGGAGGTAGTTAGGTCTCTTTTTGATTTTCATCAACGCGTCTGCGAATAATAATGAACAAGTAATAATACTTGAAATAAAAGGTTATGCACAAGTTGGCGTAAAATATTTTGTACTAGCAGTATTTGAATTAATGCAAATGTAGCTCCGATGCATACTTTATGCAAGTAAGTACAAGCTGCTTTTCATATGGTTGTTGGTGCAAGGCTTGCCAAAAATGCAGCAGTGATTCTTGATGGATCGATTTGGTAGTGTATCCATTGTAGGTTGGACCAATAGCAGAGTTGGTGGAGTCTGACCGTACCGCCAATAGTGATAGAGAAAATAAAGTAGCAGCGTGCTGTCTAAAATGGTGTCAAACAACTTGAGGAGGTTCCAGAACGTGCAGTCATAGATGAGGGCAACAGTCATCAATGGTATGATTACGGACAAATGTGTGGTGGTGCATTCCAGGTAATAAATTTTTGTATATAAATTTTTTAGTGGATTTATTTTGTGTATACTGACATTTTTGCCTTATGGGTTTATTTCTATAAATTTTAATGAACCAAGAGGTACCGAGTAAACTTTTGTGAATTATCATTTGACAATATCTTTAGGTGGGAATTTTATATGTGTAAAACAATTTATCTAATATTTGTGTATATACAATGTAAAAGAGGCTTATGGTATTTGGCTGTGCGAAAATTATTACGAGTGTTTATAGGTTTTACTATGAGCTCTTATTAAAACTGGGATAACGTAAGGGGCATGAAAAGGTCCTGTTACTTTAAAATAAAATTTAATCTTTGGATAAAAATTTATTCAGGAAATTTTTGGAAGAATGTATTATTTTAAAGGTGAATGTTTATAATTTAATCAACGTTGGAAATAAGGATTAATGAGGATCTTTGTTGTAGTATATTGCTATGAATAAATCGTCAATGTAGACGGTTTGCTTTTTAGTACGGTAGAATATTTCAGATAGCAGCTGAGCAGCCGTGGCGAATTTCTCTGATGAACCTGTAATTTTGGGGATTACAGCAAAAAGCTGGCAGTAGTTTGGCGTCCATTGAGATAGATCATCGTCAATCCAAGTAACGTACAGAATAGTATGGCTACCCAAGTGCGGGGTCTTAATCCAAGGAACTACAAAGCAATAAATATATATATATATATATATATATATATATATATATATATATATATATATATATGTATATATAGTATATATATATATATATATATATTGATATGATAACGCTGCACGTCGATGTAATTAGTCTTCTATCACCAGCGCTCTGTGTATTTGAATTTCTTTAATTTTTAATCTGCCTTGGCTAGCCCAGTTAAATTCACATGGAGTGCACAATGTTACAATAATCAAATAGTTTACCCCTTTTCCCTAAAACTTTATCTAATTTGAATGACTAAACAAAGTCGATTAATATTTGTATAATGAGAAATAGAAATTGATTTACACTTCACAACTTAATCTGTTTAACTGTATGATAAAATTAGCCCCTGAATCGAATAACAATAAATTGTAAATTACTTTTCTTTTAATTATTGAAACTCCCTTATTTTAAAGCCAGCAAAATGTCGTTTGAACTCTACTAGAAATTTCTCTGAACGATAAAAATCGATAAGAATTTTTACAGCTTCCGTGTCGCGATAAATTATATCGCGACACGGAAACTGTAAAAATTCTTATCGATTTTTATTGCCTTTTAATATTTACTCGAGTTCACCAAACCGGCGTTTATTGATTAATTAATTTACACAATATTTTGAAGTATTTAACATAATTTGTTTTTTATTAATAATGTGCCAAAAATTTTAAAACAGTATTTATTTAAAATGAATTTAAGTTATACACACACTGGAAAATAATTAAGGCTCGTGCTTTCTGTATAGTTTTGCAAATGCAAAAAGACTTGCATCTTATTAATTGTAAAAAAGGATTGGTTCTAAAGGTAAATAAAACATGTGCTAACACAAATTTGTACAAACAAATTTATTTATATGATAAATAATTCAAGCTTGCAATTTGCTTAGCATGTTAAAAAAATACAGTTTTTAGTTTATTTATATAATTAATTAAAACTTGCCACTAGAATCCCAGTGATGGCCTTTTTTATTTAAAACTCTGACACTGTAGTCAAGCGTTGCCTATACACCATTTAACCCGGTTTAGTGCTTGTAGCGTACACGGAAGTGTATTTTATGATATTTGAATAAATCTAAGTTATTTCTAGTACCTTAAAAGTACTTGCGACTTCTTTTTAGTTTACTTGGAAATATATTTGGCTTTGCTTTTATATTTACACACAGGAAATTTATTCATATAATTAATAAGAGCCCCGTCTTATGATGGCAAAGAATTGCGTTTCTATTATACAGGATAGCACAGTAAATGTTCGGAAATTTAAATTTTTCCGGTTTCTTTCTATTTGGGTGGGTTTTATATATGGAATTTGGGTTACAATGAACTCTCCTGATGTCTTTACGATCAACATTAGTATATTTATATATATATATATATATATATATATATATATATATATATATATATATATACTAATGTTGATCGTGCGAGGGCAGTTGCTTAACCTCCTCCACATACCACTAAATATTGATAAAATAGGGTGGAAAACTATTAATTCGGCAAATGTCTATGTTGGGGTATCTTGTTAAGGGCAGTTGCTTAACCCCCTTCACATACCACTAAATATTGGTAAAATAGGGTATATATTTAAAAAACAATATAAAAGAAAACAAACTGTATCTAGCCAGAAAGAGTAGCTGCTATGTTCGGAGACAACAAAGAAAAACAAGCAAAAAATTAGTGGAAGCATATGCATGGAGCACACTGTACGGTTATGAAATAGGAACAGTAGCAGAAGCAGAAGCATAAAGGCAGAAGCCAATTCGAATATTGTGCTTTAGATGTATCTTGACGACAGTATGGACCGACAAAGTTAATAACAAAAGGTTCGAGAAATAGGAACAGGAAGATAGATATCTGTAGAACACAAAAAAAAATAGAAGAAATAGACGGACAGTGCACGGTCTAAGGTATTTGGAGAATAGTGAGGGATATATTACAAGCAAATATACTATGACGTCTCGCGTTGAATGCGCCGCTACAAGAGTGCTGTGATACAGATACAGCAAATTGTAATCCTTGAAATTTGTTGATTTACCTTCTTTTCTAACTTTGCCTGAATAGCTCAACGGAATTGACGGAATATTTTCAAAATGAAATCAAACAACAATATTAAAGCACTTACACAGTATGAAATATTTTCTCTCATTACACCACCACATAGAAAATTTACAACATCGTTTCTTTCAAATATAAAATAATTTCTAAGAAGTACTTATTATAGAAAACGTTCCTTACCTTATTTTAAATTTACTAAACTAAATTTCTTTTTTATGGTTATTTTACCTGATTTTGTTTATTTTCACGCTTGTATGGTTAGTTTGACTAAAAAATCCTTGACAGTTAATCTATTAAAAAGTCAGAGTGTTTTGAACCCTGAGAACAAACGTTCCTGGTAAACATTCTGTACAAAAAAAATTATTAGGACTACCTTGAACTATCTTAAACTAAATGAAAACATTCAAATATCATTTACAAAAAAATCATACTTGCAAAATCTATTTAGGTTATTTTTTATCCAACTCGAAATTAAATATTTTCCTATTTTAGATTGACGTCCAATCAGCTTACAAGATTTTCCACATTTAAAATCCTTATTTCAAACAACAGTTACCAAAGTACATTTTTGGTTAAATCTTCCTTTCGGTTATTTAATAAAATTTTCAAAATAGCGTTGTGTTAAACAATTTTCCTTCTTTATCGTATTTAATAATTTCTTTTTTTTATGTAAGTTACGTTTAAAACATTACTTCTATGTTCATTGTACTATTGTAATTATTAAATTACAGTATACTCACTGCATATTTCAAATATCATCTTCGCAAAGCAACAGCTTGCAACTTAAATCAAAATAACATTTTGCGATCGAATTTAAGAATCGACTGAATGATTTTTTTTGATAAACGAATATAAAGATTTGCTTATTCATTAATGACGACGACAATAGCTGATAATAAAAATATTTCCCTCTGCTATAGTAACAATCCGCAATTGACCGACACCAAGTGCTCAAAATGAGGAAATTAGGACAGGCCGTGATTATGTTGTTAATGTGAGTATATAGCACTAAAATTCTTGATATGTAGAACACAACCAACATATTCTGTAAATCTGAGTTTGACACTTAATAATACATAGCTTGAAAATTGGACTAGCGCCTGCTTTTGGCTAAAATCTCTAATTCGGTACAATGAAATTTCCAGTCTCGTTATAAAGCTAGCAGATCAATTTTATGAATTCATGCATTGCATCTTTGCATCTACTTCACTTATCTATTTTTGTAGACTGTGACATCGGTATACGTACGCATAATTTATTACATTTTCAACATAAATCTTAAAATATTAGTTAGTAATATAAAAAAGCCTAACTGAATCAAACAAATTACACATTATACACAAGCGCCCTGCATTAGTGGATTACTATAATTTCGGGGTACAAACAAAAAAAATCAAAAATAGTGCGGATTCGATATGAGCTTGTACGTATTTGATGCATTTAATTCCAACTATCAAAACGCGAAAAAATTATTTTCTAGATTTAACTACTTAGTATTTTGGAAATCGAGGAAGTGAATATTTTTTCTGCTTTTAGTAAAATCTATAACTAATAAATTGACCACATGAGAATATAAGATGAGCGAGAAAACTCGAGACCGAGACCAAACCGAGCGTTTCGAGTCGAGACCGAGACCGAAACCAGGTCGTTCTCGGTCTCGGTCTTGACTACGTAATTGTAATCTCGGTCTTGGTCTCGGTCTCCGTTTCGTGTCGAGACCAAGACCGAGACTGGTCTCGGGTCTTGCCCATCACTAAAAATTCGACGTACTTCTGGAGATATTTGGAAATATCCAAAATATCGTTATTTCGTTTTTAGTTTTTTTTTAAGTAATATGAAAAGGTATAAAAAAACAAAAGCCACTTTGTCATTGCCACTATTTGAGACGTACAAAACAGTATTTACAAATTTTCTATAGAACATTTCGTTTCGAAGAAATCATCATCAACTTTACTTTTTTATATGGCCGTAAAAAATACGCTCTTTATTAAATAGTATTTTCTACAACAAATGTAATGATGTATGGCATAGTATGGCTGTCATGTGTTTCTATTTAAAAAAGATTTTATAACGAATTTCCAAGGTTTTGATGTTATTTTAGTAATTTAACTATTTTAATGTAACAAATCATGTTTTGCAGCAAATTGGAATAACTAAAAACAGTCCTACAATAAATTTTCAAACAGATTATCTCCGTTTTCCATACAATAGTATGCTTGTCTCACTATAGAATCTAACACAGATTTTAGGAAGTAATTTTATTAAATAGTAGACGTTCAAACAAAATCAACTTTATTCACATATTACTATTATTTGTGTTGCGTGTTTGAATTCAATCTTAAGTATTCTTCTTTTGTTTTTATATGGTTATTATTTTCTATTTATAAATTATTTTGCTTACAATGGAGGAAGATTGTTTTACATCTGAAGAAAAATTTGACATGCTGTGCTGCTACATTTTATGCTAAAGAGATGACGTAAAAGTCAGTCACGTGTATTTGAGCAAATGCCCGGAAAGAGATCAACCTAGCAAGTTTATTTCTGGACGTTTAGTATTTAATCTAAAGGAATAAGGTTCATTTAAAAAACCTGTGTCATCCCGACAGAAAAATAGCAACGAGGAAAAACAATACCAAGCTTTACAATGCGTTATTGAAAATCCAAAAACATCAACAAGAATAATAGAAGACTATACTGGCATAGCCAAATCTAAAGTCCAATTCGTGTTAAAAAATAATCAATTTAAGCTTTATAAATTTCGAATTTGCCAAGGATTAAGACAAGGTGATAACGAACGGCGTAGAAATTTCTGCGAGTGGTATACCCAGATGTGCGAGGACAACGTATATTTTCAATTTAAAGCTATTTGGTCCGACGAAAGTGGGGTGTGTAAAATATTTCAGGCCTTCTGCGTGCGTCGATAGACCTAAGGGTAGTAGAGGGAGTAAGTAAGGGTTACTGTAACTTGTTGTTCAGAACGTAAGTACAATGTAAGAACGTAAGAAGCTCTCAAAATGTGTAGTCGCTTAGCTTGATTTATATTTAAATAAACCTTTCTTTAAACTTGATGTTGTTTATTGCATTACATCAACTTTGGTGCCGAAACACGGGAACGATCTGGTGATAAATATAAACAAGCTTTAACGTAAATATTCGAAATAACGGAACGGGAACGCGAATATTTAACAAACGGCTATACTATCGAGGCTTCATGATGGAACACGTAAAACGGACAATTTGTAGAACGCACTTAACTAAAACAGTTAATAATATAAATTCTATGTTAGAAAGTAGTTTCAGTGTTGAAGACATTTATACAGCTATGTCAAAGTTAAAGCTTGCGAGTGATAATCTGAAAGAAATTGATAAGCAAATTGAACCTCTGCTTAAAGAAAATCTAGAGGACGAGTTAATGAAAAGGTATGAATATGAAGAGGTTGCTGTAACTACGATGTCTAAGTTGGAATTTAGATTAAAATGTCCAGAAAAATCGCAGATAGAGGTTGAATTTAACGAATACGGTACCAGTAAGTAACGAAACAAGTAGGCCGTCCTTTACGTCAGTGAAGCTTCAACGTGTACAGTTAGCGAAGTATTATGGTACTGCAAAGGGCTGGCTTCCTTTCTGGGAACAATTCAGAAGTATGATCCACGACAATCAACAATTAACGAACGGAGATCGATTCAACTACCTGCGAATGTATGTCACGGGAAGGGCCGCTGAAGCAATTGAGGGATTTCCTCCATCTGGAGCATTCTATGAAGAAGCTTTAAATATATTAAAAATCAATTTGGAAATGGGGAACGGCTAATTGAACAATATATTGATAGCATTATGAAAATCGAACCTGTAAAATCTAAAATGACGTAAGCACTTTAAGGAAGAATTACAATCTAATTACTTCAGCTATGCGTGCTCTTGAAATATTAGAAGTATCTAGTTCTCAGTATAACATAATCGTAAAGTCGACTCTCATTAAGTCGTTGCCAACGGAATTGCGTTTAGGATTTTATCGACAAATGAAAATGAAATCATCCAATCATCTAGAAATTATTGCGAATAATTTAGAAAGTTCATCATCAAGGTCAGAGGAAGATGTAGATCGCCAGGTAAAAGATTTATTGCAGTTTCTTAAAAACGAAATTGAGTCCTTAGAACAAGCTTTAAATCCGGATGCAAGTTGTAAAAAAAAGATGCTCCCAACGCATTACAAAGGAACTGCGTTTAGTTTATTAGTCACGCCGAACAAACGTCTAGAATGCTGTGCTTTCTGCAAGAAAGACCATAAAACCGAAATGTGTGACACAGATGTACCTTTAACAAGGAAGAAAGAAATTCTTAAGGCAGCTGGGAATTGTTACCGTTGTAGGAGAAATAACCATAGTGCTAAGTATTGTAAAAATAGATTCTTAAGATGTAAGGAATGCAGAGGCAGGCATGCTACAACTATGTGCGATCCAAGCTTTAAGCCAGGTAAAGATAGATACAACGCTGAAACGACAAATATT
Source organism: Platerodrilus igneus (assembly GCA_036346225.1). Taxonomy (NCBI): domain Eukaryota; kingdom Metazoa; phylum Arthropoda; class Insecta; order Coleoptera; family Lycidae; genus Platerodrilus; species Platerodrilus igneus. The sequence continues at coordinate 2,898,782 of JARFIW010000454.1, read as the reverse complement.
ACAATGAAATTAACGAAAGGCGAGAGTTCAATGAACACTTCGCCGTCGTCGGTGTCCAGTTTGATGACAAACGTAAACAAAAATGTGCTATTGCAAACGGCTTGTGTTTATGCCTTTGGCGAAAATTCAAAGAAGTTAATTAGATTAGTAATGGACGGAGGCAGTCAACTTTCATTTATTAAGGAGAATCTATCAAGGGTATTAAATTTACCTGTAGTTGGACAACATAGGGTTCGTATTGCCGCGTTTGGAGATAGTGCATCGATTCCCTCTAAGCTTTACAACCGCGTTTTAATTACTTTGAAGGGACAATATACAAATGAAATTTTAACGATTGAGGCTGTGGAAGTTCCAGAAATTTGCAGGGATGATTTACATATACCTAAAGAAAGCGTGGTAGAGTATCAAAACTTGCAGCTTGCTGACAATATCCCTTTTAATATAGATCGAGCGTTAATTGTTGATGGAATTAGTATCCTTATTGGGGCAGACTATTACTGGACAGTAGTGACAGGAAAGAATATTTGTCTAAACAAAGGTTTAGTAGCGGTGGACACGAAATTTGGTTATGCTTTGCATGGCCCCATACCAGTTGATGCTACAACCATAGGAGTAAATCTGCAAACAGTGTTACATGCGACAGTTATAAAAACAGAAGCCGCAATCGAAAGCATGTGGGATTTGGAAACAATAGGTATAACCAAAGAAGCAGACGACGATAAGAAATTTTTCGATAATTTTTTAAAAAATAACGTTCATAAATGTGATGATCGATATTTAGTAGCGTTACCGTGGAAGAATGAGGATGCAGTCATTGAAGATGATAATTTAAATAGCGCGCGCGTTCGTGCTCAGAGGCTAAAGTTTAAATTGACCAACATTAACAAAATATGTGAATATAACGCTGCTATCAAAGGAATGTTGGATAAAAATTATGCCGAGTTAATTTCACGCGGTGATGCTGAAAAAACAAATGGCGATCGTGTTTACTACATGCCACACAGGCCGGTTTTTAGAGAAGATAAACAAACAACGCGTTTACGAGTGGTTTTCGATGCCTCTTCACATGCCCCGGGACAAAAATCGTTGAATGACTTATTAGAAAAGGGGCCTAATTTAAGTCCAGATTTAATTAAGATTTTGCTTAATTTTCGTGTAGGCGAGATCGGAATTACGGCTGACATTGAGAAAGCATTTCTACAAATTTATTTACATTCCGACGATAAAGACGCACATCGATTCTTATGGTACAATAACGCCAATGAACTGGAAACGTATCGTATGAATAGAGTAACATTTGGAGTTACATGTAGCCCGTTTCTTTTAAATTCCGTGATACGAACACATTTAATCAATCATCGAAAACAAAACCCTGAATTTATTGAAATCTTAGAAAGGGGATTTTATGTAGACGATCTAGTGGTTAGTGTAAACAATCGAAATGTTGCAGAACATTTAAAAGACTTTTCAAGTAAGCTTTTTAAGGAGCGTCTATGAATTTACGCAAATGGACGATTAACGATCTCGAAGTAAACAGCAAGGTTGAATCGCAAAATGCACAAATTCAAAGGTGTTAGGAATTAACTGGTGCAATCAGAACGATAGAATTAGTGTCGATTTGAGTAGTGTGACGGAGTACATACATTCCGTTAAGATGGTAAAAAAGGCACGTGTTACAGACAATTGCTCGTGTGTATGATCCGATAGGGCTTCTTGCACCATGTGTAATAAAGCTTAAAATTTTGTTTCAGAACATATGGGTTGAAAAAATTGGTTGGGACGATTTGTTACCGCAAGATATGCAAAATGAATGGCAGGAATGTAGTCAACAATTGATGAAATTAGTGGATTTTTCTATACCGCGTTATGTAGGTGTGTCGAACCATCCAAACGAATCGCAGTTACATGTTTTTTCGGACGCATCTTTACGAGCATACGGGGGTGGCTGCATATCTAAGACAAAACGATCGTAACGGGAAAATTAATGTGCAGTTACTGTATTCAAAAAATCGCGTTGCGCCCCTAAAGGCTTGTAGCGATAAAATGCTAACCTTGCCGCGCTTGGAACTAACTGCCGCGTTATTAGCAGCTAGGTTACAAGTATTTATAAAAACTAATGTGTTAATTAAAATCGATAAGGTAGTGTGTTGGACAGATTCTCTAATCGCGTTGCATTGGATTAAAGGCGATGCGTCAAAATGGAAACCATATGTGACTAACCGTGTTAAAGAAATTCAGACCTTATCGAAAGATATAACATGGAGACATTGTCCGGGTCGCGAGAACCCTGCGGACTTATTAACCCGCGGAATAAGTGCAAGTACTTTAATAAATTCCGAAACTTGGTTACACGGTCCTAAGTGGTTGCTAGAAAGTGAACAAACGTGGCCAGATAATACAATAGAGACAGCTACGTCAACGATAGATATAGTATCGAAAATGTCTTTACTAATTAACGACAATATAAAAGGTAGCAATCAATTTATAGATTCTTCCAGATACAGTGATTTTGATCGTTTAGGGCGGATAACGGCATATGTTTTAAGATTTATAGGAAATTTAAGAACCAGAAATAATAAAGAAACGAAGAGCGTAACCGTAAACGAATTTGAAAGAGCCGAGATATATTTGCTGAGGCAGGCTCAGCGGGAGATTTATTACTCGGAGATTAACAGCTTACGAAAGGGTCAGGGCATTGAACGGAAATCGAGTATTTCAACTTTAACCCCTTTCTTAGATAAACATGAATTGCTGCGTTTGGGTGGACGACTTCATAATTTAAGAGAAGATTTCGACCTCAAGCATCCCATTATTCTACCGAAAAAAGCACATTTAAGTAAACTACTAATAATGAAGTTTCATAAAACTCTTCATCATAGTGGTGTTAATGCGACACTTTATGAAGTACGTAAACGATTTTGGATTGTATGAGGACGGCAATTAATAAAGTCCGTTTTAGCAAGATGCGTTATCTGTAAACGACTTCGTGGAAAATCAGGGTCGCATTCCTTCGCGCCGTTACCTAGAGATCGAATACAGCAAACAAAGCCCTTTGAAGTGACAGGTTTAGACTTCGCCGGACCATTGTATTTTAAAGAGGGTTATCACTCAAAGTCATGTTATGTGCTTTTATTTACCTGTGCGGTTATACGAGCACTTCATCTAGAGATTGTTTTGAAAATGGATGTTGCGTCTACAATCAGTGCTTGTAAACGGTTCTTTGCCCGTAGAGGGATTCCTAAGGTCATTTACTCTGATAACGCTAAAACATTTAAAAGAATATCACGTGAAATATCGACTTTAAACGAAGTGATGGCGAGTACAAAATTGATCGAGTTTGTAAACAGTCACCAAATTAAGTGGAAATTTATAATAGAGCGAGCGGCTTGGCACGGAGGATTTTACGAGCGACTTGTAAAAGTGTAAAGACGCCCTTAGGGCTACGATAGGACGTTCTTTACTAAATTTAGATCAACTAAATACACTCATTACCGAGGTTGAAGCAACAATAAACGCCCGCCCGCTCACATACCTAGGTAGTGAACCTATGGATTTAATGCCATTAACCCCTTCGCATTTTTTATTGGGACCCGCTTTGGCTATTATTCCTTTTGTTGACCGTGTTATTAATGGAGATGAAATTCGTAGGCTATGGAAGCAGAGAACAAACGTTATCGACTACTTTTGGAAAAGATGGAGCGCAGAATATTTACAATTATTGAGAGGAGCTCATCATAACGTGAATGTGCGTGAGTGTGCGATTAAGCAAGGGGATGTCGTATTAATACATGGAAATGATAAGCGACGGTTATTGTGGAAATTAGGGTTAGTGAACGACGTTATAAACGGCCGTGATGGCAAAGTGCGTGCCTGTTACGTTAAGATTGCGAATGGCACCGTAATTAGGCGCCCAATACAATTATTGTATCCTTTAGAAATAAGAAGTGAAAAGCTAAGTGTTACCGCTGCGCCGGAGGATGTGTAAAATATTTCAGGCCTTCTGCGTGCGTCGATAGACCTAAGGGTAGTAGAGGGAGTAAGTAAGGGGTTACTGTAACTTGTTGTTCAGAACGTAAGTACAATGTAAGAACGTAAGAAGCTCTCAAGATGTGTAGTCGCTTAGGTTGATTTATATTTAAATAAACCTTTCTTTAAACTTGATGTTGTTTATTGCATTACATGGGGTAACCAATAATGGTAATTTCAACAAACGCAACACACATGATGGGTCACAAAACAATCCATACATAAGAAGAACGGTCAGACATATCAACATCGCTTTGGATTTAATATGTGGTGTTATATTTTAGAAACAAGGATAATAGGTCCTTTTATCAATCGCGGTTCCCTAATTTTAGACCATTACCTCGACCATCTGCGACACGATCTGGAGGATGTATTAGACAATTTGCCATTGGGTGTTGTACACGATTGCTGGTTGCAACAAGATGGTGCCTTATCACATAACTCGAGAGATGTTTGTCATTATTTAAATGTGCGGTTTAAAACAATTTGTTGGCACTGGACTTAACCTCGGACTTTTCTGCGGAGTTACATAAAAAATAAAGTATTTGGGGAAAATTTTAAAAATGAGAAACAACGACTGTACGAGCGAGTTAAAGTTCGGGCCTTTGGGGCTGGTTTTTTAAAAACACATTGATACTTTAACAATATTTAATTTGAAATTTGTACATAATAACTTTATAAAAAATTAATTAATTGTACAGGTGAGTAGCTCAAACAACGAAGTATGGAGTTTGAAGACTGACTCGGTTGAGTAGCTCAAACAACGAAGAATGGAGTTTGAAGACTGACTGCCGGGCATTGAGCTCCCGGGCCTTTTATAATAACCTGCCTCTCACACGGCTGTGAGAACTTGCAGATCTCATGTCTGCGTTTCTCTTTATTGTACACTTTAATACAATGTAACAACTTAATTCTAAGTAACTGCGGTATGTTGACCGCCTGTGACCTGCCACCTGCAGTATCACTGCCCTCACGGATGCAAAGCTGCATTCCGTTCTCATGAACTGTCGATAACCTCTCTGGGTTATCCTAGTGTTACAATGTTGCATTGAACTTATACTTTTACTTAATAATTTCTAATAATTCATATTAGATTCAATACATCAATATATATATGTAATTGGGGGATACATAACTCCTCCCACCGTAAATGAAAAATTAAGGTTTTTCTTAATTTTTAAATACATAAAATACATTATTTAAATTCATTTAAAATTCATTATTTCTAAAGGTATACTTGTCGTTTCTTTTTTTCTCTTTGTTTCCTTAAATCTAGAACTGTTTCCGTTATTCTTATATCTAAGGTACATTTTGTATAATACATACATGATTACAAAAATTACTAAAATGATCAATACAATTGTCCAAACACTTATATTATTATAATGTAACTTTGGCGTTTTGATTTCACTTAATTGTTCTTTATAACTTTCCACTAATTTCACGGCGTGGTTGAGATCGTCTAAGTCTAGATGCTCTAGCTTCATAGGTTTCTTGTTTATTTCTTCGTCTTCTTGTTGTATTTTGAATTGTAGTTCCGGTAGGTTTGCAAGTTTCTTTGTTGCTATGGGATCTTGATAAACTCTGATTACTTCATCTTTCAATTTCACATAACAATCTTCTTTGAGGGTAATTAGTTTGCTTCCGATTAATGCTTGGTTATTTTCATCTTGGTTGCAATGGATGGTTGCTATTACTTCTGTTGGGAAAATTGCTATCATTTGTTATCTGTAACTTTTGAATTTTCATATTAGTTATTTGCACTTGTTTGGTTTCACAGTTTTCGTAATGATTTGAGAATTTTAATAGTTGTACTTCACAAGGGCTGTCTTCTTGAATGGTTGTTGTCGTCATCGATTGACATAAATATTGGTTTGGTGTTACTTCAGTACATTTTTCGTTTGTATAACCATATCTCAGTTCATTTAGGGATAGGAATTTGGTTTTGGGTATGATTATTTGGTATGTGCTAGTGACTTTCGTTGGAAAAGCAAATAAATGATAATATTGATAATTGTTACTTTCTACTATCGGGATTTCTATTAAAAATATTATTTCGTTATTCTTAATGTAGCCTTTTACTATAGCTATCTTTTCAAATATTAGAATGTTCGATTCGGTTACATCAAAAGGTAATTTACTGTTAATTATAAGTGATCTAATTTTTATTAATTCGTTTAATAAATCGGTTGGTTCAATAATACTAGAGTGTAAGGTATTTAGTTTTGTAAATGTTATTTGGGTTTTGCATACTGCCTAATTTAATTGGTAGTATACCGGGGTTTCTTTTATATGTTATATTGTTACTTGGTTGTCCGTTCTACCTGGGTGGAGGTTGACGGTAAGGGTGATGATTGTCCATCTGAAATTACAGGGTGTCTTAGGTTTTTCAAATGAATGTATTTAGTTATTTTACCGTTGTCTACTACTGCTACATTTTTATCTGATATTTTCTTAATTTTGAATGGTCCTAAATTTCTGGGTGCTGTTTTATGTCGCTTGCTTTGAAAGTTTTTCTCATATACGGTTTGTCCTATTGAAAATTTATTTGAGTCGGTATTTTTATTTCGGGTTGTGGTGATACGTTCCTTATCGTTTTCTAATTTATCTTTTACTTTGTCATAAGTTATTTTTAGTTTTTGTTTGTGATCTTTCGCATATTGTTGATATACTTCTTTATTGTAGTGTATGTCATAGGGATTTCGTGAATCTGAATGTCCTAAGGTTAATTCTAAGGGTGTGAAATTTGTTGATGAGTGAATAGTGTTATTATAGGCGATTAGTGCGTATGCCATTAAGTTGGTTATATGTTCCTTTTTATAATTTATTCTTAATAATTGAATTTGTTCTAACAGGGTTAAATGTAATCGTTCAATTAGTCCGTTTGATTCGGGGTGGTTTTCCGTTATGAAATGAATTTTTATTTTGTGGAGTTCTAAAGTGTTTTGTATTGTCTCATTTTAAATTCGCTACCATTGTCTAAAGTTATTGATTCGGGTGTTCCGTAAAATGTGAAATATTGTAAAATCCTTGGGTCACGTCAATGCTATTTTTGGATGTGATTGGTATTGCTTGGCCTATTTTTGTAAATGCGTCTATAATTGTTAGATAGTTTTGCGCTTCTACTACTAGAGTATCGGCATGTAGTTTTGAAATGGTTTGTCGGGTGTTTTGGTTAACATTAAGGGTATCTTTGGGGTTTCCTATCGTATTTCGCTTTGTCACATACTTCGCATTGGTTAATGAAGTCTGTGGTCAAGTCCTTCATGTCTTTAAAATAATAACGTCTTATGAGTTGTTTTATTGTTTCGTTAATTCCACGATGGTTGGTTTTTCCTTCGTGTTGATTTCTAATTACATCGTTTATTTCGTCAGGGTCGTCTAGTGTTATTAGTTTTCTAGTACATCTGATGAGTTCCGGTCCAGAGTTATTAAATAGTTTAATGTATAATTCTGAAAATCTTTGGTATAAATGTTCGGTGTTGAAATAAAAATAAAATCGTTTTTCTCGGGGTGTATTCTTTTAAAATTTTAATTATTTGTTCCTCGTTGTCATCTTTAGTTATTTGAATTTGATATATCTTTTTGTTATCTACTTTTGTATATTTAACTGGATTGGGGTTATTTAAAACTTCTGTTATTATAAATTGGTTAGGTTTCATATCGATTGCTTCGTTTAAGATTTTAATCGCGTTTTTTGGTTCTTCGTTTTGTGTCGAATGTATTGTGTCGATCTCGTCTGGATCTTCCTTATTTCTGCTTCGTCTACGTTTCCTATAATGGATTCCGTTTCTAATGCATTGAGTTGGATTCGGCTTAAAGCGTCTGCGTTGTTGTTATAAATTCCCTTTTTATATATAATTTCGTAATCATACTCTTCGAGTCTGATTCTCCATCTTTGTAATTTTGAATTCGGTTCTTTCAGTTTGCATAGCCATACTAATGGTCTATGATCGGTGTATATGTAAAATTTTCTTCCGTATAAATAAGGTCTAAAATATTTTGTTGCCCAAATTATGGCTAATAACTTTTTCTATAGTGCTATATTTTGTTCGGTTTCATTTAGGGTTCTGGATGCGTAGCTGATAGGTTTATCGCTACCTACTTTTCCTTGGCTCAATACTGCGCCTAATGCTGCATTCGATGCGTCTGTCGTCAGTATAAATGGTTTTGTAAAGTCTGGGTATTCTAATACAGGGTGATTCGTTAATATGTTTTAATTTTGTCTACGGCTTTAATAAATTCCGGGGTGTGTTCAATTTTGTTTCCCTTTTTTAAACAATTTGTCAGGGGTTTGGTTATCTGAGCGTAACCTTTAATGAATTTGCGGTAGTAACCACTAAGTCCTAGAAATCCCTTAATTTCTTTGTTTGTTTTTGGTAATGGGTAATTTAGAACTGCATTTGTTTTGTCTGGATTTGGCATTACTCCTTGGGGTGTTATTACATGTCCTAAAAATGATACTTCTTTTGTAAAATTCACTTTTGTCTAATTGTACTTTAAAATGTGCTTGTCTAAGTCTTTCGAATACTTCTTTCAATCTTTCTATGTGTTCTACCAATTTGGAATAAACTATGATGTCGTCAAGGTATACAAGGCATTTCTCATTGTGTATTCCTCGTAATATATTGTCCATGACTCTCTGGAAAGTAGCGGGTGCGTTCTTTAGTCCAAATGGCATTCGTTTGTATTCGTAATGTCCTCTAGGTGTGCTGAAGGCTGTTTTGATATGTCTTTTCTTCCATCTCTACCTGATGGTATCCTGATGCTAGGTCTAATGTTGTAAAATATTGGCATTTGCCTAATTTGTCTAAAATTTCGGTAATATTTGGTAGTGGATATTTGTCATCTACCGTTTTTTCATTTAATTTTCTATAATCTATTACCATTCTGTACTTTCTCTTTCCGGTTGCGTCTAATTTCTTAGGTACTATTAACACGGGGCTGCTCCACGGTGAATTGGAGTGCTAGATTATGTCTTGGTCTAATAAGTCTGCTACTTGTCTGTCAGCTTCTTCTTGGCTTGCATGAGGTAGTCTGTATGCTTTTGTAAAATTGGTTTATTGTCTGTTAACTCGATATTATGTTTTACTGTGTTGGTGAATATTAATGGTATTCCTTCACAATGGAATATGTCTCGGTATTCAAAACATAAGTTCTTAATTGCTCTTTCTTCTTCTTGATTGATGTCGGTATTGAAGCGGATGTTAGTTAAATTTTCTCTTAACATTTCGTCATGTTCTATTGGGTTGTAGTTATTTTCTAAATTTTCGTCTATTTCCATTTCGTTAAAATTTAGGTCTTCTACGTTAATTGGGTCTGTCAATGATAATTCTACGGGATAGTCGTTTGAATTTAATATTGTTGTGGTTGCAAAGTTATCTTTTTTTTGTACTAAGGCAGTTGGGGTTTCTACTCCTTGTTGAAATGTCATATGATTTATTTTTCCTAAATTTTTGTTAGATTTTACTGAGATTTTATTTTTCTTTCCGTTCGGGGTTCTATAGTGTATTTTTGTTCAACTTGTGTGTTTTGAAATTTAATTGGGATTTTTCCGTATTTTGTCCTTAATAAGCGATTTTTAATGTCAATGTTGGCTCCTAATTTTCTTAGAAGGTCCATTCCGATTAATCCGTCATATTTATCGTTAAATTCGAATACACAAAATTTATGTTTCATTTTAACATTAAATGTTCTTGGTAAGGGTATATTGGCTACGAATTGGTGTAGTGTTGTTTGATGGGCTGTTTTAATTTTAAATGGTTCTCTTTCTACATAATCTAAATAATGTTTTTGTACGGTTCTGGGGCTAATTAATGTTTTTGAGGATGCGGTGTCGATTAATAGTTTGAATTCGGCGTGGGGTATTTCTATGTATGGTAATACTAAGTGATTTATATTATTTAAGTTTATTAAGTTTGGTCGGTTATGAATTGGTTCATTTGAAAATTTGAGTTTGAGTTTTCTTCGTCGTACTCCTCGTAAGTTTCGTAATGTTCGTCACGTTCATAAGTTTTTGCATGGTTTGACTCATTGTTCGTAGGTGTCTCAATGTAATTATTCTGGTCAGTGTCAAATTTTTCTATTTCTTGGTGGAATAATTCCTCTGATGTAAAATTACGTTTCTGATGAGGGTTTGGTCGGATGTGTTATTTTTGTGTTGTGTCTGGTGTTACCAGATGAGGTGTCCATTGGTGTTGGTTTGTAATAATTGTTAGGGTTGTTATGAGTATTAGTCATTGGTGTATTTCTATTAGGGTTTGCATTGAATGCTGGTCTTTGTTGGTTTAGGTTTTGATTGAATCTCGGTTGGAATGCGGGTTTCGTAAAAGTTGGGTTGAATGTTGGTCTTGAAAAATGTTTATATTGATTATTAAAATTGGTATTGTTAAAACTTGGGTTGTTACTTCGCGGTTGATTTGTTTGTGGGTTAAAGGGTGTGAATTTTTGTTGAGGGATTGTTTGTCTTGTAGCTTGTATAGTTTTGTTGGTGAATAACTTTTATTCGCGTTGGGGTTGTATAGTCTGTTGCGGTAATACATTACATTTTCTTCTTCTATTACTAGGCTCATAGCTTCTTCTAGATTTTGGGGTCGTTGGAATCTGATTTTATCCGATAGTCGTTCTGGTAAAGCGTTTATATATGTGTCTAGTGTCATTTCGTCATACATTTTGTTTTAAATGTCTAACGTTTTGATCGGGTTCTTCGATTTTTAATTTTGTTAAAATTAAACTTCTCACGTCTTGGCATTTCATTCCGAATTGGTAGGGGATTGATTGTGTTCCATTCTAAGGTTTATTAGGTCTCGTACCAGGCATTTTATATTACGTTGGTCTCCAAAATATGCAATTAGTAGCTGTTTAAACTGGTCCCATTCCGATAAGTCGTCCCTACTGGCGATTAATGTTAGTGCCCTTCCGGCTAGTTTACTTATTACTAAGCGTATAAGCAATGAATTTCTTGCGTCATCTCCGGGTTTGTAAAGGTTTTAGGAACATTTCACATGCTCCAATGAAATTCGAGAGATGGGCCTGCGTGCCATCAAACGTCTGTAATGTCTCTAAATAGAGACGTAAGTCTGTGTTACTCATGTTAGTTAACTGTTGTTTTCGATTTTTGGAAAATTTAAAAAAAATTTTTTTTTTTTTTGAATTAAGCTTTATTTCGTTATTTGTATGGTTACTTTTGCTTCGGATTTATTAATTTTCCGTTTGGGTTGTGAAATTTTAATTTTTGTAAAAATTGGGGTTGATTTTCTATTTGTAACGTTAATTATGCTTTGGATGTTAATTTTTCTTTTGGATGAAATAATTTCGAATTTTGTAAAAATTGGGGTTGGTTTTGCTTTTTGTGACGTTAATTTTGGTTTTGGTTTGTTAATTTTTCCTTTAGGTTGGGTAATTTTGAATTCTGTAAAGATTGAGGTTTATTTTACTACTTTCGGCGTTATTTTTAGTTTGGAATGGTTAATTTTCAGTTTGGATTGGGTGGATAAAATTTGGTAAAGGTTGAGGTTTATTTCGTTATTTTTCGGCGTTATTTTTTAGTTAGGATTTGTTAATTTTTGGTTTTGATTTATTAATTTTAAGTTCAGACTGGTCTGTTTATTTTTTTTTAATCGTAGTTGCTGTTATTTATTTTTAATTACACAATGCGGTGATGTATTCACGAGATTTGTATTCAATAATGTTGAATTTATTACCGTAGTCTTGGATTAATTGTTTTTATGCAGCTTTTAGTTCGTCTTGAGTTCCTGTTTCTTAAGGAATCTTAAATGGATGGATTTATTCTCGTTTAGCGTTGTTTTAGTTCAGTTCGGTTAACTCGTAATTAATACTCTTCCGTGGGTTTTACTGAGTTGCGTAGTTATGACCTGAGGTTACTTACTTTTGTACTTTACTGTTGAAATTGAATACTAAAGGATGTAATCTTCGTTACGTACGTTGAGGTAATTGCACTTACAGGTGTTAGTTTATAAGAATTAGATAATTTACTTGCTAATGCTTTCGCATAAAGTGTTACGTCTAGTTTTATTTTTAGATACCTCGGTGTTCACAACTTGCAATTGAATCTCCCGTACTGTAATTATGAGCGTTTTATGCCGTTTTTGTACTGCAAATTATTTATAGAGTGTTGTGGTGTAATTTTCATGCGCTTCTATAATTCCGTGATAGATTAATACTTATGATGCGAATTGCTCTAGTACTGAAAGTTCCTGAAAGCTATTTCTTTAGTACTGTGCAAGGATTCTGAAAGCGATTTTCTCTGAGTTTTAATTGTATAATAAAGGATGCTTTCTTCGCGTATTTATCTTAGGTGGTTTTAGGTTACTGTAGCAGAGTGTTTTGCTGTGATTTTATAAGGTCAATGGTTTTATTATCGTTCTGTACTGCTTAAAGGATTAGTTTTGAAATTAAGTTTGCGTTAGTTTACCGGTTTATAGCGTGCGTTGAATCGCGGTGGTTGATGTTTCTTATTTTGGTGTTTAGTGAATGTGCGCCCGTTATTTTTGGATTATTTTGAGTTCGTTCTATTAATTATGGTAAGGGTTTCTTTTAAATTCAATTCTTATTTATTTTAAAAGAAAATTTCTTTTAAACTTCAAGTTTCATTTGCTTTTTAAAGAAAAATTTTATCTCTTTAACAGTCGTCTCATAAAATGTTATACAGTCTCGTTTTGAAAATAATTCACTTTGAACTATTTTCAAAAAAATATTCATAATAATAAAATACATAAAACAATAGTAATCAATAGTTATAATACTAGCATATATCAATTATAGTTTTTGGTTTAAAAGAAAATTATGGAAATGAACTTACATTAATTTCATCTGTTTCTTTGGTGGGTTCGATCGATTCTGTATCTTGTCCACCTTGGTTTGTTTGTTGGCCTTAGACGATTTTGTTCCTTGTCCAACTTGGTTTGTTGCTGGATTCAGACTATGCTTGTTCTTCCTCCAACTTGGTTTGGGTTCTGCCAAAATTTCGAATAAAAATTCTTGGTCACCAATCTTCCGATTTTTGGATTTTCAGTGCCCTTTTGACATCCTACCGACTGCGCCAGTTAAAGTTCGGGCCTTTGGAGCTGGTTTTTTAAAAACACATTGATACTTTAACAATATTTAATTTGAAATTTGTACATAATAACTTTATAAAAAATTAATTAATTGTACAGGTGAGTAGCTCAAACAACGAAGTATGGAGTTTGAAGACTGACTCGGTTGAGTAGCTCAAACAACGAAGTATGGAGTTTGAAGACTGACTGCCGGGCATTGAGCTCCCGGACCTTTTATAATAACCTGCCCCTCACACGGCTGTGAGAACTTGCAGATCTCATGTCTGCGTTTCTCTTTATTGTACACTTTATTACAATGTAACAACTTAATTCTAAGTAACTGCGGTATGTTGACCGCCTGTGACCTGCCACCTGCAGTATCACTGCCCTCACGGATGCAAAGCTGCATTCCGTTCTCATGAACTGTCGATAACCTCTCTGGGTTATCCTTGTGTTACAATGTTGCATTGAACTTATACTTTTACTTAATAATTTCTAATAATTCATATTAGATTCAATACATCAATATATATATATGTAATTGGGGGATACATAACGTTCAATAAAATAACTCCCGAGATGTTAAGTCGTGTGTTAGATGTACAGTGAGACGAGCATACTGCTGTCTAGAATATAGAGGTAATCTGTTTAAACATTTATTGTAGGAATATTCCAATTTGCTTCAAAACATGAATGGCTACATTAAAATAATTAAATTGCTAAAATAATATCAAAACCTTGGAAATTTATTAAGAAGCCATTTATTTAAATAAAAACACATGGCAGCCACACCATGTCGTACATGATTGAATTTGTAGTAGAAAATACTGTTTAATAAAGAGCTTATTTTTACTGGCCATATAATAAAGTAAAGTTAATGATGATTTCTTCGACCGGAAAGTTCTATAGAAAATTTGCAGACGCGGACTTGTACATCTGAAATAGTGGCAATGACAAAATGCCTTTTGTTTTTCTATACCTTTTTAAATAACTTGAAAAAAAAAATAATAAAATAGCGATATTTTGGATATTTTCGAATATCTCCGGAAGTAAGCCGGATTTTGGGATTTTCTTAACAGCACATTTTTGACTCCTAATTGCACAACTTATCTGTAATTTAACTGTCTTTGTAACTTTTATGGTTTCCAAGATCCACATACTCTTGATTCTTATCTTGGGCACACTGTACATCAAAAGACAAGTTATTTGCAGTCTACAATCAGGCATTTGTGTACAACAAAAGTAATAATAAGATGTATTTGCAAATATACTCTTATGAAAATAATAAAAGTTTATTTACCCATACGAATCGAGCTAACAGTTGTATAGCCATTACCAAAATAATAACTTCTAGCTTAGTTGGGAACTGCATCGTTCTGAAGAGGCTCAAGAAATCCGAAACCGGTCAGTGGATGTTTCCCACCTTTGTGAAATAGTAAAGTTTTTGTTTTGTTAATTGCTATACAACCATTAGCTCAATTTGTAGTTCACAATTTTGAGAAAATTAAGAAGCTTACTAAAGTTTGAGCATAACAAGTCCATCGAGGTGAAGATAATTTTGAAGAGTAGTCCCCAGAGAGTAGAGGCGTGCTAGATAAGGTCATTTCTAGTTGCATTCTAGGATCAGCGGAACACTTCTAGATAATTTTTAAACACGCGTAACCAGAGTAGAAGGTTTTTAACTAAAGTTTAGTTTTTGTATCCAGCAGTAAGAAGTACGGCAAGTTTATCGGTATCGGTATTTCATTACTTTAATCGTTAGGATAAAACTAATTTGTTTTGCATTCTGAATTTTTAATACTAATATTAAAGCTATAGATATTTACCATATAAGACAGAAGTTGCACCACATCCAACCAGATTGTGAGGAAGATTCAACAATCCAGATAAATTTTGAAGGTATATATACATTCTTAATAATAGTAATGCTTACAGAGGTTTGATTTCTGAACCGTAGTGTTGTTTGACATTACATCAGCAAAGGCAGGCATTTTGTGGTAGATAAAATTAGAGACTGTAGATTTGAAGTTGGTTGTGTTTTAGAGATATTACAAAAAATATAATCAGATCCTTATTTTAAACATAACTCACATAAATTTGGTTTTGAATTAAACATACTGTACAAATTATCCCTGAGATATATTTTAATAAAAAAGGTAGTCAAAAAGTCATGCTAAGTCATAAAAGTAACACCAAATAATAGGCAAAAAAAAAATTCATATAACGTTGGTGGACTATAGTTTAGTAGAGCCCGAATACGTTTCGTTTTTGTAGTTAACAATTTAAAAGGAGGGGAATCTATAGATTTATTAGTAAATACACACCTGCAGCAAATAAATATATGTGTCGCAGCAACATCTGGCTCAATTCGGCTCCGGAGGTAAGGAGATATAATAGTCATATGTATGGGACACAGCCAACGTGGAGCATCGATATTAAATTGATTGTTTTGTATATTTTAGGATTAGATATTGTAGGACGTACCATGGTGTTTGGTGGAAATAACGTTAGTATGTTTTTAGGTGAGGCTCCCAGAATAAGTTTAGTTTATTTGTATAGCAGATAGCATTGAAGAAGAATACCGTTTTGTAATTAGGTCTGGAATGGTATACAGTCCGGGACAGGAATTCCATCAGGGATGTCAACTGCAGGACGAAGGTCCAGGTATAGTTCTTGAATTAGAGGTTATGGTGATGGAGAGGACAAGTAGGGTAGACTACAATGTGGCAATGGTAAAAGATCCAGAAGGGAGAAATGTGGATCTTTTGAGGTTTCTGGTGACTTTTCAAACCGAGCTACGAACTCGCAGGAACAAGGAAGAGGTTCGTTGTCGGAGGTGCAAACGTTACAAATAGAGCAACGGAAGTCGCAGTAAGAAGTTAGGGCTTTGCAACAGGATGTTAGAGCTTCACAGGAGGACGTTAGGGCTGAGCTGAAAGAAAGACTCGAGGTGAGGGAGATACAGATTGAAGGGATGAAAGTGAACCTGCAGCGAAGTTTTGGTCTTTTGAGGTTTCTGGTGACTTTTCAAACCGAGCTACGAACTCGCAGGAACAAGGAAGGGGTTTGTTGTCGGAGGTGCAAACTTCACAAATAGAGCAACGGAAGTCGCAGTAAGAAGTTAGGGCTTTGTAACAGGATGTTAGAGCTTCACAGGAGGACGTTAGGGCTGAACTGAAAGAAAGACTCGAGGTGAGGGAGATACAGATTGAAGGGATGAAAGTGAACCTGCAGAGAAGTTTTGGTCTATTTGGTGCTGAGGTTCAACATGAGATGGAGACCAAGATGGAAGAGATTATAAAGACTTTAATAACTGGGATTAATTTTTTAAGAGGTAGATTGAACGAAGTTGATCGCCAACAGAAAGAATATTACAAAAACCTGGGGAGTCGTAAGAATCAACAACAACAACAACAACAAGAGTAACAATGGCGTTGACGTCGGCTGCATCGGCTGCGGCAGCGACGGCGGCGACGACGACGGTGACGACGTCGACAACGGCACGATGGCGATGACGACGACGACGACGGCTACGACGGTACAACGGCGGCGACGGCTACGGCGGCGACGCACCACAACGACGACGACGACAACAACGACAACAACAACAACAAATCAATTACGAAAACGGGTTGGTCTAAACACTTGCTGTATTGTAAACTTAATAACAAACGGTGATAAGAATAATTTTTAATAATTTGCAAAGCAATAGCATTGTGATAAACTGCTATCAATGGGAAAACTGACCGATTATAAAAGATCCAGATCCCAACACCAAAGAAATATTAGGTGCATTTTATATTCTAAAATTCATCCAACTAACTTACTAGCAGCCAAAATCTCCATAAATTAACGAACGTCTAAACATACAAGCATCTACAAAACAAATACTCTCGCGAAATCGCAACAAATGCTTAGTTAACGAGGTAAAATCAAACTTGGAGATAAGCACGCGCTCTTAGAAAACAAGAGGCGAGAGAGTATAATAATAGTAATAAATTATTTAATAAGCCATGATTGTTCCTTATGCGGAGAAAACTACTACATGGTGATTCAAAAATTTAAACCGTAACATACAATCAGGTTAGTGGTTTCATATCATTAACTGTAGAATTTGAACTTACACGTATTCTTCCTACTGCTGACACCGATAGGTGGTCCTGCTTATGTTTTTACATATTTTTCTAAACAATTTTCACTCAAACCTATTCTCGTTCTTCATTCCATACCCACACTTATCCATCTTAAAGTAAGGGATTAGCATACGTAAAAATGCATCTCATCACCATTATCTCGTACCTGGCTCCTAGAGCGCCAGTATTCAAATTATAACTACATAACTGAACCTGAACCCTGAATTTGTAAGTAGTCAATATACAGGGTTATTACAAATGAAATAGACAGTTTGGATAGCCTTTAAAAAATCAGACTGGTGTATTTGAATATAGAAGGCGAGATAGGTTTATAGGGAATTTCTTAAAGTTTATGTTGGTACTGCTGTTAAAACAACGACCAGTCTAGCAAAATGACCGCTACTAAAGTGAAGAAAGCTTATTGTGTTCTTGAATTAGCCAAAACAAAGTCTGTTACTGTTGTGCAGCGTCATTTCAGAACAAAATACGGTAAAACACCACCAACAAGGCAATCAATCTATGACTGGTATAAACGTTTCGAAAATAGTGGATGTCTGTGTAAAAGAAAGAGTACTGGAAGACCTCCTGTTACAAAAGAACAAATCGATAGTGTTCGTGATGTTTATTTACGAACTCCAAGACAATCGACTACATCAGCAAGTTTAGAATTGCAAATTCCTCAACCTACTGTGTGGAAAATTCTGCGGAAACGTTTGAAAATGAAACAGTATAAATTGCAGTTAGTACAAAGTTTAAATGCCGGTGATAAAGTCGTACGTAACATTTTTTGTCTTGAGATGCAACAATGTCTCGAAAATGATGACACATTCTTTAATCGCTTAATTTTCAGTGACGAATGTACCTTTCACATTACTGAAAAAGTTAATAGACATAATGTAAGGATATGTGGCACAGAAAACCCAAGGGCGACTTTACAACATATACGCGATTCCCCTAAAGTTAACGTGTTTTGCGCTTTATCTCGTGAAAAAGGATACGGGGCCGTTCTTCTTTCACGAAGTGTCAATAACCGGAGTAATTTATCTGGACATGTTACACGAATGGTTAATGCCTCAACTACAGGAAGATAGTGATAACTTCGTTTTTGTACAAGATGGAGCTCCGCCTCACTGGCACTTACAGGTCAGAAAATATCCGGATGAACATCTTCCTAGACGATGGATCGGCCGTGCAAGTGAAGAAAACCTTGTGCTTAAGCCGTGGCCACCTCGTAGTCCAGATTTAACGCCCTGCGACTATTTCTTATGGTGTTATATAAAAGACAAAGTTTTCATACCACCGCTTCCTGTTGATATCGACGAACTTAAACAACGTATCACAAATGCTCTTGCAACAGTTGACCGTTACATGCTTAATAGCGTGTGGCAAGAATTCGACTACCGTGTTGATATCTGTCGTGTTACCAAAGGTGCACACATTGAACATTTGTAAAAATTTTAAATAAAAACTTAATCATTTCTTCTTTATAATCATATAAGTAATAACCTTAACTTTTCAAAAATAATCTTTCTATAACCTATCCAAACTGTCTATTTCATTTGTAATAACCCTGTACTACTATTTTACAGATAGGGTGAGATTCAAGTTTATGCCCCAAACATTTCTAAGAAAATTCTTTCACAGAGATTCAAGTATTCCAAACTCAAGCTCGAATTTAAATACTAAAGGAGGTGACAATAATTGCTTTAAACAAACACAAAATGCTGACTAGAATGCTTTTGTGTCCTAAATCTTGTCACAGTAATAATGTTTCGTAGATTTTATTAAATGAAACGAAGGATTAAGAATGTTTAAAAGCTTAATCTAGATTTTCAATTAGTTTCGTTAAAAATGAGCGGAAGTAACGTCTCAATGAACATTCGGTTTCAGTTTAGCAATTCCCTGTTCAATTTTCAGGCCTTGTAATGTGAATTGTCGTTCTAAAAGAAGGTGCACACTGATGAACATCCTGTGAGCTCGATTTACTCCACTTCCTTTTCTAGCATTTTAGCGAAAGTTAAAAGTGTTTTCTCACTCTTAATAATGGAAGTGCTTTTAGAACACTACGTAGTCGGAAGTTTACATTGGTGAAAGCTGAAATACAAGACGCCTCTTTCCTTGGCTATATGAAAACCTATTTCGTAGAAAAAACCTATTGGCTCAGTTCTTCTACTAAATAAATACGCATAATACAACTCAAAATATTTCTGGACTTAATCTATCAGTCATTACATTACCATTTGCAAATTTTGGAGGAAGTCTAATGAGTAGTTCTTTTCTATCTTATTAAAAACTAAATCGGGCGTAGTTTATAAGTTCTTGTCCTGTATGATGTATGTAAGGGTTTGAATGCGTATGGTAAGCCACCTTAGTATATATAGGGTGAGTTTTTAGTGTGGTAACCGTCGATAACTCCGTTATTATAAAAGCTACGTAAACCAAATTTGGAGGCATATTAGGCATGCCTAAAGTGCATATTTTAAAAATATTTGGAAGCATACAGGCTGTTTCATAATCCCAGGGCATATTAAACCTATATTTTTTAAAAGGAATGCTCTATATATTATTACATTTTTGGAAAGCCCATAAAAAGAGCTTTAATTTAATATCAAATTGTATCTCTCTATTCCTTTTAGTTTTTGAGATATTTAACTGTTTTTAGAAAAAATGACTCTGATTAGATACATTGCCATTGCAATAATACACAACTTATGTTAATTTTCAATATGCAGAAAATTTTACTATATACCATAGTATATTTGTAATTATCACTCTTTTGAAATTTCTTCACAGTGTACAGGGTGTGTCAGGTTTTGCAAAATGCAATTTTTAAAACTTTTTTTAAATGGTACCCTACCAATTTTATTACTACATTGGATGGTTCATTAAGTGTTCTTTCATTTTTGTTAAGCATTCCCTATACCTAAATCTAATACTTTCTGAGCTATTTTTGATTTTCTTCAAATTTTAAGAATGTTTTTGATTTACATAACTAAGAATGACTTACTATTGGAGAATATTAGAAAACAATTAATACATTATGATTAATAATTAACTACACTTATTCAATAACAATTTTCACTAAAGATATAACCACTTACAATAATACACTATCAACAGAATTCTACCAGATCAACAATATGCATTTTATAGAAAATGTTCAAGCAGGAAATCAGGCAGACTTTGAAAAAAATAACGATTACAATTAAAATGTCATTTAGGTTTATTAATTGTAGTGTGTTGTCATTTAACAGGATATCTCTCTTGGTATATTCTTGATGCAAGTAGGAAATTTCTTAAACTTGCTCCCAATACCCAAATCATATCTATTTGTTCTTCCACGGTAAAATTCATTTTGAAAACTTCAAAGATTACAAATAAAACAGAACGAATAATGTGTTAAATGACAACACATTACAATTAATAAACCTAAATGACATTGGGTATGATGTGAATTACATGTGTTAGTTTAATTTTTTCTATAATTAATTATTAAGTTACTTTTCCTATTTTAAGTCAATTATATATAATATTCAAAGCTTTTTGCATTTAATCTGCGCTGGTATAGGCGCGTTTGCTTTTTATATTTGATATCGTCATTATAATGTCAGGAGGGCCTTCTAGAGACAGAGATATATGTAGGAAATGGGAATCTGGTGCGTCAAAAAGAAAAAGAAAAGTTGAAAAGGCTCTGTCCAACCAAACCATGAGTTCCAGTATGATGAAATTTCTTAAGAAACCTTCATCAGGACCGGTCGGTACTACAATAACATTAAAGTCTGATGACTCTCTTGTACAAGTTTCTGAACCAACTTCAGATCCAGAGTTGGCAGAATCTACAGTCATTCACGTTTCTGAACCCAGTGACAGTAAAAAGTTAGAGTGTGACGACAACATTCGTGACTCAATGATTCAAAAACAAGCAGCCCATTTCACAGCGTTGTTTAGGGATTCTGATTCGGGGAAGTGGGTATTTCCAATAACGGACTCGCAGTGTCATGACTTAATTCAAAACGGTCCTCACCAATACCTAGAGACGTCTGACGAGAGTTTTCCCAGAGACGATAATAATAAACATTTTTCTAAATTCCACTTTAATCGAAAATTGAGTAATAGGGAAAACCAACATCGCAAGTGGTTAATTTACTCTATATCTGAAGATAAAGTTTATTGCTTTCCATGTAAACTTTTTCCCCATTTGCAAACACAGATGGTAAAAGAAGGATGTTGCGACTGGAAAGATTTGAGTCGAATATTGCAAAGACATGAACAAAGTCATGGACACATGGTGTGCATGACTAAATGGATTAAATTTTATAAAGGAATTAAACACGGAAAAACAATAGATGCAGAAAACGAGAGACTGGTTAAAGAATCGCAAAAGTATTGGTACAACTTGTTTGAAAGGTTGATTGATATAATTAACTACTTAGCTTCACATAATCTGGTAATTTTATAGACCTATTTAAATTGTTATCCAAATATGATCTGACACTAAGGGAACACCTGCAACGCATTAATAAGAAACAGCTTAATCAACATTATCTGAGTCACGATATTTAAAACGAATTAATCACATTAATGTCTAAATCAGTTGTTGATGAGATTACACAAAGAGTCAAACAAGCAAAATACTACGCGTTTATGCTTGATTGCACCAGGGATGTCAGCCGTGTTGAACAAATGTCGATAACATTAAGATTTTGTAATTCTTCAACTGGGGCGATAGAGGAGCATTTTGTTGGGTTTATTGCCGACGCAGAGACAACAGGAGAATATTTAACAAATTCAATATTACAAGAACTAGAAAGAAATGGTTTAGATATCCAAAATTGTCGAAAGCATGGATACGATAATGGCGCTAATATGGTCGGCATTAACAAAGGAGTTAAAACTAGAATCCTTATTATTAATCCAAGAGCGTTTTTCACGCCTTGTGGATGTCACAGTTGGAATTTACTGTTGATAGATGCAAATAATTCTTCTATAATTGCCTAGACGTTTTTCGGCTTTATCAATAAAATATACCTTCTATTTACGAGATCAAGCAAACGTTGGGGTCTCCTTAAAACCACATTAAAATTAACATTAAAATCCCTATCTGAAACAAGATGGGAGAGTAGAATAGAAGCAGTTAAAGCGATATTGTTGCAATTTGATGATGTTGTCGATTGTGTAAATGACCTGAAAAACGAAACTGAAGATTCCGAAACTCTAAGTGACTGTGAAGCTGCACTCAACGAAATGTTAACTTTTGAGTTTATTGTTGCAAAACACGTTTGGTACGAGATTTAACTGCGCGTGAACAATTTAAGTAAATTATGGCAATCGGTTCAAGTTAAGTTAAAGATCGCCGTTGATACTTTACGTTTGCTATGTAACTGGATTCAAGAATATCGTGATACAGGATTTGAAAAAAGCGTTGCAAAATCCAGATTGTTTGTGGAAAAAAGTAGTTATGAGATTTCGTCTCAATTTAAAGAAAAAAGATTGGCCAAAAAGAAAAGAATGTTCTCGTATGAAAATATTGATGAACCAATACAATCTGCTGAAATGCAGTACAAAGTTGACTTTTTTAATAAGATGTTAGATGCTATCATAGTCGACACCGAATGCCGATTCAAATCACTCCATAGTTATTTTGAACAATTTGGCTTTATTTTTAACATAAATTATTTAAAATCTATACCAAAAGAAGATCCCCTTAAACATTGTTATGATTTACCTGCAAGACTTCGGGATGACGAAACAGCGACATTCAGCCTTTCGAAGTATGTGAAGAACTTCTGCTTTTACAATCGAATTCACTAATAGACTCTATCAAAGATGTCAAACAACTTATACAGTACATTTTAGAAAATAATTTGCAAGAAGTATACCCAAATGTTTACATAACAATCAGAATTATGCTTACAGTTCCGGTCACTACAGCTTCTGTTGAGAGAAGCTTTTCAAAGTTAAAATTAATTAAGACCTACTTACGAAGTACCATGGGCCAAGAGAGACTATCTGCGTTGTCAATTTTGTTGATTGAAGCAAAAACAGCGGTTAGTCTAAATTATGGTACAACATTGAAAAAATCTGTGAAACAAAAAGCAGAAAAGTTCGTATATTGTAATTTGTGTTTGAGTGTGTAATTCGTCTATTTGTGTTCGCTCGTCTTAAAACTATTTAATGTTAAATTTGCGTTTAGAACAAGAGTCAGGTGCTTCATAACTTCGAGCTTTACGCCACTTCAGAAGTGTTAGCTTCACTATCCATATAACAATTATACATGCTTCGATAATAATATGATCCACTAGACTAGAGCTCTGAACGTAAAGAGTTATAATGTTTCGTGTCAATTAATCTCCACGGATAAAAATGTCGCAGTGAAATTTGCATGTTAAATACCATGAGTGTAATTGGAATTTCATCAGAGACCATTTTTGTGCAACTAGCCGCCTATGGATAATGGATATTTCCTCACCTCGTTATTTCCAAGTAAGTCCTTAATCATAATTTATAATTTTTAAGAGAAATTGTTTGGTTGTACTTCTTTGACAAATAACATGTGAACCCAAGTGTTATATATTATAGACACTCAAATTGTCTATTCACCTTCATTCATGTATCTTACCTTCTACTACGTACAGTTAATTTGCTCCTTGAGTTCTAATTAACCGCCACAGTTTGATTACCTTAGCAACAAAATTTTTATATATGCCTAGTATGTATTGGTATAATTCAAGTCATTAAACGTGAAATGTTAGGGGCCTCGAAAAACTGATGTCGCCGACACCCACGTTTGGTCTAACGCCACCACTGCCTTAGAGTTACTAATCATAATTCGTGAAATTCATTGGGAGTCGGCTGCAACCAATGAATCGAAAAACTTAGAAAAGTGGTTTTGATGCCTATATTTTATATAGTTGCTAATAAATCAAACGTATTCTACCGTCTGTAAGTTTTGCAAATCTATCAATTATGTGCTAACCAAAGTCTGGATTTTAAGCTAATTTACTTAATAATTCTTTTCCAACATACATCAAATTTAACGCACTAAATCTTTCTCTCTAAGGAAAAATTGGCCTAACTGACCTAACCTATTAATTTTTCTTTCTATCTAACCTAACCTAACCTAACCTAACTCCAAACAACACTAGCTAACCTAACTCCTAACAAGTCCAACTAACCTAAGCTAACTTCAGACAACACCGACTAACCTAACTCCAAACAACGTAAACTAACCAAAACCCTCCCCTCCACATTAATTTGTCCTTCTCTCTCCTCTCGCATCCGTATGACATACATCCGATATACATCCAAATTATATCCGCCATGCATCCGACATATGTCCAATATACATCCTACATATATCCGACGTATATCCGACATATATCTGAAATATGTTCAACATATGTCAGCCATGTCCGTCATATGCCTGACATATGTCCAACATTCGGATTAAATCCGACCAAGGTCGGATTAATCCGATCTAGGTCGAATATTTATCCGACCTAGGTCGGAGACAATTTCACACTAACTTAACATCCTACATATATCCGACATATATCCGGACATCTGTCAATGCACACCCCTAGCCAGTCCGACCTAGGTCGGATAACGAAACTGTTCCTAAACAGGAAAATGTAACCGTTATGGCGCAAGCTCCGTGCGTGGTTAAATACTGAACTAGCCGAAACATATTAAAAATTAAAATTAAAGTTAAAAATTGAGAAAAGGAAAATTCTTAATCTTTTTATTTATAATAGAAAAAAAGGGGCACCTGGTCAATGTAACGTAATTGAAGGTTAGGTTTATGTATAGTTGTGTACACGATTTAAATTTGGAAATTTTCCAATTGTCGTCATCGGTCTCGATGGTGCAATTGATAAACGCATGATTCCGGCAAACCCAAGATACAGGTTCAAATCCTGTCCAAGACCTTATATTTTCCATCTTTCAATTACTAGCTCGATTTGAAATAATCACTTGGGCTTTGCATAAAAGTCTAAGTTATTATTTCATCTTATTCACTGTAATACGATAGTATTTATCAACTTACCTTGTGTAATTAACTATCTAAAATATATATATATATATATATATATATATATATATATATATATATATATATATATATATATATATATATATATATTACTGTATGTTTATTTGAATCGAGCCTCACGAATTGGGCGTCAAAATTACTGTGAAACCTTATAAGAATCGCCCCAGCTCCTGAATTGGGCGTCAAAATTATGCCGTGGAACTCGGGTAAGATGTTTACCAACCATAAATAATTTTCGAAAATTTTTTTAAAATTTTTGTATTCTACAATAAACAAATTTTCAAAAATTAACTACTTCAAAAAAAACAATTATCCTTACCCGTTTTCTTCTCTTCCTCAGTTGAACGGCCTTCTTCAACTGCTTCCGGCTAGCTCATTCGGATCTCCTCTTGGGTATCTAGATTCTCAATCATACACACACACTAGCAATAAAACCTTAAATACAACCAACATACAAACTTTTATTTATAACTATTTACAAATGAAATGCAGTATAGTCCATATTCCATTTATCACGTTACACTTCAGAAAACCTTATTTTATAATGTCCAGTATTTTATTTTTAAATCATTAAACACGTAAATTGTACCCGGAGTAAATGGGCCTTGAATAATACCTTTTCTAAAATTCCTTCTTTATAATTTATTTATTCATTTTACTCTAACTAAAGTCTGGGGTAGGGTGAGCTCAGAATAACCTAGCTAATTATGCATTTGCATACTTTTAAAACAAATAACAAAGCAAAGCCATGTACTCTTCACAAAATTTCACGTTTTGATGGAACGTTTAAAAGCTTTATAGACACCTTCAACTTTTTAGTTAAATACCATAATAAGGATTTTACACGTATTAAGTTCAATACGTAAATAATACACACCCCCTTGAAGTTTCACTCTCATACGTTCTCCCAATATTCACAGTTTATAAAGTCACAATTCAAATCGTTACCTGGAATTTTATAGTAGATTTCTGCTCTGAGGATGATACCATCTATTTCTTCTGTCCGTTCTGCAGGTCGTTTCTAGCTGTTACTAGAAAAACTCCATCCAAATTGAACTGCAAACGCTGCCTCCCCGGTATAACCAATTCCAAATTCCATTTAAAATTATTTCTTCATTAATTAGATGCTTCAAACCACGCTACTTAATGTCCCGACACGAGTTGATTATAATTATAGATGATATCTCTATTAAAATGTAATTTTGGCACACTTAACCGCGTATTTAATTAAGAGACTATCACCTTGTAATATAATTTAACTGATTTAGTAATACTTACACCTCGTGATAAATAGATACGTTGTTTGGAGCGATCGAAAACTTCAGGGCCTTCACCACGTTCTCTAAAAGCATTTATACACTCGAATGTAACCTCTCCCTACCTGGTTAACGCGAAATCCCCTGTTAACTCCATACATTCTCGCAATTTTGCACTCAACCCCAATTTCAAATCTGCGAATTTCAATACCTCATTATAAAATTTCAAAAATATCACGCTCCACTATCCTCGTGCTTGTTTCAAACCAAACTAACATATCGACCAATCGTAGACCTCGTGACGCTTCACAAATCTCTCCTATCCTATTAGTGTCTCTTATTTATGCGTTTTCTCTGTCCTTTTCTACCCTGGTCTGAGTGGTACAAAATCGATATTTTTGACTATCTGCTGTCTAAACACACGTGGACGTGCGACGTGACTTTAAATAACCCCTGTTTAGTATTTCATACTAAAACATTCAACCGTTTCCAATATACGTAGAATCTGCATGTTTATCTACTCAAATTTATTAGAACTTGACATTTGAAGGTTTGCAGGTATTCGATCGTAACTAACGTTTTAAATACAATTCTCCGAGCTTCGTTTCATGGTATTTCAACCCTCCTGATATATCCGTTTGTTAGCAACGCGTTTCACTTTGGGTTTTTACAGGCTTTTATGCTTATTATATCTCAATAATCGTTCAATAAAACACAATTAAATTGATAAATGCATGACATTGACTTCTACCATTTAATTCTTTGCAAAGCTATTAAATTTTTAATTATTATTTGTACAATTTGATTAATACCCGTTACTTAAAATTGAATTAATTAATATAAATTTCGCACGTAATTTCTGTTTGTTCCTTTATACAGGGTGTTTTGAAACTGCTTCGTTTGTATTTATTTTTAACCCTTTAAAACCACTATAATATATATATATATATATATATATATATATATTGCTGTGATATACTCCTTTGAATGCGGGAACTGGGTCCTTTCAACAAAAAAATTCTAGTCCCACAGATTGGGCGTCATAAACGGCTGTGATCCTCTTTTCGCCTCGGCTGCTCACCTAATGTTATAAACCTCCTCATTCATAAAAAAAACAACACATTCCTACCAAAAACATCAACGTTAACTCTATTTACATCAATATTCAGAATACATTAAAATTTCAAAATTAAAACTCAGCATAAATTTCAGTTTTAAAAAGAATTTCAAGATTAATTTTATTATCATTTTAATGTGCATCCAAAATTAAAGTCCTTGTTGGATGCCTACTAATTAATATAACAATATAAGCAGACCGGAGTCTGAGTATAAAGGAGCATCTACCACCCTTTACGTTAATTAACCAGGTTCGTCTAATTGAGCTCAAAGACATACCCAAATTTTCATCATATTACCGAACATCAAAACTAAATACCCTTTCTACTTAAACAAGCAAATTTCATCTTAAAATTAAAATTTTATGGTTAGTACAATTTCACTAAAGTCCATTTAAAGTAAATCAATTATAAAGTTATTCAACACACACAAAAATGTCAAACAAAATAGTATAATTTACCTGAAGGTCATCGACCTCGCAGCTTCAATGCACATCGTCCCTTAGTTAATCACACCATTCCAACAGGATTATATTTACGGCTTCTAATTCTCAACGCTTTTAAAATTTTCTCCATCACCATTTATTTAAAGTTGTTTCTGGGCTTTTCCGGAATTCATCTGTGTATATCTGACCCTTGTTTCGTGGATCCAGACACGTATTTGAACCATTTAATTATTAACACCCCGAAAATAGCAAATAACTTCATACTTCTTTCACCAATATACGCCAAAACTGCCTACTTTTGTGTATACATTTGTCGTTGTAAATTTTGCTAATTGGTACAGTGAAACTAAATTTTATTACCTTGTATCTAAGTGCACTGAAGTACATTCATGTTAGCACGTAAATAACCAACTATTTTGAATCACTAAAATATACGAGCAAAATTTTAAATTATTTTATCAAACTAAAATGCACTGTTTAACATCTTCAATCAAGTCGCGGATGTACGAGCTTTTAACGCATCGAATCGTCAAAAGTCTAAGAGGGCTTGTTTATATTCATCTCGGTATATATAGCAAAAAGCCGGCACGTCGCTTTTGTCCTCAAAACAGGTAATTCTACAGAATTCCTTATTCTATGTTCCCAGTCCGTCGCTCGCGCGTCGGTTTTACAATTTTCACTCGTCCCAGTTAAATCTCAGAAATTTCAACACGGCACGCAACGTCTGGAAATAACCGATTAAATTTTATACAGAGCTGTTATTTTTACCTCTCAAGTTTGCCTTTTACTTTTAACCAATCGCAACCCCATGACGTTGCGCTACTCACGCCTTTTACTATATGTGTCTCGTTCTTGCGCATATTATCTGTCTCTATCTAACCTGCTCTTATTGATGCAAAGTGATATTCCTTATTATCGATTATTTTAGTCCACATGGAGTGTGAAATAACCCACCTTTAGCATTTCTTGTAACTATTATGCGACGTTTTCCCAAGATTCTCTGAAACCATTTGTTATCTGCAAACTTTTCGCCGTATGTGACATTTAAACTACGCAGGTGTTCAACATACTATTAATTCTCAGAGCTTTATTTTCTGGTATTATAATCTTGGGTTTTTACAAGTTTCTATAGATATTATCTGTTACTAACGGTTCAATTAACTTCAATTAAAATTAATACTCTTTAATTTTTAGTGAATCTAATTAAATATTCAATTATTATTTGTACATTTCGTTTAATACTCGTTGCCCAAACTTGAATCAATTAATATAAATCTTGCACGTAATTTCCATTTGATTCTTTACTTTGGAATAATTAAATTACACGTTGGGCATTTTAAAACTGCTTATTTTTATATAAAGCGTCTTGTAAGTAATTTTAATCTCTTATTTTTAATAAAACGAATGAATTTTATTCTCCACGGGTTTTAATAAAGCGTATTATCTAATTAACTTCCTTATACACGGTGATTAAAATTATTTGATGTAATCCATTAATTTTCTACCCTGGTCTAAATATGAGTAATATATATACATATATATATATATATTACTCATATTTAGACCAGGGTAGAAAATTAAATAATCAAATCAAATAATTTTAATTACCGTGTATAAGGAATTTCATTAAATAATACGCTTTATTAAAACCTTGAAGCATAAATAAACTCGGTCGTTTCAGTAAAATAAGAAATTTAAATTATCTATAAGACGCTTTACATCAAAAGAAGCAGTATTGAAAGCGCAGTGGATAATTTAATTATTCTAAACAAATGGAAATTACGTGCAAAATGTATATTAATTAACTCTATTTTAAGTAACCGGTATTAAAACGTACAGATAATAATTAATAGTTAGTTGAGTTAATTGTACCATTATTAATAATAAGCATAAAACTTGTAAAACCCAATAATAGTCAAATCGTAGGAAGGTTATTTAAAATGTTACGTTTGAACACCCTGCGGGTTTTTAAAAGGCAATTTCAAGTTAATTTGTTTGGATAAACATGTTGATTCTAAGGATATTGGAAACGATCAGATGCTTTAGCAGGAAATACAGAACACCTGCGTATTTTTAAAAAAGCTCATTCTGCGTAAATTTGGCAAATAATTAATGTTTCAAAGAATCTTGGAGAAACCGGGACTTAGTATTCACGAGAATGTGCGATACGGGTTTATTAAACCCAGATAACAGTCCGCGTGGACTAAAATATAATCGATAATAAAGAATCTAAATTTGCACCAATACGAACAGGTTAGAAAAGGAAAGAGAAAATGCGTCAAGCAAAGACACATATTGTAAAAGGGCGGATTTAAGCAACGTCAAGGGGTTGCGATTGGTTAAAAATAGGATGCATATATCAGAGGTAGAACAACAATTTCTGTATAAAAGTAATTAGTTTTCTCGGACAACTTTGCGGGCCGTGTTGAAATTTTCTGAGATCTCAATGGGGTGAGGACTAAATTCATAAAAATCGACGTGCAGGCTACAGACTGGGAACGTAGAATGAGGAATTCGTTGGAATTACCCGTTTTAGGAACAAAGCGACGTGTCGGCTATTCGCTATATATACAGGCGGGAATATGTGTTCTCTCTCTTAGACTCTTAGACTTTCGACGATTCGATGCGTTAAAAGCTCGTGCATCCGCGACTTGATATTAAACAGTGCATTTTAGTTTGATTAAATAATTTAAAGTGTGCTAGTATATTTTAGTGACTCAAAATAGTTGGTTATTTTACGTGCTAACATGAATGTACTTCAGTGCACTTAGATACAAGGTAATAAAAGTTTATTATCACGGTACCAATTAGTAAAATTTACAATGACAAATGTATACCCAAAAGTAGGCAGTTTGGCGTATATTGGTAATATTGGTAAAAGGAAGTATGAATTTCTTTGCTATTTTGCGGGGTGTTAATGACTAAATGGTTCGTAAATGTGTCTGCATCCACTGAACCAGAGGCAGATATACACAGATGAGTTCCGGAAAAGCCTAGAAACAACTTTAAATTAATGGTGATGGAGAACATTTTAAAGCGTTGACAACATGAAGCTGTAAATAGAATCCGGTTGGAATGGTGTGATTTACAAAGGGACGATTACACTGAAGCTACGAGGACAATAACCTTCAGGTAAATTGTACTATTTTGTTTGACATTTTTGTGTGTATTGAATGACTTTATAATTGATTTACTTTAAATGGACATTAGTGGAATTTTTCTAACCATAAAATTTAATTTTAAGATGAAATTTGCTTGTTTAAGTAAAAAGGGTATTTTGTTTTGATGTTCGGGAATAGGATGAAACTTTGGGTAGGTCTTTGAGCTCAATTAGACAAACCTGGTTAATTAACGTAAAGGGTGGTAGATGCTCCTTTATACTCAGACTCCGGTCTGCTTATCTTGTTATATTAATTAGTAGGCATCCAACAAGGACTTTAATTTTGGATGCACAGTAAAATGATAATAAAATTAATCCGGAAATTCTTTTTAAAACTGAATTTTATGTTCAAATTTAATTTGAAAATTTAATGTATTCTGAATATTGATGTAAATAGAGTTAACGTTGATGTTTGTGGTAGGAATGTGTTGTTTAATTTTTATGATTGAGAATGGAAGTTATCTAGAAGAGCAGCCGAGGCGATTAACAGAAGGAATCAACGGACCAGGTAATTCAAGAGGTTTCACAGCATTCTTGACGCCCAAACTGTGGGGCTCGAATGTTTTTTTATAAAGGGCCAGTACCTGCAAAGATGAGAGGTTACACAGCATTCTTGGCGACCCAAAAGTGAGGCTCGAGTTCCAAATAAAAATTTTGTTATTTTATTCCAGGAAACTGGCGATCTGAGAGAGAGAGTTTCGGTGTGTGTATAAATTTAAGAGTATTTTAGAGTGTGTGAGTGAGTAGAACGTATGCAGAGAAAGGAGTGGTTAAGGAGTCAAGGAGTGGAAATTGGAAGTGACGATAGTGCATTGTGTGAGAAAATTTCGAAAATGGAAGAAGCTGGAGGCAGTAGAGATCAGTCGAGGACGGAATCAGGGGATCAAGGAAACGAGTTAATGATGAGAATGTTAGAGGAAATGCGATTAGCTAGGGAAGAATCCAATAGAAAATTAGAACTGCTAAGCGATGAAGCTAATAGAGCTAGGGAAGAATCTAATAGAGCGAGGGAGGAGTCCAACCAAAAATTAGAGCAGATAAGAGGAAAATTGAACAAAATACTAAAGAATTTACAGAATTTAAAGATAGTCTTACCGTGAAACTGGGGGAAGTAGAAAATAGGGTTGAAAAAAATGAGCGTGATATTACAGGTCTTCGACAGGAAATGGGACATTTAAGGTCCGAAGTACGCATTTTCTGTGAAGAAGAAATAAACGTAAAATGACTGAAGTAACGGACTCATGTAGGGATCAGTTAGGCAGGGTAGAACGCGAAGTTAGTAGTATTAAATACAACATGTCAAATTTAACGGGGGATGGTCCTAGATTTTATACAGGTAGCGTATCATTGGACCAACACATGAAGTTTTATGGCGATAACAGAGTAAATCCACAAATTTTTATTAATAGTGTAAGAAATCTAGTGGGAAATTTATTTGACGAACAGACTAAACTAAATACGATAAAGGCTTTATTAAAGGACAACGCGGAAGCATGGTACAATTTAGTAGGACAGGACATAGACACGTATCAGGACTTTGAAGACAAATTTTTACAACATTACTAGAGTGATCACAAACAGGATCAGATTAGGGACGACTTGATTACAGGAAAATTTAAGGGAGAGTTTGCAGGTTCTAGGGAGCAATATGCCATCCGCAAGTACAGTGTGGCCAAACAACTGAATCCACCATTGACGGACAGACAGATTATCAAGTACCTATCACGACATTTTGAACTGGAAATTAGACAACACGTGGCCTTACAAAACATCACAGAACGGGAGACATTTTAGAGTATTTGCAGAGATATGACGATGTATGTGTAGGACGGACAAGAGAGATACGAGAACGAAACGTTAACACAGTTAGGTTTGACAACAGGACACCGAATTATCCGAGACGGCCTGACTACAACAGAAATTTTCGACCGAATTGGGAACGACGAGGACAGGAATACAGGAGCAATAGTGCGACTAGGGGACCGACGCCAAGACCTAGTTACACGCGACAGAACAGTTTACCGGAAGTAAACAGGACTGTGACCAGCACGCCGAATAGAGACAGGGACACGGATATTAACACGAGGAGGACGTACGCACAGGTTGTAGAAGGACAACCAGGACCAAGCACTGAAAACAGGACGAGACAGGATTTTTAGAACGTGACAGACCACTAGATTTCTGTGTAAATGTATACGAACATCCACGTGAATTTTTCAAAATTGAGGAGGAAGTAGAGCCAGAAACTGAGGAAAAATTATGTTTGCCAATTATTAATTTAGAAATTTTGAGAATAATGTAGAAGTATTACTTGATACAGGGGCAGAGGCGAGTTTAATATCGGAGGAATTCGTCAGCAAAATTAGGGATAAGGTTTGTGATAGAATTATGCCTATAAAACGTAGCCATTTAGTAGCTCCAAATAAAAAGAAGTTTGCTGTAGTAAATAGTGTTGTGGTGCTTAGGATAGATATAGGAGGTTTAAGCTGTGAACAGGAGTTTGTAATTGTACCTGGACTGAAGTTTCAGAGCATTTTAGGTGTTGACTGTATGATGAAGTTAGGGGTTTTGATAGATATGGAAAGGAAGGTAATAAGAATTAAGGATAGGGTAGTGCCATGGAAAGGCAGTTATGAAGTCACAGAGGATGACACGGGGTTAAGTATTAATGTAGTAGAGGTAGAGGATGATGAAGTTAAACAGATCAACACGATAAGATGTCCAGAGGAAAGGAAAGTAGAGGTTCAAGCTTTAATACAAAAACATGCAGAAGTAGTGGGGGTAGAAGCAGCATATCAGGAGCAGGTGAAGGCGAAATTAAGTAAAGATGGCAAGTTTGTTTTTAATCAAGTAGATTTAGGGATTCATTCTGGCGGATTCCATTACACAAAATTTCTAGAAGGTACGTAGGGTTTTCCATAGAGGGAAAAATCGATAATTGTAAAGTAGTATCGTTTGGTTTGTCGGCAGAAAGAAAAAAAATAGTAAATGAGAAACAGACAAGTGTAGGGATTAAAGAAGAAGCAATATTTAAGAGTCAGGATAATAGGGATGATAAGTTTATTGTATGTGAGATAATAGGGATGATAAGTATAG
The DNA here is from genome assembly GCA_036346225.1 of Platerodrilus igneus. Classification (NCBI taxonomy): domain Eukaryota; kingdom Metazoa; phylum Arthropoda; class Insecta; order Coleoptera; family Lycidae; genus Platerodrilus; species Platerodrilus igneus. The sequence goes on along the minus strand of JARFIW010000454.1, from coordinate 2,864,441 downwards.
ATATAGAAGGGGGAGAAATAGGGATGAAAAGTATTAGGATGGTAAGAAGAAAGACTTGGAGGGTCAAGAAGAGAGTTAGATTTAAATAGAATAGGGATAGAATAGGTGTATATAGAAAAGTAGAAGTGTTTATAGAAAATAAAGCTAGGTATAGGATAAATATGGGGGATAGTTAGAAATAGGTGTTTAGGATGAGAATAAAGAGTAAATGTAGGAAGAAAATAAGATAGGTTAAGTATAGATATTTCTTATAAGATTAGTGGCGAGTTAGGAATAGAGTAAGAGTAGGATAGGTATATAGGATTAGGTAGGATGAAGTAAAGTATAGTGAAGATTAGTTAAAAGTTAGGAATAGGATAGGTATATAGGATGTATATAGGATTAGATGGATAAGTAGGATGAAGTTAGGGATAATTTCAGTTTATAGAAGTAGGTGAGAGTTAGGAATAGGATAGGGATATAGGATAGGTGTAAATATTTTTTTGGATTGGAGACAAAGTAGGTAAGTTAGATAGATAAGGATAGAGAGAGATAGGCAAAATTTTGTAAAGATTTTTGGCAGTCTAAATATTTGATATTTGCATTCAAATAAGTGGGATTATTTGTATTCAAATAGGGGAAAATACTCATATTTAGACCAGGGTAGAAAATTAAATAATCAAATCAAATAATTTTAATTACCGTGTATAAGGAATTTCATTAAATAATACGCTTTATTAAAACCTTGAAGCATAAATAAACTCGGTCGTTTCAGTAAAATAAGAAATTTAAATTATCTATAAGACGCTTTACATCAAAAGAAGCAGTATTGAAAAGCGCAGTGGATAATTTAATTATTCCTAAACAAAGGGAAATTACGTGCAAAATGTATATTAATTAACCCTATTTTAAGTAACCGGTATTAAAACGTACAGATAATAATTAATAGTTAGTTGGAGTTAATTGAACCATTATTAATAATAAGCATAAAACTTGTAAAACCCAATAATAGTCAAATCGTAGGAAGGTTATTTAAAATGTTACGTTTGAACACCCTGCGGGTTTTAAAAGGCAATTTCAAGTTAATTTGTTTGGATAAACATGTTGATTCTAAGGATATTGGAAACGATCAGATGCTTTAGCAGGAAATACAGAACACCTGCGTATTTTTAAAAAAGCTCATTCTGCGTAAATTTGGCAAATAATTAATGTTTCAAAGAATCTTGGAGAAACCGGGACTTAGTATTCACGAGAATGTGCGATACGGGTTTATTAAACCCAGATAACAGTCCGCGTGGACTAAAATATAATCGATAATAAAGAATCTAAATTTGCACCAATACGAACAGGTTAGAAAAGGAAGAGAAAATGCGTCAAGCAAAGACACATATTGTAAAGGGCGGGATTTAAGCAACGTCAAGGGGTTGCGATTGGTTAAAAATAGGATGCATATATCAGAGGTAGAACAACAATTTCTGTATAAAAGTAATTAGTTTTTCTCGGACAACTTTGCGGGCCGTGTTGAAATTTTCTGAGATCTCAATGGGGTGAGGACTAAATTCATAAAAATCGACGTGCAGGCTACAGACTGGGAACGTAGAATGAGGAATTCGTTGGAATTACCCGTTTTAGGGAACAAAGCGACGTGTCGGCTATTCGCTATATATACAGGCGGGAATATGTGTTTCTCTCTCTTAGACTCTTAGACTTTCGACGATTCGATGCGTTAAAAGCTCGTGCATCCGCGACTTGATATTAAACAGTGCATTTTAGTTTGATTAAATAATTTAAAGTGTGCTAGTATATTTTAGTGACTCAAAATAGTTGGTTATTTTACGTGCTAACATGAATGTACTTCAGTGCACTTAGATACAAGGTAATAAAAGTTTATTATCACGGTACCAATTAGTAAAATTTACAACGACAAATGTATACCCAAAAGTAGGCAGTTTTGGCGTATATTGGTAATATTGGTAAAAGGTAGTATGAATTTCTTTGCTATTTTGCGGGGGTGTTAATGACTAAATGGTTCGTAAATGTGTCTGCATCCACTGAACCAGAGGCAGATATACACAGATGAGTTCCGGAAAAGCCTAGAAACAACTTTAAATTAATGGTGATGGAGAACATTTTTAAAGCGTTGACAACATGAAGCTGTAAATAGAATCCGGTTGGAATGGTGTGATTTACAAAAGGGACGATTACACTGAAGCTACGAGGACAATAACCTTCAGGTAAATTGTACTATTTTGTTTGACATTTTTGTGTGTATTGAATGACTTTATAATTGATTTACTTTAAATGGACATTAGTGGAATTTTTCTAACCATAAAAATTTAATTTTAAGATGAAATTTGCTTGTTTAAGTAAAAGGGGTATTTTGTTTTGATGTTCGGGAATAGGATGAAACTTTGGGTAGGTCTTTGAGCTCAATTAGACAAACCTGGTTAATTAACGTAAAGGGGTGGTAGATGCTCCCTTTATACTCAGACTCCGGTCTGCTTATCTTGTTATATTAATTAGTAGGCATCCAACAAGGACTTTAATTTTGGATGCACAGTAAAATGATAATAAAATTAATCCGGAAATTCTTTTTAAAACTGAATTTTATGTTCAAATTTAATTTGAAAATTTAATGTATTCTGAATATTGATGTAAATAGAGTTAACGTTGATGTTTGTGGTAGGAATGTGTTGTTTAATTTTTATGATTGAGAATGGAAGTTATCTAGAAGAGCAGCCGAGGCGATTAACAGAAGGAATCAACGGACCAGGTAATTCAAGAGGTTTCACAGCATTCTTGACGCCCAAACTGTGGGGCTCGAATGTTTTTTTTTAAAAGGGCCAGTACCTGCAAAGATGAGAGGTTACACAGCAATATATATATATATATATATATATATATATATATATATACATACATACATACATACTTATCATATATTATTATTATGTTATGTACTCTGACGTATGCAAAAATATTAGCCAGTTTTAAGCATTGATAAATATCTACCTATCTCTCTATATATCTATCTCCGAATCTGTAGGCCAAGTGTCGGATTGTCTGCGAATTCTATAATTCGCAATTAGCGTCAATTAAGTATAGTTTATAACTGAATGCAAACCCGTTTCTTAATCCCATTTTTACTAAAAATTAAAGCGGCCAACTTTATGAAAATTTAATGCCGAACATTCTTGCGGTTAGGGTGCACAAGTCGTGAGTGCGAAAGACTGAGGATGTGTCGGTGCGTTAAAATTAGGAAACAAACAAACTCGAATTTAAATCTGGGTTTCGGTTTAATATGTCATAAAAGATTTCACAACTATCCATATTAGATTTTACAATAAGCGTTGCTCGCAACGATTCAACTTTAAGTGACGATTTTTCCTATGTCGGCATGGCATTCATTAACGAAAATACTCGTTCTGTAGGTGCGTTCGTCTTTGCAAAACAGGGAAAATACTGGACGATGGCCAGACAATTTGCGTATGGGATTTGTTTTTTTCTAAAATTTTGAAACACCTCCATTCATTGCTGTTCCGTATTGCTCTTCTCCTCCCACGTCTTTAGGACATCAGGTTTTTCGAAATTTGGGGCATACCTCATTTCGTCGAATAGCTATCTTCATTTAAAGTTGTAGCCACCGTAGATAACTACACCAATATATATATATATATATATATATATATATATATATATATATATATATATATTGGTATGTCTACTGTACCTCAATCCTTTTCAGACTTTGTTCAATTTTAATTGTATCCTTTGTATTCTTATTATGTGTTTGCCTTTCCAGCAGTTCGTACTTTTTTGCAGATGTCGCAAATAAATTTTTTTAGGCCCTATCGGTCATAAAATGAAAATCGCAAAGAAAATAAAAGTGTTTTATTCGGAACATTTAGATACACATATCAGCTACTTCTTGTAACTGTTCGTTTTTACTGTTACGAATCTAGAAGTTGGGCAACTTTGTTTACCTGCCTTTGGGTTATAAGTTAACCGCAGAAGCAGTTTTCTCTGTCTTATTAGTTGAAATTCTGTTAGGTAGGGATCAAAGGTGTATTCTGGTATTCTGCGCAATCCCATTTATTGAGATCGGGCTATCTTATTCAACTTTTGGTGGAAGATGGACGCGAGGAAGCGTATTTTTTCTTAAATGTTGGTTTGGTTGTGGGAAGCTGTTCCTTTCAAAAATAAATTAAATCGCCGGTTAGGGGTAGCTGGTTTTATTTATTATACAATGATTTTAAAATAAGGTTATCTGTTGAAGCAAATTAATTTAATTTCTAAAAACCTTTTGCCCACTTCAATATGGCTTTAGTTATATTGCCATTTAAGTGAATTTGAATACTTGTTCGGGTATTGTAAAATGAGTAAATTGGAAAATATCAGCAGAGGTATTGAGCTAATTTACACTGCTTCTACTGGATTGAATTTTAGTAAACTTGCTTTCCTGGGTTAATATTCTATGGTTTAGAGGATCTGGAGTTCGGGTGTCCGCCATGATGTCCACCATCTGTTGTTAGTTCAACTGATTGCGTTTTGCCGTGATGTGTGGTTGAGGTCAAAGACCTTGATAATACTTTATTCAGGTATTTATGTATATGTATATATGTATATATCCGTTAAAAATTTTTATAAAAAAAAATTCATAATAATTGTTGTTTTACAAATATTTAAATGCTAATAGCACCGTGAAGATGCAATGTTTTAATTAATGTTTGAATTAGATACATTGTAATTTTATCCCCGAGGTCGGTTTATTTTGTTAACTTTTTGATACTCTGCAGTTATTGAAAAGAAAAGAAATACAATTTACTGAAGTAAAATTTACGTTTTGTTAGAGTCTGAAGAGAATTGAAGTTGGTTAAAGATTTAGTTTTTTATCTTACTAAAATAATCCAAAGATTGATTACTTTTGTTAGTTCAATTATAATTATTATACGTAATTATATCACATGTTGTTGTCTTATTCAAAACTAAATCAGTGAAGTCTTTTTAGGCAAATTATTTCCATGTGTATGCTACCGTAGGGATAAAACAAAGAACCCACTGTTTATCTCTGAGGCAAAGGTCTCTCGATCATCAAATTTTGTTTTGATTAATTCTGCTGTATAATCTTATATTTTTTGTGAGGGATTAGGTCTTTGCAATGCATATATGGTTTGCGGTTTATATATTGAACAAACTCATCCATACAAATTAGGAAAAAAAATCTGATAACATAATTATAAACGTAGGCTAAGGACAATATCCGAGATAACATTTAACAACAATCTACGAAGAAAGTTCAACCGATTTGTTTCCGCTAGGCATGGTGTTAAAGCTAAGCCTCCGTTTTCTCTGGAAGACACTAACAAGATGGGCCAGGGAGTAAAAGAAATTATCGGAAAAGAAGGCCTCGAAAGCATTAATAAAAAATTCCAAAATCCTATATATGTGTTCCGTAAAAAGTGGAACTAGCCGATGTTAAGTTGGAAACTTTATTGTAGGAACTACCAGATATATTAGACGAACTCAAAAAAAGATTATTACTATCTTTTTGACATGGATGTAAATCCAGATTTTGCTGGCATATTTAGCAAGATGGAGATGACTGATTATTTTACTACGAACCATAACTTTCGTTACAAGGGCGAATACGAAGAAAATTGTAATATTATAGTTGACAACGATAAAACTGTGGGAATTGATTGTTTAACATGGTTAACAACCAATGCAAAAATTAAAATATACAACAAATTTGTGTGTCAGATAACAAGCCCTGGTGTTAATAAACAACTTGGCAATCATATACCAGATTTTTACGTTGTCCAGATTTACGTTTAAGAGAAACATTCGCGTCTACTTTGGCCAAAAAACATGGTATTACGCGATTGCAAGCAACAATATACAACTGTACAATTGAAAACTATGTCAGTGCGGAACAGGTGTATAATCCCTTAAAAGACTGTTTAACCTTATTGGAGAATAGTAAGTTATACTTCCTAAAGGCGCCAATGTACTCGGTACCATTTGCTATAATATGGAGTAAGTTATCGGACATGCTACAAAATAGCTGCTGTTTAGTGTATAATAATCTACTACAGTAGGTGTATTGGGGGAATACAAAGAAATTGACTGGCTTGCAAATTAAATTGTCCGAGAAACCAGAGGAAAGGGAAAAATTGATAGTGTATGTGCTTTCGGCCTTTGGTTTTAACTATTTACCTGTAAATTATTTGGAGACAGTTGAGTAGGAAGATAAAAATCTTACACAAGTGCTACATTAAAGCAGGTAGTACATATTTTACACAATCTGCAACACCATATTCTACAATTCCAAAAGAAATAGTCATTTTGGAATTGGGGGTGATAAATACGCCTAACATTCACTTAGAGGTTATGCGACAACGCGTAAATTATGGCAGTAAACTCTATCCGTCTACGCTAAAGGAAATTGCCCCATTATGCATGTCATACGCTGTAACTAAAAGAAAAAGACAGCGGGAATTACGGGAAACGGTTGCAAAAAAGTAAAAGCTGGACTACATGGAAAACATTGCGACAATACATCTTATTAGAGAAAATGAAGAAGAAATAAAAAGATTATTTTATGTGCCGGTGGACTAACTTAGATACATCCGGGTTCTACAAACTGTATGCATTTGTGGTTAGTAAAAGACTCTTTTAGTTATGTAGGCGTCCTTGCGGAAAAGCATGGTACCAAATCCGTACACTTTATAAAGGTTATTCTAAAAACGTATTTTTCGAAGAGGTACATAACATAGACAAACTAAAGGTTGCTAGTTTCGTAACCTTGGCGTACACCTCACGCAAAAAGGTTTTGCTAAACATTGTATATTTGCCTAGTAAAGAACTTTTCGGATCTTTTAAAACCGAGTGTCTTACAATCTACAACGAATATATTCCCAAAAGTGGTGGAAATGCAACTACGCAACAGTGAGTGGGAGAATAAGGATTCCCTCCAATACCTACAAGAAGAAGTTGATTAAGCTAGCAAGATACGTATGCAAGATATAGTGAGAAAGCCGCGATTAAAAAATTGTCACAAGCTGTAAGAATTACACGAAGGAATGGATCTGGTTGTCGGTGGAATCAAAGATTTTATATAAAGAGACAAACTCCGGTACATTTTACAATTCGAATACCTAGACGGTCTCTATGTATCAAGCTATTGGCTAGAAAAGGAGATAGAGGACTTGGATGTCGATTTAAATTAGATAAAATTAAAACCACTCCCAACAAACATAAAGAAAGGACGGTTTTCTGTGTATAACTTTGTATTAAATTTAAGTTTTAATGGCTCCATGCTGGCATTAATTATTTTTAAATTTTATTGTGTATAATATCAGAATAAAATGCAACTACGGCAATTTGTTTATCTCTGGAAGCTAGAACGCTTGAATTAAAGTTGCATATTATTTCATAGACTGTTGATTAAAATCCATAAATTCTAATCATGAGTGCAAATTACAGCGGAACAATACCAAAATGTTTAACACCATACAATAGAGCAACACAATGCTAGGACTGTGCCAAACACCCCTTAAAATAAAGCTTAACCTGTACTACACAAAGACACATACGAAGATCCTAAAATACTATAAAACACATTACAGAAAATAACCGTTTCGCTTAAGTGCAATATTTACTACATTTGTTGGTGAAACATACAAAAACGAAGAAAATGCGCTTTCTAGTTTTACATAAAATTCGTAGCAATGACGAAAGATCCAATTCAAATTGGTGACGACGCTGTAAATTCGCTTCAAGCGAAATTAATCTCTCTTACATACATAAAACAATTAGAGAATTTAATAATAAGAGTCCCAGATGCTGGTTAAAATCCGTTGCTAGGAACGAGGCGACAGCGAAGATAACCAGCACCCCAAGAACGTTGCGCTTCTTCGAAAGATCGTTGTAAAATAGACCTCAGTCTTCGCTTGCAAGTCTTATCAGAATTGGTTAGTACATGTTAAACAACTTTTATATGAACGCAAACCGGTACAGAAATGTAGTTATTAAAACGGGATCATCATATCTCAGAAATCTAAATCACTCAACATCATACAGTAACGACAAGTGAGAATTTAACGAAGCAAGGAGACATAGGAAGGCGCTCAACTTCAAGCATTAATTCGAAATAATGTGAAAATGAGGCGAGTAACACAGAGAATAATACCAAAATAGAAAAGTAAAGAGCAAGACGCTTCAGGTTCTTGACTTTTAGTAGCTTCTTGTTTTACATATATTGAATTTGATGTAGAAGTAAGAATTCAGAAAATAGAATAAAAAATTAGTGTACCTAGGGTGTTCAGTAAAAATTAATATTTTTTATGTAAAACTTTTAGAAAGTAGAAGTTTCATCGTTTATAGCAGGGGTTCTAACCCTCTTCAATAACTGGTTACGTGTTGCTCTATCCTTTTTAAGATCGGTCCTATTATCCCTCTTCTACCACGCTCATGCCTCCCTGGTTCTAACCACGGCTAGCTATTTTCTCTTCGGGGGGTTTTCCATTTACTTTATCCATTTAGTCAGTATTTTCCGTCTGCGGACTAATTTGAGAAGGAAAAATTTCATATAATATCTAGACGCAGCGGCGCTTTTAGGCAAAACTTCAGCATTTAAACGTTTTGTCTAGATTCCAAAATAAAAAGTTTACCACAGTAGTCTAACAAAAGCCTCTCTAAAACCTACGTAACATCACTTGCAAATTACAATGCAGGGATTTCATTCGGTGTTTGCTCATAAGTTCTCTTCGTTATCAAGACTGATCTCATTTTACTGTTGTTTTTTTATTATACGAGTACCTGTATTGCAAATTGTTTGACTGCCTATCTCAATTTTTGAATCAGGCACTAAGCACGCGTCTGAACATATTCGTAGTCCCAATTATTTAAATATGCTATTGATTAACTGGATTAGTTGTGGAGTCGGTGTACCTTATTTATAGAATACATTTGTTGCTTGTGCTTATGTGCAATCTTGCGCTATCAATTGTATAAAAATAAATTATTATGTCGGTGGTAGCATACCCACAACAATTTACGACATTGGTGATACTTTCACTATTATCTTTTGAAAACCTTTAGCCAGTGTCAAATTTTACTCAACTGAACTTAATTTAGTTTTCCATAGTTAATCTAATTGCATTACACCTTGTATACAAATCTATGCTATTTATATCGATTCCAGGTTTCTTTGAGTAATTTGACTTAAATACGCGATGTATTTCTTTCAGCATGGCTAGTTCTACTCAATCATAAATACTAAAGTTTTGAAATTACGCAGTACGTTAGATTTTAAAAACTACTAGCGTAAAATTGATTAGCGAAGATACCAAAGATCTTAGCAGATTAAGGTACTGAATTTATTAACATACTTATCGCAATTAAGCTTGCTCGCAGTTTCAGTTAATAATTAAACAAATACAGCACGAAAGTGGAGCAAAATTTAATATAAATGAATTTTAAGTGGCTAATTATTGCTAATTACATCCATTAATTTATTGATACTAATAATTAATGCTTGCTTTTATATTTTAAATAGGATCCTAATTCTGTGCTAATTTAGACTAGTGTAGTACAGCAAACCAGTGTATAAGCGGGAACTTGAACAAAATATTTATCACATTCGCAATTCTCAAATAACTGTAAAGACCTACAGTTCTTAAGATTGTTTAGAGCGAAAGCCGAATATGTATAAAACTTCATTTCAAAAAAAGATTCTTGTACTAATGCATTCTAAGAATCATCGCACAAACATAGTTCTGATTGAATCAAAACAAGAGGTATGTAGAGTATGTAGGTAGATAAAGGTAGGAAACTACAGGGTTGTGGCATAACTGTGGCGTTATTGTACCATGCAAAATTCTATAAGAAGAACACTTCCATGTGGCCTCTCCGCTTCATGAGGGTTATAAAGTAAGAGAAAGAGACAGTGAGCGAGAGAGGGAGAGGCACAGAAAGAGAAAGAGAGAGAGAGAGCGCTCATTTAACATAAACTTACATCACGAGCGCAATTTTTTATAGGTTCGGAGCACCTTCGTTAACGACTGTCTTTTTTGTCAGTTTTGATTACTTCACAGGTTATATGACGGGTGCAATTTTTCATTACATCAGAAACTCCTCCTGTAATTAGGTTGGGAGGGCAGGTTTTGACTATTTTAGGACTCTGTTTTGAATACGTTACAAATGCATATGTCTTACACACATTCTTAAAGCGCTTTCGTCGAGGGATACAATAAAGAAAAAGAATCGGCGAGGATGACATTAGAACCCTGGTTTTTTGAGTGCTAAACCATCAAACAAAGTACCACAGTATAAACCGTACAATAATAAGAATTGTATTAATATAGCTGCGAATTTGTAGCTATAAGCTGCTTATACGTTGAGAGCCAATAAAAGGTGCTATATAAAAACAAAAATGTTCTGGTGTGAGTTATCGCCTAAAGATGCCCGTATTGTCTCCCTAGCATTAAATTACAAAATCATAATAATGATATCAGCAGGTACTCATTAAGACACAAATAATAATAATAATAGCTACATCCACAAACATCTTCCTTCAACAATCATTAAAACTGACAAATGCAATTTACAACTTAAATCTAATAAAAAACCATCACTTCTTAGCTACTAAATATTCATTAAAAATTCACACAGTCTGTTTGTAGTTAATATCTAGAAAAAATTTTCTTATGGAAGTCACTAGGTACAAAAATTTTCTTTTAGAGAGGAGTATGGATAATTTGAAATACTCTTGCTTAAACTCGTTTAAATGTAGTTGATCAAGCACAGCCATCGAAAAACCTTTAATAATGACCAATTTGACTCAAAATTTGACTTTAAAAATCTGAAATTATATATCTAGAAGAAACGTCTATATGCCAAAATCTTATGCAAGTTTAACCAACTCAAAATAACTACAGCACGAAATGTCTTTCTAAAAATTTAGGCAATGACATACTTGTGTTCCTTGGTAAAATTGTTGATTAAGTTTGCATATCCCTACAATTCTTTTAAAAGCATTTTACAAATAAATGCATTGAAAACTATACCACGCCTTTCATGTTGAATGTTTCTGTTTAAATTTATGTGCACTTGAAAACCATACCATGCTTTCTTTCCCATGTTATATTTTTCTATTTAAGTTTATTGTACCGCCATATACTGCATTAAACTGACTGTGGGATTTAACTTTAAATCTGAATTGTTAATATTTTAATACAATTTTACTTTACACCTCGCTCGTTATATTGTATTTCCTTAAAATATATTGTTCTTGATAAATATTCTAAACTAACGTGAAGTTGACTTCATTCATTGACAAAAGGATCGCTCGTAATTGACTGGGATAAAGACAATTGGTCACATGTATCAGCAGACTATTGGTTACTAATCCTCGTTCTAATTATTTCCGGCTTATATAATAAAATCTTTACTACGCCATTATCTGAGAAAAAATTGGAAAGCTTCTGGTTGATCTGCTTCATCAAGCTGACACAACTTCGTTGGGAATCAACTCGTTTTTTAAGCTTATTTTATCTAAATAGCTGTCAATTCCAGTTTATGAGATCGTAAATGTTCACTAGAGTTTTTTAATAGATATCCTCAGTAAATGACTGTGAACGTTTATCTGTAAGCTGGTTTCGGAGAGATGCCTTGTGTACTTTATCAGGTCGTTAAACGTCTTTTTGTACTTTACAATCTTGCTAATTAAAGGGTTCCATTCAATATTATTTGTTACCTGTGATTGTATTTGATTGTATTTTATGTTCAGAATATGGCGCTCAATGACTTCTATATGACCTCTTATCACTTCAATATATGGTTAGTATTTTATCTGTACATTGCATGCTCATACAATAACAAGTTTAAATTTTTTACCGTCTAAAACTGCACCCTATCAAAATAATCACAGCCTTTATAATCTCAGAGTAACTTGAAAGTAAGTTTAAACCAAATATAACGAAAAAAGCAGGTTTTTCCAACAGTCGACACGGAGGAGATCCGGCTCAACTGCCTTTTTTTCCACAGCCAAAACTTTATAATTTAAAAGAAAAGTAGGTTTACTAAGTCTTAAATTAATACAAAGTAAAAAGAAATTATTGGCAAGTGACTCAAATTCTTTTAAATTATAATTTTTAGCTATGACAAAAGGCAGTTGAGCCGGATCTCCTCCTTGCCGATTGTTGGAAAAACCTGCGATGTCAGTTAAAACGACACGAAGACATAAATTGTGAACTAGATGATGCTGTTCTTCCCATAAGGTGTCTGTATTAAATATTGCAACTTTGCTACTCCTATCCTGATGAACCCTAATTAGGGCAAAACGCGTCGACAGAATGCCCTTGTGGCTGAATTTAAGTCACTTGCCAGGTTGGTCTAGCTCGCTGGTCGTAAACAACTACAAAGAAGGTGTAAGGGCACATCCACAAAAAAGACAGTGGTGTTAAATATTTTAATCAAGCACAGTCGTGTGCAGGCATGTAAGTATTTTGTATTTGACCGTTATTGTTTGTAGTTTTTAAATTTATTACTTCGTTCAAATATAAATTGACGTACTGAGCTTAAAACGTCAAACCGTAAGTATGCCGGTTAGTAAATGAGTCAGTGAGAAAGTCATTTAATGAATCAAAGGGTATGTTGTTCTATGGTGGGTGAATTGGTTGACCAGTCGTCAAGTGAGTGAGTGGTAATTGATCGGGCAGCCAAAGAGTGAATTTATGAGCTAGTCTGAAGGTGTGTTGGTGTCAGCCAGTCGGCTAGTAAGTAGGTGTGTTGATCGTTTGGTCTGCGAGTGAGTGTGTCGATCGATCAATTGACGAGCGAGTGAATGTGTGAAAATGTGTTGATGGGCTAGTTTGGAAGTGTTTCAGTGAATGAAAAGTAAACCAGTGGGCGATGCTGTGAGTGCGTGTAGGTTGGTTGGTTGGCATGTAACTTAGTGAATAAGTGTGAATGTCAGTGCGTCGGTGATAGAGGTAGGGATTGAGTCAGTGAGTGAGAGAGCGACTGCGTCGGTTGTCGGCAAGTGAACGAGCGTGTTGGTCTGCGAGTCTGTCAATAGACTAGACAATGAGCAAGCAAGTGTGTCTAGCGAGCTTAAATTTGATTTTTTCCAATGGTCCACCCGAAGGTACTTCGTGTTTTTTTACTTGAAAATTTTTACTGTTCCAAACTAGGTAGGGATTTTTAACGTGCGTGACAACACTCACACACGGGACCTCCATTTTACCTCTCATCCGAATGAGGGCAATTTTTGTGAAAGATGCTCGCCTAACATTTTTCAAGCGGACCGTGTCGGAATTCAAACCCGAAACTTTGGGCGTCGTGTCTATCGACTGGTCGACAATTAATCCAATAAGTGAGTCGTGAGTAAGCGAGTGGGTGCAACGTGAGCTGTCAGTAAGGTAGTCGATCAGCAGCAGTCGGCGGGTGAGTAATTAAATGTGCCGATCGGTCGTTCAGAGATGAGTTAGTAAGAGTGTCAAACAATTTAAGAGTGAGCCAGAGAATGGCTGTGCTAATCAGTGAATGTGTCGGTCGGCTGGTTGGCAAGTCAACGAGCGAGTGAGTCAGTAAGTGAGTGCAGGATAATTGAATGAGTGTATCGTTTGGTTGGCGAAGAAGTCAGGGGGTTAGTCAGTGAGTGAGGAGTGAGTGTATTGGTGAATCAGAAGTCACCAAACGAGTCAGTGAATAGACCACAATATATGAGTGTCGTTCGGTAGATTGGTCTGTTGCCGGTCAGGGAATGATTCGGTAAGTGTGTCGGTCGGAGAATTGGCAAATATGTTAAACGAATCGGTGGGTAAGTGTGTTAGTTAAGAAAGGTGTGTCGGTTGGTAAGTTGCAATGAGAGCCTATAAATGAGCAAATAGGTGATATAACGAATTTCGGCCGGTAAGTAATCGGTAGATCGGCGAATGAGAAAATGAGTGAGTGTGTCGGTCGGTGTTTGGATATGCCGTATAGTGAATGAGTATGCTAGTCTCCAAATTCGTCGGCGAGTGTGTCAATTAATGAATCCGTGAGTGGCTTGATTGGTAAGCAAGTAAGAGAATGCCGGTCGGTCGGAGATTTAGCGAGTGATTCTTTGGAAGTGTAGGTCGATCGACTAGTCGGTTACTGATTGGGTTGCTCGGTCGGTCGGTCGGCTGGTGAGTGACTAAGTGTGTCAATCGGTCGGTCGACGAGTGGGTGAGAATGTGTCGATCTGCGAGTTGGAGAATGGGTCAGTGAATGAAACAGGAAGTCAATGAATGATAAAGGAAAAGGGTGTCGTTCGGTCGGCGAGTAGCTTAACGAATAAATCCGAGTTAGTGCACCGGTGATCAGGTCGGTGGATTTGTAACGAGTGAGTGAGTGTGTTCAACGAGTGCATCAATAAATCAGATAATGAGTGTTTGCATCGCGGGTCGACGAGTAGCTCAGTTAGTGAGCAGCGAGTGAGGGTGTGGGTCCGTCGGTCAGTAACGGTCTGTAGGGCAGTTGGTCAGTGGCGTAAGCGGCTGAGTCAGTGGGTAAGTGAGTGAGTGAATCGGTCGGTCGGTAATGAGTCAAGAAGTTCAGGGAGTGGCTAACCAGAGTGCGTTTTGGGTAGCTTTGAAGGAATTTGCGGAAAGAGTTGCGAGACAAGATTCTGAGAAACGAGTGTAAATCGAAGGGGATCGCTTGAAATATAGAGTAGGGGTAGTTTATACTTGACATCAATTTATTTTGTGACACGATATAACTTGACTTTCAAAAATAAATGAAAGCAACAACAAAAATTTAAGAACTAAACAAAACACCAAAATATCTAAGCGCTCGGAAAAAGCATCAGGTATTAAATCGAAACTTTAACCCAACTGATAAACAACAAAACTAAGTCAGATTTCCTAATTTACTTAAACCAACTAAATAAATCAATTACGATAAGAAATTAAATTAGAGTGAAACCGCGCATCCTCCCAGTACTCCTCCCTGTACTTAAAAAGTGATATCCCTGAACATTTAGTGCATACCCACCAGAAGTAAAACAGTTCATAACCATCTCCTCTCAGCAGTAAGAGATAATTACGTGTAGGTAGACGAACAGATCTTCGGATCCTGGAGAAATTTATACTCCAGATATTAATAAATGTTGTAGCGGCTGTACTTTCACAAACATTGATTTGTACTCAGTAAATTTTGTACATGAACGAGCACGTTTTACTGTGATGGCGTTAGTCGACATAATACTTATGTAAGTGCACCTGATAATTTAAGGCATGCTTCTTTGCTATTCTATGTCTTGTTTTATACTTAATGATATACGGCTTCTAATGCTATTCTAATCTGCTTCTAATACTATTCTAATCTGTTTTTAATACTATTCTAATCTTCCTTTAATACTATTCTAATCCGCGTCAAAGACAATTCTAATGTATGGTCCTAAGAAATTCATAAGAAACCTACGAATTCCAAGTGGTATTTAAGGCATATCCAGAGAGAAATAGAATAAAGCGCGAGGTGAATCTTGGAAATAGGGAGCAACAAAAATATTGGTTTAACGTACGCTAAAGAGTACAAAGCAGAGCATTGGTTTTCCATTGAAGATAACAAGGGGGTGTTGATCTACAACACGCAACAACTCATCAAAATATCACAGGTCAGAAATACTTAGTTTTAAGGATTATTTTCAAATTTAAATTTTAACACTGAATATATTGATTTTTCTAAAACTTGTAAGGAGTCAACAAGAACATTTTGGAACTTACGTAATAATCATCAAAAGGTCTCGAACGTTCCAGATTTTTTCGTAGAAGGTGTCGTTTTTGGTAACTCTAATTTAAACTCAAAGGATATAGATTTTAAGATAAATAATTCATATAATATTAATTGATTGAAGGGTGTATTTAAAGGATAAAAAAAATTGTGAAGTGTAAATATTATTTCCTTTTACTATATAAATATTGATTGACTTCGTTTTATCAATTCACACAGATAAGAGTTAAAGGGGTAAATGAAAATTGATCATCGTAACGTTGTGCACTCTGTGTAAATTAAAAAGAGCTAGCCGTGGCATAATAAAATTAGAAAATTAGAGAGAAACAGAGCGGTGGCCGTTCAGCTGGATGTTTGTTACATCCGGCTGCACAAACGTCTAGATATATATACATGTAAATATATGTAGATATATAATATATATTACTCATATTTAGACCAGGGTAGAAAATTAAATAATCACATCAAATAATTTTAATCACCGTGTATAATGAATATTATTAGATAATACGCGTTATTAAAACCGTGAAGCATAAAAATTTATTAGTTTCATTAAACATAAGAGATTTAAATCATGTACAAGACGCTTTATATCAAAAGAAGCAGTATTGGAAAGCTCTGCGTGTAATGTAATTATTCCTAAACAAATGGAAATTACGTGCAAAATTTATCTTAATTAACTCTATTTCAAGTAACCGGTATTGAATCGTTAGTAACAGATAATATCTATAGAAACTTGTAAAAACCCAATGAAATGCAAATCCTAGAAGTGTTAGTTAGAAGTAGGATGTTTGAACACACCTGCGTATTTTAAAAGGCAATTTCAGTTTAATTTGTTTAGATAAACATGTCGATTCTAAGGATATTGGAAACGGTCAGATGCTTTAGCACGAAATACAAAACAGGGTTTATTTAAAAAGCTCTGAGAATTGGTATTATTTTGAACACCTGCGTAGTTTAAATATCACGTACGGCGAAAATTGTATAGATAACAAATGGTTTCAAAGAATCTTGGAGAAACCGGGGCTTAATATTCACGAGAATGTGCGATACGGGGTTATTAAACCCAGATAGTCCACATGGACTAAAACATAATCGATAATAAAGAATATCAATTTGCACCAATACGAACAGGTTAGAAAAGGAAAGAGAAAATGCGTCAAGCAAAGACACATATAGTAAAAGGCGTGATTTAAGCAACGTCACGAGGGTCACAATTGGTTGAAAATATGATGCAAATATCAGAGGTAGAAACAACAATTTCTGTACAAAATTAATTAGTTTTTCTCGGACATGTTTGCGTGCCGTGTGAGAATTTCTGAGATTTAAATGGGGCGAGTGAAAATTCGTAAAAACCGACGCGCGAGCGACGGACTGGGAACATAGAATGAGGAATTCTTAAGAATTGTCTGTTTTGGGGAACAGACCGACAGACAGGCTTTTTGCTATATATACCGGTGGTAATATGAATTTCGGTCTCTTAGACTTTTGACTATTCGATGCGTTAAAAGCTCTTACATCCGCGACTTGATTCAAGATGTTAAACAGTGCATTTTAGTTTGATAAAATAATTTAAAATTTTGCTCGTATATTTTAGTGATTCAAAATAGTTTGTTATTTACGTGCTAACATGAATGTACTTCAGTGCACTTAGATACAAGGTAATAAAATTTAGTATCACTGTACCAATTAGCAAAATTTACAACGACAAATGTATACACAAAAGTAGGCAGTTTTGGCGTATATTGGTGAAAGAGGTATGAATTTCTTTGTTATTTTTCGGGGGTGTTAATAATTAAATGGTTCAAATACGTGTCTGGATCCACAAAACCAGGGTCAGATATACACAGATGAGTTCCGGAAAAGCCCAGAAACAACTTTAAATAAATGGTGATGGAGAAAATTTTAAAAGCGTTGGGAATTAGAAGCCGTAAATATAATCCTGTTGGAATGGTGTGATTAACTAAAGGGACGATGTACCTTGAAGCTACGAGGACAGTAACCTTCAGGTAAATTATACTATTTTGGTTGACATTTTTGTGTGTGTTGAATAACTTTATAATTGATTTACTTTAAATGGACATTAGTGAAATTGTACTAACCATAAAATTTTAATTTTAAGATGAAATTTGCTTGTTTAAGTAGAAAGGGGTATTTAGTATTGATGTTCTGAATTATGATGAAAATATGGGTATGTCTTTGAGCTCAATTAGACGAACCTGGTTAATTAACGTAAAGGGTGGTAGATGCTCCTTTATACTCAGACTCCGGTCTGCTTATATTGTTATATTAATTAGTAGGCATCCAACAAGGACTTTAATTCTGGATGCACGTTAAAGTGATAATAAAATTAATCTTGAAATTCTTTTTAAAACTGAAATTTATGCTGAGTTTTAATTTTGAAATTTTAATGTATTGTGAATATTGATGTAAATAGAGTTAACGTTGATGTTTTTGGTAGGAATGTGTTGTTTAATTTTATGAATGAGGAGGTTTATAAAATTAGGTGAGCAGCTGAAGCGAAACCAGGATCACAGCAGTTTATGACGCCCAATCGGTGGGACTAGAATTTTTTTGTTGATAGGACCCAGTTCCCGCATTCAAAGGAGTATATCACAGCAGTTTATGGCGCCCAACGTGAGGGCTCGAATTCCAGATAGTGTTTAACTATTCCAGGAAACTGGCGATCTGAGAGAGAGAGTTTCTGTGTGTGTATAAATTTTAGAGTATTGTAGAGTGTGTGAGAGTGATTAGAACGTATGCAGAGAAAGGAGTGGTTAAGGAGTCAAGGAGTGGAAATTGGAAGTGACGATAGTGCATTGTGCGAAAAGAATTCTATAATGGAAGAAGCTGGAGGCAGTAGAGATCAGTCGAGGACGGAATCAGGGGATCAAGGAAACGAGATGATATTGAGAATGTTAGAGAGGATGAGTGAAGAATCTAATAGAGCTAGGGAGGACTCAAATCGAAAATTTGACCGAATGAATGAGACATTAACAGGAGTTAGGGAAACCCTAAGTGAGAAAATAGATAAGACGAATAAAGAAGTTTCAGAATTTAAAAATAGTCTTACCGTAAAGATGGGGGAACTTGAAAATAGGGTTGAAAAAAATGAGCGTGATATTACAGGTCTTCGACAGGAAATGGGACATTTAAAGTCCGAAGTACGCATGTTCTGTGAAGAAGAGATTAATGTAAAAATGACTGAAGTGACGGACTCATGTAGGGATCAGTTAGGCAGGGTAGAACGCGAAGTTAGTAGTATTAAATACAACATGTCAAATTTAACGGGGGATGGTCCCAGATTTTCTACAGGTGGAGTATCATTGGACCAACACATGAAATTTTATGGCGATAACAGGGTAAATCCACAAATTTTTATTAATAGTGTAAGAAATCTAGTGGGACATTTATTTGACGAACAGACTAAACTAAATACGATAAAGGCTTTATTAAAAGACAATGCGGAAGCGTGGTACAATTTAGTAGGACAAGACATAGACACGTATCAGGACTTTGAAAACAAATTTCTAAAGCACTACTGGAGTGACCACAGACAAGATCAGGTACGAGACGACTTAATCACAGGAAATTTAAGGAGAATTTTCAGGAAGTAGGAGCAATATGCTATACGCAAGTATAGCATAGCAAAGCAACTGAACCCACCACTGACGGACCGACAAATTATTAATTATATATCACGACACTTCTATTTAGACATAATACAGAACGTAGCACTACATAAAAAATTGGACAGAGGAATGTTTTTGTGAATACCTCAAGAGGTACGACGACTTAAGTAGTGGACGACCTCGGGAAAACAGGGAAAGACAGATCAACACAGTTAGGTTTGACAATAGACGGGATAACTATGCTAGAAGGGGGAATAATTACGGATACCAGCGACAGAATTGGGAACAGAGACGACCATACGTTAGGAGTAATAGTTTAGGAAGGGGACCTGCACAGAGACCGGGACCTACCAGAATGAATAGTTCACCAGACATGAGCGGGACTGCTAATACGGACACGGAACGAGTGGAAACGCCTAGGACGTACGCTGAGGTGACGGCTAGACCAGGACCGAGTAGGGAAAACAGACTTGGACAGGATTTTTAGAACGCGACAGACCACTAGATTTCAGTGTAAATGTATATGAACATCCACGTGAATTTTTCAAAATTGAGAAGGAAGTAGAGCCAGTAACTAAGGAAAAATTATGTTTGCCAATTATTAATATAGAAATTTTTGAGAATAATGTAGAAGTATTACTTGATACAGGAGCAGAGGCGAGTTTAATATCGGAGGAATTCGTCAGCAAAATTAGAGATAAGGTTTGTGATAGAATTATGCCTATAAAGCGTAGCCATTTAGTAGCTCCAAATAAAAAGAAGTTTGCTGTAGTAAATAGTGTTGTGGTGCTTAGGATAGATATAGGAGGTTTAAGCTGTGAACAGGAGTTTGTAATTGTACCTGGACTGAAGTTTCAGAGCATTTTAGGTGTTGACTGTATGATGAAGTTAGGGGTTTTGATAGATATGGAAAGGAAGGTAATAAGGATTAAGGATAGGGTAGTGCCATGGAAGGGCAGTTATGAAGTCACAGAGGATGACACTGGGTTTAGTATTAATGTAGTAGAGTTAGAGGATGATGAAGTTAAACAGATCAACACGATAATATGTCCAGAGGATAGGAGAGTAGAGGTTCAAGCTTTAATACAAAAACATGCAGAAGTAGTGGGGGTAGAAGCAGCATATCAGGAGCAGGTGAAGGCGAAATTAAGTAAAGATGGCAAGTTTGTTTTTAATCAAGTAGATTTAAGGAATTCATTCTGGCGGATTCCATTACATAAGAATTCTAGAAGGTACATAGGATTTTCCATAGAGGGAAAAATCGATAATTGTAAAGTAGTATCGTTTGGTTTGTCGGCAGAAAGGGAAACAATAATAAATGAGAAACAGACAAGTGTAGGGACTTAAGAAGAAGTAATATTTAAGAGTAAGGATAATAGGGATGATAAGTTTATTGTATGTGAGATAACAGGGAT
This sequence comes from Platerodrilus igneus, assembly GCA_036346225.1. NCBI lineage: Eukaryota > Metazoa > Arthropoda > Insecta > Coleoptera > Lycidae > Platerodrilus > Platerodrilus igneus. Next base: position 2,843,653 of record JARFIW010000454.1, on the reverse strand, counting down.
GTTAAGTATAGATATAGAAGGGGGAGAGATAGGGATGAAGAGTATTAGGATGGTGAGAAGAAAGACTTGGAGGGTCAAGAAGAGAGTTAGATTTAAATAGGATAGGGATAGAATAGGTGTAGGTAGAAGAGCAGAAGTAAGTGTTTATAGAAAATAAAGCTAGGTATAGGATAAATATGAGAGATAATTAGGAATAGGTTTAGGATGAGAATAAAGAGTAAATGTAGGAAGAAAATAAGATAGGTTAAGTGTAGATATTTCATATAAGATTAGTGGAGAGTTAGGAATAGAATAAGAATAGGATAGGTATATAGAATTAGTTAGGGGGAAGTAAAGTATAGTGAAGATTAGTTAAAAAGTTAGGAATAGGATAGGTATATAGGATGTATATAGGATTAGATGGATAAGTAGGATGAAGTTAGGGATAATTTCAGTTTATAGAATGAGGTGAGAATTAGGAATAGGATAGGGATATAGGATAGGTGTAAATATTTTTTTGGATTGGAGACAAAGTAGGTAAGATAGATAGATAAGGGTGAGAGAGATAGGCAATTTTTTGTAATTTTTTGTCTAAATGCTTAATATTTGCATTCAAATAAGTGGGATTATTTGTATTCAAATAGGGGGAAAATACTCATATTTAGACCAGGGTAGAAAATTAAATAATCACATCAAATAATTTTAATCACCGTGTATAATGAATATTATTAGATAACACGCGTTATTAAAACCGTGAAGCATAAAAATTTATTAGTTTCATTAAACATAAGAGATTTAAATCATGTACAAGACGCTTTATATCAAAAGAAGCAGTATTGGAAAGCTCTGCGTGTAATGTAATTATTCTTAAACAAATGGAAATTACGTGCAAAATTTATCTTAATTAACTCTATTTCAAGTAACCGGTATTGAATCGTTAGTAACAGATAATATCTATAGAAACTTGTAAAAACCCAATGAAATGCAAATCCTAGAAGTGTTAGTTAGAAGTAGGATGTTTGAACACACCTGCGTATTTTAAAAGGCAATTTCAGTTTAATTTGTTTAGATAAACATGTCGATTCTAAGGATATTGAAACGGTCAGATGCTTTAGCACGAAATACAAAACAGGGTTTATTTAAAAGCTCTGAGAATTGGTATTATTTTGAACACCTGCGTAGTTTAAATATCACGTACGGCGAAAATTGTATAGATAACAAATGGTTTCAAAGAATCTTGGAGAAACCGGGGCTTAATATTCACGAGAATGTGCGATACGGGGTTATTAAACCCAGATAGTCCACATGGACTAAAACATAATCGATAATAAAGAATATCAATTTGCACCAATACGAACAGGTTAGAAAAGGAAAGAAAATGCGTCAAGCAAAGACACATATAGTAAAGGCGTGATTTAAGCAACGTCACGAGGGTCACAATTGGTTGAAAATAGGATGCAAATATCAGAGGTAGAAACAACAATTTCTGTACAAAATTAATTAGTTTTCTCGGACATGTTTTCGTGCCGTGTGAGAATTTCTGAGATTTAAATGGGGCGAGTGAAAATTCGTAAAACCGACGCGCGAGCGACGGACTGGGAACATAGAATGAGGAATTCTTAAGAATTGTCTGTTTTGGGGAACAGACCGACAGACAGGCTTTTTGCTATATATACCGGTGGTAATATGAATTTCGGTCTCTTAGACTTTTGACTATTCGATGCGTTAAAAGCTCTTACATCCGCGACTTGATTCAAGATGTTAAACAGTGCATTTTAGTTTGATAAAATAATTTAAAATTTTGCTCGTATATTTTAGTGATTCAAAATAGTTTGTTATTTACGTGCTAACATGAATGTACTTCAGTGCACTTAGACACAAGGTAATAAAATTTAGTATCACTGTACCAATTAGCAAAATTTACAACGACAAATGTATACACAAAAGTAGGTAGTTTTGGCGTATATTGGTGAAAGAGGTATGAATTTCTTTGTTATTTTTCGGGGGTGTTAATAATTAAATGGTTCAAATACGTGTCTGGATCCACAAAACCAGGGTCAGATATACACAGATGAGTTCCGGAAAAGCCCAGAAACAACTTTAAATAAATGGTGATGGAGAAAATTTTAAAAGCGTTGGGAATTAGAAGCCGTAAATATAATCCTGTTGGAATGGTGTGATTAACTAAAGGGACGATGTACCTTGAAGCTACGAGGACAGTAACCTTCAGGTAAATTATACTATTTTGGTTGACATTTTTGTGTGTGTTGAATAACTTTATAATTGATTTACTTTAAATGGACATTAGTGAAATTGTACTAACCATAAAATTTTAATTTTAAGATGAAATTAGCTTGTTTAAGTAGAAAGGGGTATTTAGTATTGATGTTCTGAATTATGATGAAAATATGGCTATGTCTTTGAGCTCAATTAGACGAACCTGGTTAATTAACGTAAAGGGGTGGTAGATGCTCCCTTTATACTCAGACTCCGGTCTGCTTATATTGTTATATTAATTAGTAGGCATCCAACAAGGACTTTAATTCTGGATGCACGTTAAAGTGATAATAAAATTAATCTTGAAATTCTTTTTAAAACTGAAATTTATGCTGAGTTTTAATTTTGAAATTTTAATGTATTGTGAATATTGATGTAAATACAGTTAACGTTGATGTTTTTGGTAGGAATGTGTTGTTTAATTTTATGAATGAGGAGGTTTATAAAATTAGGTGAGCAGCTGAAGCGAAACCAGGATCACAGCAGTTTATGACGCCCAATCGGTGGGACTAGAATTTTTTTGTTGATAGGACCCAGTTCCCGCATTCAAAGGAGCATATCACAGCAATATATATATATATATATATATATATATATATATATATATATATATATATATGTATGTATAGTTGCCAAGACGCAACTATTGCTTTTTCTTGTATGCAAAGCCTAAATTATAAATTCAGGTCGAGATAGTAACTGAAAGGTAAAAATTTAAGGTCTCGGACACGATTTGAACATGTAACCTTCCAATCTATACTTGTCATACTAGCTAATTGAGAACAATTTCAAATTTCGTACGCCAGTATACATCAATGCAACTTCTAATTGTGTTTGGCATTTTTATCAATCGTATCTGACGGACAAGTTTTTTGAAGTTATGTCTGATTTAGAAGGCAAGCTACGCTCAAATATATGATATGGCAAAACCAAATATTAAATACGAATATAAGAGTAGTTGCAATGGAAGGTCGACTTTTAATACAGCATACTAGTTAATGAGATGAAAATGTATCTTGAAATTTAATTCAAAGACTAATGAATATTTCCATTTATACTAGTAGTTTAAAGAAGGAAAATATACATAACGTTTTATACGATGTCTTTTTTTTTTAATTATGACGATGCACTAGTGATCGAAATATGTATTTAGTTTTGAATAATTTTGTAGTTAAGGTGTTATAATTACAATGTAGTCATAAAAAGTTGTATTTTTGTACCGTAAGTATATTTAAGAACTTTGTTAGCAAAGGAAATACAAATTTAGTGACAATATCGTTGCTGCCAATGCGGTTGCAGAATATAACTTACGGTTCTATTTTTTTTTTGCCGAGTTTAAATTGCCAAGCGCTTCTTAAATAACTTGCCTTAAAATACAAAGAACACTAATTTAATTAGAAATTATTTGTAAAGGTTATTGGACTTTGGGGTAAAATTAAGAGTGCTGCTTATGCTAATAAATACGGTGAGAAACGAATACATTGAAGAATGTTGGTCATACGGACTCTTAATGTATCAGATTCCTAAAGCTCAACTCGTATGCTATAATTTTTAGGAATCGTTTTCTTTTTGTCTTTTATTTAATATCATTTTCTCTCCAACTGGAGAAAATTATTTCATTTAGATACAAGGGCCAGCTTTTGTTAGAGGGATTAATACGACCCGAAAGCTGTAGTCAACGTTGGACCAAACTGTTACGCTTATACTAATTAATTCGACAAATGAACTAATGAAATAAAATTTCTTGATTTATTGACATAAACCTAAGATAATTATTTGTCTGTGAAAAGTTGTGGTGTTCAAAAAATTTCACTTTTGTCTTAGAAGTTTAATTACATAAATATGTTCTAGGCTAGAGTTCAAAAACCGAAGGCTCTTACAGCACAACATCGTAAAACTAATATGCATGACTTGCCAATCAGCTTCAATATGCCCACTTATATTTTGTCAATATCAGGAATGTACTGCAACAAGAAATTAGTCCGAACGTTAGCCACGCTGACATACTTATCAGTACTATTATTCATTACTGCTGTTATCACATTACAATTTTTTGGCGTTAAAGGCGATATATTCAAATTTGTAAGCAATCTTGAAGCATTTTGTGCATGCATTCAGGTACGAATACATTATGTAAAACCTACAACCTCACAAAAATTTTTTAGTTCATTGGAAAAATTTTCTTTTTTTACTGCTATTATGGAAGAATTCTAAACCTTATTGAAGCTACTCGCGTGTTTCAGTCAGTTACGCACTGTGATATATACGCGAAAAACAAATTACACTTTATTCAAAATGCAAACTTACTATTTCAAAAAATTTTCCTATTAACAGGAATTGCTTGTCTCCTTTACAGATCGCTTCTCGGTCGATATGGACAAGCGTTGCCTTGGGGTATTTGGAACAGTGATAGTTACGGCGTTTTATATAAAACAATGTTTTTCCTGGAGAATATTGTATCATTTATGATGTGTTTTATGATATGTTCAATAGATGCAATTTTTCTAAGCTTCTGCGCAGAGTTGGCAATTCAGTTCAAATGTTTAAATAAAAATGTCAAACATTTGAAGACAATCCAAAGCAGTTCACAGGAAACATTAAAATCATCTATAGATAACAGTGTCTTTCTTCTGAGGTAATTATTACACAACATTAAGTTAAGCTACAACAACTGCATTTTAGCCTATTAAAAGAAGTTGCAGAGATATATTCACCAATACTGGCTGTGGAATATATGACCATCACACCCCTAATATGCACAGAAATGTATGCAGCGTGCGAAAGGTAAAATATCTCTAATTCTTATTAATCGTTACTGTCCTAGAATTGAGGAAGATCTGTATTTAATTTTAACGCATTAAACAGTAACACAGATAATTGAAGATAAACTTATTAGTTGAAGCACCCCTTTTGAATTATTTAGTATTAGCATAAAGGGGGTTGTTATTTATGAAACTCGCAAAAATTATTAATGTCCTAAAGAACAACATCTGATTTTTTAGTTCGTTGACATGTTTTATAAGTACTTTTAACTATACGAATATAAACCCATTTAGGTAAAGGGTTTACAGTGTATATTTTGATTGAAAAAATTTATTCATCTTTATATTGTAAAATGTTGTGGATTATAGGTATACCTAGTGTATTGTTTAAAAACAAAACGTTTTCTCGTATGTACATCTCCATGATCATACCTAAAGTTAACTTAAACTTTTCATCTATACTTTTACCCCTTCCACTTAATTTTTTCAGACCATTCAGATAACCCTTTAAACCCTATCCACATTGTTTGGTCAGTACATCACCTGCAACAGCGATTTACACTTATCAGTTTCTAATTTGGTATTAAAACCCTGTTACTTATGATTAAGCCATTGTTTAAAAAGCTTTTTGCTACCTGCATACATTACTATAATAAGAAAAAATGGCGTCTATAAGGAAAAAAAAGTTGATGATGGTCAGGTAACGACGAAAATTTTTTTAATAAATTGATTCGGGCTATTCGACAAGCGGTGAAAAGTGGCTATGAGAAAGTAAGTGCTTATAAATTTAACATATTTGAAATAAGAGCACTAAAAATAAAAAACAGAAATTCGGTGGTTTACATTTTTGGAAATATCTAGGACACCAAATGGGATATGCTAAATTTCTTTGCATATTATTAATTAGTGTAAAATTTATCAACTTTGCCGAGTTTAAACAAACCCTCTATTTCCATTAATAAGTGAGATTTCCATAGTGGCCCTCAAATTTGAATTAGCATGTATATATATATATATATATATATATATATATATATATAATACTCAAATTTAGACGAGGGTAGAAAATTAATTAACGACATCAAATAATTTTAATCACCCGGTATAAAGAAACAAATAGAAAGTACGTGCGAAATTTATACTAATTAATTTAATTTTTAAATAACGGGTATTAAACAAAGTGTACAAATAATAATTAATATTTAATAGGTATTCGCTAAAAATTAAAGGGTACAAGTCAATACCATTCATTATTATTTTAATTAGAGTTAATTGAACCATTAGTAATATATAATAAGCATAAAAGCCTGTGAAAATCCAAGGTTGGTAACAAACAGCTAAAAGGAAGGTTAAAATAGCATGAAACAAAGCTCGGAGAATTATATTAAAACGTTCATTAGGAGCGCACACCTGCAAACTTTTAAATGTCAAGTTCTAATAAATTTGAATAGATATACATGCAGCTTCTACGTATATTGGAAACGATCGGATGTTTCAGCAGGAAATGCTAGATGAGGGGTTATTTTACTCACGTAGGAATCCACGTGGATTTAAATAGCAGATAGTAAAGAATATCGATTTGTACCACTCAGACCAAGGTAGAAAGGGACGGATAAAACGCGTAAAGCAGAGACTCTGATAATAGAAGGCGTGATTTGTGAAGCGTCACTAGGTCTACGATTGGTTGAAATAAGATGCAGATATGAGAGGTGGAAACATAACAATTTCTATATATAATTAATTAGTTGTTCACAGACGTGTTGCGAGTCGTGTGAAAATTCTTAGATTTCAACTGGGACCTGTGCAAATTTTTAGTAGAATCGCTGTGCCGAGCCGTCGGAAGGGAAAAGGTTATGCGAATTTCTAAAAATTGTCCGTTGCGGGACAAATTCGACTTGCAAGCGGACCATTATATAAACCCGTGCTTATAGGTGTTTCGCTCTCTTAGATTTTTGATTTTATTCAATACTTTAAACAGTTTTGCTTTTTATTTTTTGATTATTCGATACTTTAAGTAGAATACGTAGTGATTACGTGCTACAATAAAAGTTATTAGTGCACTTAGAGAAGGTACAAGGTAATAAAGTCTGGTTACATTTGTGAGTATAGCTGTACCAATTATCCAAATTAGTAACGATAAATAAATAAATAGAAGTAGGCAGTTTTGGGTATAGCGTGAAAGAATTATGCATTTCAGTGCTTTTTTTCGGAGGTGTTAATAATCAAATGTTATTCGTAAACGTAATTGGATCCACAAAACAAGATTTAGATATACGTAGATAAATTCCTGAGAAGCCCTGAAACCTTTTTAGACGATGGTGGTGTACAAAAATTTTAAAAGCGGTCAGAATCTGAAGCCGTAAACATAAACCAGCTGGAAGGGTGGAATTAGCAAGTCCGATGTACATTGAAGCCACGAGTTCATTAACCTTCAGGTACATTATGCAATTTTGTTCGATCTTAGATGTTTTGGTGTGTGTTGAATATCTTTATAATTTGTTTGATAAAAATGGACAGTAGTAAATTTGTTTAAACAACAAATTTTTAATTTTAAGGTAAAATTTTCTTGTATAAGTAGAAAGGAGTATTTATCAGGTTTATGTTTTTGATTATGATGAAAATGTGGGTCTGTCTTTGAGCTTAATTAGACTAACCTGTTAAATTAACGTAAAGGGGTGGGAGATGCTCCCTTTTATTCAGACTCAGGTCTGTACATATTGTTAACTTAATTAGTATGCATCCTATAAGGACTCGAATTCTGGATGCAAATTAAAATGATGACAAATTTGAACTTGAAATTTTATGATGCTGAATTTATGCTGAAATTTAATTTTGAAATTTTAATGTATTATGAATATTGATGTAAATAGAGTAAACGTTGATGTTTATGGTAGGAATGTGTATGTTTTTTTTATGAATGAGGATGAAAGTTTTATCTATGTGAGCAGCCGAGGCGGAACGAGAGAGTAAAGAGGCGATTATCAGAAGAGAATCACAGCAATCTGGACGGCCCAACGTTGGGGCTCGAGTTTTTTTTTCTCTGGTGAGTTTTTTTGTAGGTTTTACAAAATTATGACGCCCAATCTGTGGGGCTCGAATGATCAGTAGAAAGTACCAGTACCCGTGATCAAAGGCGCATTTCACAGCAATATATATATATATATATATATATATATATATATATATTGACATGATAACGCTACACGTCGATGAAATTATCCTGTCAGTCTCCTTCTGATCACCATCGCTCTATGAATTTTAATACCTAAAAATTTAAATCTGCCTCGGCTAGCCCAGTTTAATTCACACAGAGTGCACAGCGTTACGATAATCAACTAATTTACCCCTTTTCTCTAAAACTATTCCTGCTTTGAATGATAAAACGAAGTGGAGTAATATTTGTATAATGAGAAAGAAAAATTATATACGCTTCACAGCTTAATCTGTTTGACTTTTTGACAAAAATAAGCCCCTGAATCGAATAACAATAAAATTTAAATTGTTTATCTGCAAAAATTAAAGCTACTTTTCCTTGTTTTAAAGCCAGCAAAATGACGTTCTACTCTATTGGCAATTTCTCTGAACGTTCAAGTTTTTCCCCTTGTTTACGAAATTTTACACGTATAAAAATAAATTTTTGATGACTCTTTACATAAAATATTCAAGTATAAAGTATGATGAATGTTTAAAAATAATAAATAGAAAATAATGCTTTATGCTAGATAGTTTAGACCTGTAGTTTTCCTTGTGCGTCTTTCTGCTGCGTGCTGTTCAGTATCCCAATATTCCATTCAGATCAGTTGCTCCATTCCATTTATTTAGTCTCCAAGTTTAACTCCGTTTAATGTGATCTCCCTTAAATTTTCATACTGTCGTAATGTCCCTTGAATTTTTGTAATGTCTCGTAGAATTTTTGTAGCCTGACTTAGATTTCGTACTGTCCCTTAGACTTAGATTTCGTACTGTCACATAGAGTCCTAAATTATAAATGTTTAATCTAAATTAATTAATAAATTTTTATTCACGCTTTCCAGCAAACGGCTAAACTTCATATACTTTTCACTATAATTTATTTATAATATTTTATAACACCACTTTTCATAAAATTTTTATTGTTTAATTTGAATATTTGCTCTACGCGTAAATTCTTGAGCATGAGTGATGCAGCTTGTGCTTGGTTCAAACTAAGACTGTATGATTATCAAACTTGCGCGTTATATGGTCTACGCTCCATCTAAAAATTCATTGGTTTATCTGAGCTCTTGTTCAAAGTTTACGACCAACCATCGGCTGTTTTGGATATTTTTGGGCTTTTACAGGTTTATCTCTAATAATGCCGTGTCAAAACGATTCCTTGATCACGTAGGTACCAGTGGATTTCTAGTTTGTATTTATTTTATACCGTCTGTTTTGATGTTGTTACAGGAATTTCTAATTCGCCTTGGCACGTAATTTCACTTATGGCTTTGTTTGTTAACATAATACTTTGGGATTTGTATTAACTTCGTAGAAAATCACGTAACTAAAGTGACGTAAATTAAGATATTTCTGTTTACATTTTTGCGTTTCCGAAGCGTATTTATTTCGAGGGATGCGTTCCTTATCAGGACACTATTTATCTGCTTTTACTATCGCAAGCTTAATGTAAAATGTAAAGAACGGATTTTGTCAGAGAAATTTGGAACCCATTTTGCGTAATGTGCAAACATCCCAACACTTGTTGAAACTCTGAAGAATTTTTGAGAACAGCCATGCTGGTCAATGGTTGCAGGGTTTTATAATACCGCTTTCTATCAAATAGCCAAGTATCTTCTCAGAAGTAACTCCGAATATAGATTATTCAGTATTAATAGTTAATTTAGCCTTTTTCATAGTCTTTAAGAATTTTTCTAGAATAAAATCGTGTTCAGCGCGTGTATGTCCAAAAACAGTTACTTCGTTACACTGTCAATAACTCTTAGGAACCCAGCAACTTCGTTAGTAACTTCAAATGGAATTTGCGTAAATTGATAGAGCCTTCCACAAGCCTCAAAACCTGTATAGTTTTTCGTTTTCTAGTAATTTGACTTAGCGATAAGCACTGCGAAGATCTATTACACTGTAATGGGAATACTTAGCTATTCACTGCACAGTGTCTTCTATTTTCGGAATAGGATAAGCATGTGGTAAAGTAAAAAGATTTATTGTCTAGGAATAATCAATCACTAGTCTTCTTTTGTGACGATCACTACGAGTAACCAATAGTTGCGCACGCCAGGGAGAGTTACTTTCTTCTATAATTCTTTCATGGAGCATTTGGACTACTTCATTTTTTATAAATGTGAGATTATCGTATCCATACCGACGTGAATGGGTGGCCACCAATATACAGTAACTACTTAAGTTACTAAATAGTGGTGAAGAACATACTTGAGCTGCCATCAGTCAACATATTGATAGTGGTTCACGGGCTCCTCCAAAATTGATCTGCAAGCATGAATGTAAGGAGAGTAGGTCTAGTCCAATTATCAAGTTACAACACAACTTTCTCATTACCGAAATTTTTACTTGCGTATACGTATAGCCTTGAATGTCTAGATTCACCTTGCAAAACCCATGTATCTTGGATTGAGAGCACGGGTCAGCCATTGAAGCAAATCTCCTTGACGGGTATATTGGCAGTCCCCGCTGCTCAACATATTCTAGACTGATTAAGGCCCTTGACAACTCAACATCCAAGTGGACGCTAGTTGTAGATTTTGATAGCCCTTTTATAGAGGCGAAAATTGACGATACTAATGGCACAACTGCTGATGAAGAAGACCGGGAAAATTATGCTCTATTACGGCAAACTTGCAAAATGTACCCTTTTATGACATTTGTGACAAATGGCGGTTTTTGCAGGACAAGAAGCTCTAGCATGTCCTTTCCTCCCGCAGAAAAACATTTAGAAGTAGTAGCAGCGCCAGCCGTAGGATCTGTTTCCACTTCTCTTTCACTCGCTACGGAAATATTTTGTAAAGGTTCTTCAGGATTAAAAACCGCAGTTATCATTTGTGATGAATTATCATAGGCAGCGGACTGAGTTTGAGCAGCCACCATTGCTCTAGATCGATGGTGACCTTGAGGAAGAGGGTATTATTTTCTAGTAATCGCTGTCTACCTACAGCAGAATTAATACCAGCTATAAAGGCATTACGAATAAAATGGTCACGGTGCTGTTCAGCTGTAACAAATTTACATTATTTACTAAGAATTTTCAGCGCTTGCACAAACTGATCAATCGACTCGTCGGCGCGCTGATACCTGGTAGATGACTTATATCGAGCATAGATTTCGTTAGTAGGTTTAGAATACAGGGATTCTAATATAGTTACTGCCTCATTATATTCATTACATTCAGCTATATATTCCTATACGTTTGCATCAACGTTATTTATTAATAACTTGAATTTTTCATTTGTCCCTAAGGGGACATTACCATCCTTAGCTATCCCAGTGGGAAAGTTGTCTAAGAAATTCGAGAATGTGGTCTTTCAATGCTTCTATCGTCTACTGGCTTCGGCTATATTGAGATCAATATCTAAACGGGTTGGTCTGAGTAGCTTGTCCATAACTAAGGTAATCTGAATAAACTGTAATAAAATGAAACTATGTTTCTGGAAGATACTGTATTTTAGTCAGATTATTTTTCAGATTACCATGCCAGTTATTTATAATGATATTATACTAACATAACAGTTGCTTTTATAATCGGTCTACTACAACATAAGTATTTCATAGATATTATAATCAAAATTCATAATACTACATTATTTTCATTTTGTATGTTGCAGTACCAGTTTTGCAGCTATGGCGCCATCAGCTTCGTTTAGTTTATTGCTTTTAATGCAGTTGGCTCTATTTTGCGTTCCAGCGGATTATATAGCAGCGGAGGTAATGTTAAATATACTTAGAAAGATCTATCGTAATAATTTCACTTTTCGTGGAGGCGGTGAATGAATACCTGCTACGTAAACGCAATATACTTAGTGCGTGTACGGCGGATTGTTGCTTAACTATAAAATATATTATAGCGGCCTACTACTACCGCGTTTCACTAATTCAAAACAAGTAATAACAAAGGTCTTTATTACTCACTGTTTACAAGCCTAATTAACAGTATATGCCTTATTTACAGATGTTTTCAGTCCAATTAACAATGAAGCACTATCACACTAATGAATTTACAAGCACTAGTACCTTCTTAAACTAATTCCTTAACTATAAGTCCTCTTAGCAACACTAAGACACTACTATAATTTATGTATTACATTTTTCTCTGTTTATGTATTCTACAAGCTACATATACATTAGACACCTTCACATCATATAACATTTATGTTTACTGTTGGACTTCCAAAAACTCAACTATTTAACTTTACACGACATAATTTATATTCGACATTCTGATATAGACTAACTTCTTACATTTATTAGCGGTCTTATATACACTCTGAATTAAAAAAGATGACTCATTCTCTAGTAATTGCTAGAAGAATTCTCGGTCCCTGGAGAATATACAGTGTCTACGGCGTTTGTGTGTTTGACGGGTTGCCTAATGGTAGCTTGCAACACTGCCCCCTCTTTAAAACCGTTACGTCTCGTAACTGTAAATACATTTTGACGCTAATTCGATGACTGATGACGGTATCGGCAGCAATCTCCTCTGGTGCATCTACCGCGTCGTTGGAAATAACAGCCAACACTCTTTTCTTGGTCTTGGTAGGCTACTGGTTGATAACAACAAACAAAGACCTGGACGTTGGTTCCCTGAAAAACTACTTCTGATATATTTCGGACTATCCTCCAATCTAAGCAATCCACTCCACAGCCTACCTTGGGCACCGCTAGTTTAGTTACTCCATTTTCCATCATCTGAGCCTTAAGATTTAGCAAATCTTCCCATAGATGTCCATAACTAGGTCTCTACCATGAAGAATTTTTGGTGACCAGATAGTAAACATAACGATTTTTATCCTGAAGAACCAAAGCTTTTCCTACAGTTGGCTGCTGTTGTACTAATTCATCCACGCATCCAAACTTTTTCTAGAAAACAATAGCTATCCCTCTTTACATTTGCAGGTCCTGAGCTACGCAATGTGCAAGGGAATACTCTTCTGGTGCTCTAAACAGATCTTGATGTTTCTCAACAACAACGCCAAATCTCGCCTTATGGGAACCACCATACGCCGCCATGAAACTCTCAAAATCTACATTTGGCTCACGATTAATAACTCTTCGCACACCATTCTCATTACTCAAGTCCCCCTGGTTGTTGCCAGCGTAAGATCTTGATCGGTCAAAGTGTGCCACTTTCGGTTTACCACGGGGAAATCTTCTGATCGGGTACACTACATCATTAATTCTTGTTGACACTTCGTCAGGCCTTCCTATTGTCTCTGTAATTTTGGCGATAACCCACGCTTTCTTTGTGGATTATACAACCACACTAAATCTCCAGGTTGACAACCACCTGCTTGAGATCTCGTGTCATATTGTAATTTCATTCGATCGCTTGCTGCCTAGATATTCTTTCGGACGTTTTCGTGAATGCTATTTGATGTTTTACGAAGCTTACTAACGTAATCTTCACCTGCGATTTCTTCTCCAGGTTAAAATCCAAACTGAAGATCACATGGTAGCCGCAATTCACGTTCTAACATCACGCAAGCGGGAGAGTATCCTGTGCTATCATGTACCAAAGATCGGTACGCCAGTAGGAACAAATGTAAATAATGATCCCAGTCTCGTTGATGTTCAGAGACAACTTTGGCTATGTACTTTCCTTACGTCCTGTTTATTCTTTCAACCATTCCATCAGATTATGGATGAAGTAGCGTGGTTCTAGTCTTCCTGATTCCAAGATGCTTGCAGACATTTTGAAACAACGCTGATTCAAAGTTCCGACCTTGATCGGAGTGTAATTCCAACGGAACTCTAAAGCGACAAAACAACTCCATCACTAGTACATCTGCAACCGTTTCGGCTTCTTGGTTAGGTATAGCATATGTCTCCGGCCATTTGGTAAAATAATCCATTGCAACCAAGATGTATTTATTTCCTTTATCTGATTTAGGAAACGGGCCAGCTATATCAATGGCTACCCTCTCAAAAGAATTCCCCACGTTATACTGTCTCATTGGGGCTTTCCGTTTTGTGACCGGATCATTTGCAGAGGCACACAACTCACATTTCCGGCACCACTCCTTCACATCTTCTTTGCAGTTCACCCAATAGAATCTTTCTCTCACTCTTTCTAGAGTTCTTTTCACGCTCCAGTGCCCTCCGAAAATACCATCGTGCAAGTGCTGCAACACTTCCGGCACTCTGCCTCTCAGCACTATCACTTGGAGGCTCTCTGTGCCATCTTCACCTTACATGCGTCGTTTCAAGATTCTATTTTCAATCACCAAGGAGTCGCACTGTGCCCAGTATGCCTTCATGCTCTTACTTGAAATACTAATTTTTTCTCAAGCTGGTCGTTGTCCTCTACTTTTCCACTAAATAATACGTCCCAGTTCGGCGTCATTCTTTTGGTCTTCTCGTATTCTTTAGGGTTGACAAATATCATCGGTTACCGTCATTTTATGGATGACACTTATTTTCTCTTCCATCTTGGAGCAATGATTGCAGTCTACCGGACAAGGTCTCCTTGATAGAGCGTCTGCATTCCGATGTCTAGTTCCTACACAATGTTCTATGTCAAAGTCATATTCCAGCAGCCGCTCCATCCACCTTGCAACTTGCCCTTCAGGATTTCGAAACTGCAGTAACCATTTCAGTGCAGCATGGTCTGATCTCAACAGGAATTTACAGCCGTACAAGTAATTATAAAAGTGCTCCACGGATTTGACGACGGCCAACAGCTCCCTTCTTGTCACACAATAGTTCCTTTCTGGCCGCGACAGGACCTTGCTGAAATACCTAATAACTTTTTCTGTCCGTCCTGCACTTGAGAAAGAACACTTCCTATAACTGTGCTACTGGCATCGGTATCCAACACAAATTTCTCCTCCATCCGTGGATAACTCAAAATTGGTGCTGTAACTAGCAGCCGCTTTAGCTGTTCAAATGCACTGTGGCAGTCGTCATTCCAATCATATTCTTGTCCATCTTCGGTTAATTTCGTTAACGGTTTGGCAATGTTTGCAAACCCAAGTATAAAACGTAGGTAATATGTGCACAATCCTAGAAAACTGCGTAGTTGGTGTTTATCTGCTGGTGTAGGCCACTCTTGTACCGTTTTTATTTTGTCAGGATTAGCTCTTATTCCGGTCTCCAAAACGACATGTTCTAGGTATTTCACCCCTTTTTCAAATAGGTGACACTTCTTGGGGCTCAATGTAAGGTTTGCCCCGCGTAATCTTTGAAATATCTCTTCTAGGTTCTTAAGATGTTCTTCAAAAGACCGGCCTAACACTATCATGTCGTCCAGGTACACCAGACATGTTTTTCAGGACAGTCCACGCAGCATCGACTCCATCAATCGTTCAAAAGTAGCAGGGGCATTGCATAGTCCAAATAGCATGACCTTGAACTGCCATAATCCAGTTCCAATTGTATACGCAGTCTTTTCTTTATCGTTTGGCTCTAAGCCTACCTACCAGTATCCGCTTTTCATATCCAAGGTTGAAAACCATTTAGATCCGGATAGAGTATCCAAGGCGTCATCAATTCTTGGCAAAGGATAGCTGTCTTCCTTTGTCTCATTATTTAGCCGTGGTTGTCTACACAAAACCTTGTCGACCCATCCTTTTTCTTGACAAGCACTACCGGGGATGCCCATAGACTATTCGAGGGTTTAATCACTCCTTGTTCTTCCATGTCGGTGATAATTTGCTCGGCTTCCTTACGTTTTGCTAAAGGACGCCGCCTGGGGTGTTGTCTTATTGGTTGCGCATCTCTAGTATAGATCTTATTTTGCACAATATTCGTCCTTCCTCTCTCACTATCATCCAGTGCAAACACACCTCGATATCGTCCGACCAGTTCTTTTACCTTGCCCAGTTGGTTGCCGTTTAATCATTGACACGATGGTATCAACATATCCAGCAATTTCTGTGAGCAACCGTTGGCTGGTTTAACTTTCGTGTCGTCCACACAACGTTTAATATGGCATACTGAAATGCAACTTATCACAGTCATGTCTTTCTTCAGGGTCACCGTATGCGGATAAATGTTTAGCACTCTTACTGGTATCATATTTCGAAACTTTACCAGCATTGTTCCAAACAGTAATCCCTCCTGACCCATTCCCGATTCAGTTGCTTCCATCATGCATATTTGTCCTTCCCGGAGCGTACCATTCGGGCGTCCCATTACTATCATTTCCGTCTTCTCGTGTATTTTCATATCACAAATCATTCGCGTTTGCATCGTCTGGTAATTCGTCCCTTGAAATGGAATCTCATCATTATCTATCCGTAGCACCTTTTCTTTCATGTTTACATGAAACCCATAATTAATTAGTTTGTCTCCAATTCCCAACGTTACGGCAGTCTCTCCGTGAGTAGAAATTTTCTCACCACTTGCCGTTCGAAGACATACCGATACAGGTAGCACTTTTCCACGACCAACCAAATCTCGTCTCACAATAGTCCCAGTTGCTCCTGTATCCACGAGTAATCGGACAACACTACCATTAATTCCACCATTAATATAAACGCTGTCCAGACTTCTCATACACAATGCAGCGCGGATGATAATCTCCGGGCACTACGTTGAGCTGTTGACGTTCGCCCCCTTACGTCGACTTGCTTTAGTTTTCTTGCTGCTCAACCGGTTGTTTTGCTAGTTGAGTGCAGCGTCTCTGTATATGACCAACATCACCGCAGCTTCAGCATCGCAAACGCCATCTCCGCGGCCGTTGTCTTTCCAGCCTTTCCGCCACACGGTTACTTATTTCTTCTATGATGTTTTGCAATTGACCAGGTTGTTCTAAGGCAGACCAAACTTTGTGACTCACCCTGTGTGATGTTTGCTTAGCTTCAAATTCAAGCCCGTGAGCCAGAGCGACATCTAACATTTTTGGTTGTGCTAATCTTAGCGCTTGCTGTATTTCGCCGTCTTTAACGCCACCCACAAATGTTTGAACAGCCAGTTGTTCGAGGAAACTATCTGGTGCCGTTGGAAATGCCAATCTAACTAATCTGGCAATGTCAGATTCGAATTCTTGCATGCTTTCATTTGTCTTTTGCGAGCGGTTCTTAACTTGTGCATGGTAAACCTGTTGAAGATGAGCGTCTCCATATCTCATTTCAAGTTTCGATGTTAAGAGGCCGTAATCATTCTGCTGGTGATCGGGAATCGTTTAGTAAGATATTAAGGGCTTCCCACCGTAGGGCCACTATTAAGGAGATAGCCTTCTCTTTGTTGCACCAACTGTTGGCTATTGCAGCAGAGTCAAATTGTTCCAAATATGTGGGTCGAAGCGCTTTAACATCGAATTTAGGTGGTTTCACTTTAAATTTTGACGGTATTGACTCGCTTCCTAGCATGCATCTTATTTCTGGAATGTTCTGATTTACAACTTGGTTTTCTAATGCAAGTGGCCGCGTTGTTAGTGAAATCATTTGCTCTTACAGCCGAATCACATCGTTTTCCATTTTTACCAATTTACTGTCCAACTTTTGCTCAACTGTTTTTACCTGTTCAGTGACATCTTCTTTCAATGCAATGGAGCTTTCCATTAATCTTTGTTCTAGCGTGGCTGCATTTTCCTTCAATTTTTCTTCTATTTGCGCAGCATTTTCACTAAGTGTCACTTTCATACCGTATTTAAACTCTTTAAGGGTTGATTTCAGTTCAACTGACCTCACTAAGTTTTCACCGAGTATCACTTCTAGTTTAGCCGACCTGTCTTTCATTTTTTCAGCATTTTCACTTAATCTTTCCGTTTTCTTAACATTTTCAGTAAACTTTCCTTTCATACGGGATTTAAAATCCTTAAGAAAATTCATTAAAGTTTTTGCCTCTATTTTACTTTGGTTTATTGTAACAGGCATATACAAACTATTTAAATGGCTTTAGACTTGTGTGTTTTTCCTTTTAAATTAATCACTATATACCTCACACAGGGGTGACACCAGTGTAGCGGGCTACTACTACCGCGTTTCACTAATTCAAAACAAGTAATAACAAAGGTCTTTATTACTCACTGTTCAAAAGCCTAATTAACAGTATATGCCTTATTTACAGATGTTTTCAGTCCAATTAACAATAAATCACTATCACACTGATGAATTTACAAGCACTAATATTTTCTTAAACTACCTTAACTATAAGTCTTCTTAGCAACACTAAACACTACTATAATTTATTTATTACACTTTTGTCTATTTATGTATTCTACAAGCTGCATGTACATTAGACACTTTCACATCATATAACATTTATGTTTCCTGTTGGACTTCCAAACGCTCAACTATTTAACTTTACACGACATAATTTATATTCTACATTCTGATATAGACTAACTTCTTACATTTATTATATATTCTGAATTAAAAAGGATGACTCATTCTCTAGTAATTGCTAGAAGAATTCGCCATCCCTGGAGAATATACAGTGCCTACGGCGCTTGTGTGTTTGACGGGTTGCCTAATAGTAGCTCGCAACAATATCAAAACAAACCTTGCTTATACGTGATCATTGTGTACCTACACCCTAAAAAACTTTAGGTATATACAGGGTGATTCACAAAAAATGCTGATTTAAATTAATTTTATTTTAAATAGAATACCCCGTTTATTTTTACATACTCGGATTCCCCGTAATATTTACAACTAAAATTGTATAGTGTTAAGGGTCTATGCTGTGGCCCCTAGTAAAAAGGTGGCAACAAGAATTTTGGGAATTTTTACGTTTATGATTGGTGTAATTTAGTGACACACTTACGCAACTGTTTTTTAAATTTAAAAGCGGTAACTGCGCTTTAATCCTGATTTAAACATAAAAATAAAAAACGGCAAGTACGATATACCAACGTCTTCCTTAGTTAAAAAGCGATAACTACATAATACCTAGAAAAAAGGCGGCAGTAGAAATACCTGTACATATCACTTTTTCTTATGTATTATATCATGTGTTTTCTCAAGTGATACAACATCGACGTTCTTAACATTGTTAGTAACAAATGCATAGTTGGTGGAAGTTGCAACGAATTATTATAATACGAATACGTGATATACAAAATATTTCCTTTTAAATGACCTTATGACTATCAATCATAGTTTGCCTTTAGTGTAAAGAACAAATTTGCCGGTGCGTTATTTAACTTAGTAGATTAGATCCGAGTGATTTTAATGTATATTCAACGATTTTGCAGGTACGTCTGTGAGAAGTCCCCATTTAGTTGCTCTTGCTGTAAAACAGCAAAACGAGGCTATCGAGGAGATATAACCAATTCAACTAACAGTGATAACATTGATATTGAAAATATACATGAATTTATTTATTTACCTGATAAAGAAGATGGTACTATCCATAAGAATGATAATGTGAATATGAATATGCTAGAAGACGGTGAGCAACAACACAGAGCAGAGTCTAGTGATTCCATGGTACTTCTTTTAGCAGATTATTCTTTCCAAATAACCAATCAAAAACCGGCTATTAACATCATACAAAATATTGTCATACCAGCAACTGTAACTGACAATTTTCCTCAAGGTGAAGAACTTATTGCTTCCAATGACGATGTAAGTATTGCATTACTTACAAAAAAAAGAAAAGAGAGAGAAAAATCTTTTAATGTGCCAGTTAAAGATAGGTTGCAGTTCAAAACAAAATTAAAAAGACTAAAGTACTACGCGAAAGAGGCTTGTGGCAGTAAATTCCGGAAAAAGTGTAAAGATGCTATATCAGAAGACAGAAGAGTTGGCATTAACAATTTGTTTTGAGAATTGAACTGGTTCGAACAAAGACTATTTATTTTAAACAACGCACAACGACAAACTGTTAAAAAGAAATACCAGGGATTCGTCACAGAGGTCGAGCTAGTACATCTATACTTTTAAAAATTATTAGGGAACTGCTATTAGTATCTGTAAAACTTTTTCGTTACTACTCTTGGATTCAAGCTATCAAATAAAGAAGTTGTACAAAATGTACTCAATGGAGCTGCTACACTGATTCAACTGATTTCAAAGTCTGACATGTGAGGTATATGTTTAATATTGACTAAGTTTAACGAAAATAACACATCACTCAATAAGTCCGTAGGATAACTAAGAAAAACACATTTTTTTGGCGAAATTCGATTTTATTCATCAACATACATTCCTTCAAGAGTGATACAATCAGTCCAACGCCGTTCTAGCATTTCGATACCTTTTTTGTAAAACAATTCGTCTTTGGCCTCAAAATAAGCTTCAGTTTCAGCGATCACCTCTTCATCCGAGCCAAATTTTTTTCCGGCGAGCATTTTTTTCAGGTCTGCGAACAGGTAGTAGTCGCTGGGACCAAATCTGGAGAATACGGTGGGTGCGGAAGCAATTCGAAGCCCAATTAGTGCAATTTGGCCATCGTTGCGATCGACTTGTGACACGGTGCATTGTCTTGGTGAAAGAGAATTTTTTTCTTCTTCATGTGTGGCCGTTTTTTGGCAATTTCTTCCTTCAAACGCACTAATAATGCCATGTAGTATTCGCTGTTGATTCTTCTTCCTTTCTCAAGATAGTCGATGTACAAAATTCCGTGCGCATCCCAAAATACAGACGCCAAAACCTTACCAGCCGACTTTTGCGGTTTTGGTCGCTTTGGACGTGGTTCTCCGGCTGCAGTCCACTCAGCTGACTGCCGATTAGACTCTGGAGTGTGGTGGTGGATCCATGTTTCATCCGTTGTCACATACCGACGCAAAAGTCCTTTTATTCCGGTTGAACAGCTCCAAACAGCTCAGAATCATCGACACGTTGTTGTTTTTGGTCCACTGTGAGTAAACGCGGCACCCACTTTGAGAACAGCTTTCTCATGGACAAATGTTCATGCAAAATAGTGTGCACACTGCCTTCTGATATCTTCAAGGTGTCAGCTACCTCACGCAATTTTACTTTTCTGTTTTCCAAAACGATTCGGTGGACTTTTTTGATGTTTTCTGGTGTAACCACCTCAATTGGCCTTCCAGAACGTTCAGCATCGTCAGTGTCTGTACGGCCACGTTTAAAATCAGCAAACCACTTCTCCACCGTTTGCCTCGATGGAGCAGAGCCCGGATAACACTTATCAAGCCATGCTTTGGCTGCGATGGTATTTTTACCCATCAAAAAGCAATGATAAATCAACACGCGAAATTGCTTGGAATTCATTTTTTTGAAAAACTCAAAAGTATCGTCACTTGAACCTCTGTAACTTGTAAACTAATCGTCGGATTGTCATGAAATTTTGATAGATATCTTTTTAAGGTTAGTACTTCCTACAAATCATATGGATTATTACATAGCAACGCCATCTATGTATCATCCTACGGACTTATTGAGTGATGTAGTATATATTTTTTATGTTTTTAGGCAAAAAACCGCGTACCAAGAAGTGCGATAAAACTAAAATAAGAATATTGAATCATTTCGTCCAGCTGTATTTCATTATAGAAGAGAACAGGCTCTTTTGAAAAAGTATTTACCTAGTGACATTTTTATAACGTTTATGCACAAAAATTATATCACTGAAAATCGTTGTGCTCAATATTCCTACGGAGTATACAGAAGTGAAGTGGAGGAGATGAATACATCGTTCGTTAAACTAAGGCACTAGGAGCGTTAGATGTGCGCAGTTTTTTCAAAACATAGCGATCATGATGAAAATAATCTACATCCTGAGTGTTAACATTGTATAGAATATAATATTCACATAAATAAAGTAAAACTATCTCGAGCAGAGAACCGCATGGATGCAGATATGGCAAACGAAGAAAGAAATATCTGTGTGTCAGGAGATTTATAGAAGTTATCACGTTAATTAGCGGCTTCTACGTTGGGCGCCAAAAATCTATGTAACGTAACACAAAGAAAGTCAAAGAAATGACCCGGCTTAATCGGAGAGAAGGGGGGGTTGTAGAAAGCAGACTGACCTATAATGGATGCGGCGGTAAGGAGTTAGTGACAGTACCTGCAATAAAAGAAATTAGAATAGTAAACCTGCAATAAAAAAGATTAGTCCTGCAAACCCGAAATAAAGAAAAAGCATAGCAGCAATGAAAAGTCTAAGTTATTCAGTACTATGTAGAATGTAAAAAAAAGAAACTGTTTCGATAAACTATATAATATAATAACGGTAAAAGCAATACAGAAAAATATTTAGTACACAGTGAGGTAATATTGGGGCGTAGCAGAAACGTTTCCTCACACACCAATTCAACATAAATCAGACAAAATGTTAAAAAAAATAAATAGGTAAGACACAATTGATATGAGTATTTCAGTAAATAAATAGGTAAGACACAATTGATATGAGTAATTCAGTAGCATTGATTCTTTTCCTTTCTTTCTTTATTTTTTTTCTATGTTTTAAAATAGCATGCAAGTCTATTGTAAAAGGTATCAGAACGACGAAGATATGGCAAAACAACGAATAGATATTTAAAGTACTAATAAGTAGGAAATAGTTCAACTTACAAAAGTCCTTCAGCAACGCTTCCTTGCAATGGAAGTGTGAGATTCAACGATGTCTAGCACTAACGAAGCACTTCACACATAGTTTAAAAAAAATCAGAAAGACAAAGCAACTAGGAAAACCACAATGAGTAAAGCACGTGTATCACTTAAGTACGTCCGTCAAAAATGTTCCGTAAAACACTTTTGTACAGTTAATATACAATTTTTATTTCACAAGAAAACAACTAAAAAATCGTGCCGTGCTCGTACATGAACAATACGAAAATTAAATCCCGCATTAATTTTCACTAGTCAAAGCAAAGAGGAAAAAGAAGTTTTAACGTACTTAGTATATCGGAATAAAGAACAAAACACGACTCTTATCTAAACTTGTATATCCACATAAGGAGCAAAATTTATACGACGGCAAGCCAAGAACGATGCAATTTATTTATTAATGGAAAATCAAACTTCAATTAATCTATTTTTAAATTACTACACACGAGTTAATAAATATAAAACATAGAGATAGTAGTTGCAGAAATGCATTTACGAATTGAGTATAGAGTAAAATGGTAAACTATTAAAAATTGCACGTTACAAAGTTGTAATGTTGCCTCAAATGGATGTATTTAAAATAGCATTATTCACACCAAGGATAATTCTGTTTAATGAAAGCTTTGCACCGATTGGCAAGAAACAGATTAACTACTTAAAACCTATAGCTGTTATACAAAACGAAGCTGTTTATGGTAGAAAAAAAGAAGATATTATTAGTAGCTTTTATGCATTTTTCCTACAAAACACGAACACTGACAAAATAACATTATGGCTAGACAATTGCTCAGCTCAAAATAAAAACTAGTGTTTTTACAGTTTTCTCATATATGCTGTCAATTATACAGAGATCAGTGCCTCTAAAATTGTAGTCAAGTATTTTGAAAAAGGGCACAAATTTATGAGCGCTGATGCGTTTCATCGTCAGATCGAACAATCTATGAAGTACAAAAGCAATATTTATGACCATAGTGATTTTGTTGATGCCGTTCAAGCTTCTAATTCGGGAAAGTTATTGTCAAAGATATGACGCTGTTCGATTTTTTCAAGTGGATTGATTATCCTTCGCAAAATAAACATAGAAAAAATATACAACGATTATATCTTCATGACATAGTAAAAGTCATTGCGACAAGAGGTAAGCGAACGATAAATTACGCCACAGATTTTACTGACGAAGCAACCGAATTAAATTTCCTTAAGGCACTCCAAATGAAGGTTGGTATTTCTAAACCTTTAACCAACGGGAGGTACAGAGGGTTACCGCAAGTAAAAAAAAAATAACATTATTAAAAATTTGTGCTCACTTATACCACAAATCCGAAGGCAATTTTGGGAAAGTTCACCGATCAATAACGAAGTGTTAGATTTAACAGATATTCCAGGGTAGGTTTAGGGAAGTATAATATTAATTATTTTTTACACTCATTGTTGAATTTAACAGATTAAAATAAACTTATTGTATCGATTTATTTTGCGTTATTGCTTTATACAAATTCTTCTCATCTTTTTGCTCTATAATACTTAGTCAATAACATAGCCATCATCCCTAGGACAAAGGCCGTAACTCAAGAAATAAGTGTAGTTGCCGCCTTTATCTTAAGTATGACATCAATTTTGAAGGGATAAGTGCTGAATGACATTGAATTTTATTGATATTATAGTTATTTGCAAAAATATTTAGATATAATAAGGTGGTAACTTTGCAAAAATACTGTAAATACTAATTAGCTTTCCTTTAATCTCTTCAAGCTGCATTTTAATACCGGCGCAGAACACAGAACCTAAATGTTTTCACATTTTCCTTGACATATACAGTTTGGTAAATGCCACCTCGGCAGTATGTATATCTGTTCTAGAGGTACCGTCACTTAATTGTCAAAATTGAGTCAACTTCGGCACTTGTTGCTACGACGATAATCAAGATTTTTGGAATATGTTTATGCCATCGACTTTCAATAATAGGTGGCTCACCAAATACACACCAAACTTTTTCAGAAAGCGTAATGTTGTACACGGCGATTACACTATAGGCATGAAACTAATCGTCGCTAAGATATTAATACCTATATAAAAATAGTAAGTTGCAAAGTTATTAGTAACCAAAAATAGCAAAGTGAGATTAAAAAGACCAACAAAACTACAAAAATTTATTAAATTAGTAATTTAAGGGAAATTCAAATAAATAGCTCAAAAAGAAACATAAAGCAATTAAAAATAACTAATATTAGGTACAACTAACAAAAAAACTAGGCAATAATAAATTTGAAACAAACTCCCGGTCATATGTTGTAACGCTTATAATTTCTCTGCCCATAAAAATCGTATATAGATTTGATTGCAACTCGTTTTAGACACGATATATCCTGTATTATATTTTATTGCATTCTATCAAGTCAGAGTTTTAAGCTAATGCATATTGCAAAACAAATGTTTGGTTTCTGTTGTAACGTGACATTTTTTCTGCAGCAGTGTCAAGTTACAGCTTCCTGAATCTCATGCATTCACTTGCCAGATTCTTATTTTTATGTAAATTTTCTCACAAGTTAGCACCTAGTAAGTCCTTTGTTTGGGTGTTGGTAAAGTTGCGTATATGTGTTTAGATATCTATTTCAATACACGCTTTATTTAAATATATTGTTATACTTGTTTTTCTAATACATTTCTTTTAGTCCAGTAGTAGAAGTTGCTTGCTTTATTAATTTTTGAAAATATTTCCTTTTAATTCATTGACAGTTGTCTCAACTATACAGAACTGGGGTGTATATAAACTAACATTTTGCAAATATTTGCCGGTTCAGGATTATCTTAAAATTAATACCACTGTTATCTTTGTACAGAATATTTCAGTTAATTTTATCTGTTAAACGTGTGCTTTTGCTATGAAATGTAGATTTAACTTTAAGAATGAAAGAACACAGTCGTAAGCCTACAAGTAGTTAATTTAAAAATAGTATTATTAAGCAAAAACTTTGTGATTTGCTACTATATTTGACTTATGTCCAAAATCCTGTTAAGTTAATTTTTTGTCTAGTAAACAAATTATTACAATTAAATTTCTCGTAATATAATAGTGAAGTATTTCTATTCTACAATTCTGCGTTTCAATATTTTTTGTAATAACTTCTTCATAACGCTAAGGCTTTTTAACGTTTCCTTAATTTTTCCTTGAGATTTCAAGTCTTTTGCAGTCTCCGCAACCAAAAACACCCAAGTCTAGCTTTGCCAGTGTAATTTATTTCCTGTCGTACATCTACCATTTTCAATACACCTGGAATATGGTAGGGTGCACCGTAGCTAAATTTATTAAAAACAAAGTACGTTAACTGTTAACCCTGTAACAAAACGACGTATTTCCTGCTATATTTGGTCGTTTGCGTTCCCTTATAACGTGATAAAACTAGATGAACAACATCTGGTGAATCTTTGTTCTGTCCTAGCCTTGCGTTGTTAGAATTGTCCTTCTAATCCGACAGCCGCTCGACATCCTTACTCTGGACAACATGGCAATGACATTAGCCACGAGCCATTGGATGCTCGCTCTAAATATATTTTATGCGGGTGTGTGAATGAGATGTTGGAGCAATATAATCAAGTGCGCAACAACGTTCTTATAATGATATTTTTACAACAACGTTTTTGATAACTATATTTAAATAATTACGCTTAATTACTATGCTTTTACTTTTAACTATCTAAGGTTTTTTATTTTATAATCTGCTGGTACAAATAAGAAGCAGTATGCAGATAATTTTGATCTAAGTTCGAGATATGATGGTTTAATCTATGACAAACCGACGTTGATCGATGTAACTTTAAGAAATTTCATTACAAAGTTGTATATGAAAATCAAGTTGTATTTCCTGTCGATATTTGCAGAGGCGAGGCTCGCTCAAAGATGCCAGTGTTCATATAAGTTTGAATAACCCTCCAATTCCACTACACAAACTTCCTGATGAGTGTCATTATACAGTTTTAAGAATTTCCTTCTCTAATTTTGCTCTTCCAAGAATCTAAGGTTATAAAAATTAGTTTAGGTCAAATTAAATAACTTCGCGTTCTCAGACCATAAGAAAGTTAAATAATGTTATGATAATAGGATCTAGTCTTGTTTGATGTTATTGTGAAGTGTTATTAATGTAGTAGACTGTGCATTCTAAAGAATTAACAATATTCTTATTGCTAATACATGCAGGTAATGTAACTTTCAGATCTGAAAGATATGAAACTTTTCGTCAGCCATGTTTTTAAGAATTTTAACTACCAATTTTAAGTTGATAAGAAATGTGTAACTTATTTTCATTCTAGTAAAAATACTTACATTTTTTGTACAAATATTCCAAAAAGAATTCACTTATCGTTATTTAAAAAGAAATAGAAACATGATTTTAGGTGTTGAGTCTTATGATTTCAGAATAATATTACAAACACCTGTATATAAGATTCCCAGCAAAATTGTATGGCTAATGATAAAAGGACGATACTAAAAGTGCTAAGTACAGCGTCAAAATAGGCGTGAGTTCAAGTATACATACAAGGTCAGTATATTTATTTTCTGCCCCTGTCATTTTTTGTTGGTATTTTGTTATTTAACATGTATAACAAAGGTTGATAAACGTGTGGGTACCCTTTTCTTTTAGGTACCACAACAAGAATATTTCAACTTAAGTATTTATATTTAGATCCGTTATTTACCGGTTAGTTCCTACACTTTCCGGGCGGTATTCTTGGTGACACTTGTTAAGTGTTGTGGCGCTTAAGCACATTTCGTAGTATCCCACCACCCCCGTTAATCTCGTCAAACTCCGCTGACGTTAGAGTTCAGAGTTAGTTCGGAAGTCTCCTTAAAGTCCATTATTACGGATTAATGCTTCATCTTTATTGAATTATGACTTTAGGAGGGGGTGTGTTTGTTGACCTTACATGTGATTTTCCAATGCTCCACCCGAAGGTACTACATTGGCCAGGAAGCGAGTTTTTTTTCCTGGAAAATTTGGAATTTTGTCGAACCCTTGCTGTTCCAAGCAAAATAGGGATCTTTAAGCGTAACAACACTCACACACGGGACCTCCATTTTACCTCTCATCCGAACGAGGGTGTATTTTTGTGAAAAATGCTCGCCTAACCTTTACAAGCGGACCGTGTCGGGATGTGTTTGTTGACCCCACCTTTAAATACAATCCTATCTACACAGATTTTATTTAAACCGGCGTCCAGCTTGCCGCAAAGAATCTAAAAAGATTTGTTACAGCCTAGCCAAACTGTTTCAACTACTGTCAGAAAAGGAGCGTTTAACTTTTGACATTATTTCAGCTGTAATCGATTCAAATTCAGTGCGTATTCTATTCTTTATACCTTCTTTAGTAGTAGGAGGATATTAATAGAGAATTTCGCTAATGTAGTTCCAGTTTACCACACCACTTCGCTTTATCTACTTTATTCGAAATGTTGCATAAACCATCGCCAACAAAAAATACACAAAAAGCGAATACACCAATCATCTCTTTATTTGACAAACATTAAGCAATATTGATGTATAATTGTTTTCAAACTGTAATATGAACCTTTCGGGTATTTATGTTTTACCTAGTGTTGTCACCAGTTGAACGTTCTTCATCTGGCAGTAATTAAAATTCCTTGGCTAGACACGTTGAGTGCTTTTATTTTAAATTTAATTATTATTTATGTATCCCTTATGTACTTATTTGCTTAGAATTGCCTTTTTGTACAATTTTTGCGTCCGTTGCTCCTAGTATTAGTTGTTTTATTTGTCTTACGTTTCTATTGAGTTCTTTATTCGTGATTCTTTTAAATTACTTACATATTAAGTTTTTAAGTTTTTGTTTGTTGTGTCAGTCTCATTTTGCTACTTGTCGCTATTAATAACATTGCAATTCAATATTTTTTACATATGTATCGATATCTTAGAATAGGGGAATAAAAAATTTAATTAAGTACGAGCGAAAATATTTACATGAAGATAACACGTGCACGTAACAAGTACAAATAATAATAAGCGTATCCAAGATTTAAAATCCGGAGTCACCATGGGCGGCCGACAGTAAATGAAAAGTTTTGTAAAAATATTTTAAAGGTAGAATAAATATAGGATGCACTGTAAGACAGGTGCATTGTTCAGGTAAATTTTAAACCATGTGTACTCATCTCAGTCGAAAAACCTTTAAAAAGTTTCTTTATAACTCCATTAAAATTATTAGCTACCATAAGAGACAATAAAAGGTTAACAAAGAAATGTAAAGTACCATTGAAGGTAAGATTATAAGGTCAGCAGGTAAGGCGAATATATTTATTAAATAAATGAGAAAAATAAGTACAGTTTTTCGAGTAAGCTTAATGTTTTACATTTACATAAATGACAAATTTAACCAAAATGGGTTTAAAATTCTGCGACAAATTAAATTAATACACCTTGCGTATTTGTAACACTTATCATCTCGGAAGAAATAAATTAGTCATTGCCGAGAGTGATAAACGATTTAAATAATTAATAAAAAAAAATCTAAACGTTGTAAAGTTTAAACTTTCCGACTGTGATTTACAGATTTATCAGCAATAGAAAAATAGTGCCCTTCATAAAGAAATAGTGAAGCAAGCTCTGGTAAGATATGGATGAGCTTGAACTTCTGATCTATTGGGATTTGAGCAAAAAATAAAAGAAAGATTTTCTCTAAAAGGTTACAGTTTCATCTATAAGTAGTATACTTCGGTTAGCATGTTCTTAATATGTTTCATGTAGTTGAGCAGAAAAAAATACTTAGAACCTAGAAAGGCTAAACGTATTGGCATATGATGAGAAAAATTCAAAGGAGGCGCTCTTCACAATAAGAGCGAAGTAACTAGTTTTTTGACAAAGCAGTGGAATGGTATATCGCTCTTAGGAAACGCCAGTTCATTTCGCGTCAACACTAAGTTAATAAAACCTAAAAAAGGCAAATGTCCGCCATTGGAGTAGAGAACTAGGTAAAAGGATTTCTTGGGGAAGATCTAAGTTTGTTTAAAAAATTGTCTCTTGTTTCCAGATAACAAACTAGAGTAGGTGGAAACCAAATTTTTGAAATATCAAATAAGTTGGGATCAATTACATTAAAATACTTTTAAATAAGCCTTCAACAGCGAATTTTAACTTACAGACGTAAGCTCGCATCGTTGATTTAAATGAAAATAACTAAGCTTTAACTTAATTTTTTACTTTAAATTTTATGATTAAGTAAAATTCAATAAATCGTTGACGAAAGTTGTTTGTAAACGTAAAGATATTAAATTGTTGAATTACGATAGAGTTAAGAACTGAAATTCAGGGAGGAATTGAACTATATACTTCTTCTAGCAAAGATAAGAAGCAATTGGTACCATCATTAGTTAGTGTATAATTCTCGCATAGTATCGCAAAATGCAATAACCCAGAAAATTAATATTAAACTTCCGCATTATCACTGCACTAACTTCAGCTGTCTGAAAAGACATTTTGATCTAGGAGTGGTCCTAAAATTGAAAGTACAAGCGAGGATCGGTAAGTTCAGCAAGCCACAACTCTCAAGATGGGCGATTCATATTAAGGAAAGGTTGAAAATCGACGCAGTAGTAGGAACAGGAAATGTGACGTGTCCTGTGTAACAAGAACGCCCACTATAGATATGAGGAGTAAATTAAAGAAGATTATTGAATAATTTTAAAGTTAACGTAGATGCCAAACAAAGATATAATTAAAAATTTACAAAGATCTTAATTACTCAACGATAAAAAATAATATGCTAACATGCCATCATAAATAAAAGTTTTATATTGGTCTCGATTGTAGAATTATTTTTGAAATTGAAGTTGTTGAAACTAACCTCCAAGGGCTGCAGCACGTTATAATATTAGAAACACGCATGAGCAGGGTGTCAGAGATTCAAAACAAGGGTCACCAAATGCTTATTAATCTTAATTACTTATTAACTGGTTCTCTATATAACCATGACCCTCAAAACGCTTGCCTTGGCCTAAATAATCATGACAACCGGAAAAAAAATCTGACAGACCTAATCTTATAGAACGGAGCACAATTCAAAAATGTGTGAATATTTCCAGCCAATCTAAACTTAAAGCTACTGATATATTGAATGTGCCGCATTTAGATTAAGGCAATAACAAATGATTATTATAGAACCATATTAATCATGGGCCATAATAACAAATAATCATTTGTTAATATTATGGTTGTGTCGCTTATAAATATACTCGTATACCTAATTTCAGGCTGCAAAATTTGGAGACTCTTTGTTCGATTCCTTGTGGTATGATAAATATGATCGACAAATTTGGAGGTCTTGCTGTTTTGCTATTCAGCGATCACAAAAGCAAACCCAGTTTGTTGCCGGAGGACTCATAACCTATGATGTAAAAGCTCTATTAACGGTAAATATAGCAACTGACAGTTGTGCATGTTTTTGTGCATATGTGTGCACGCGTGCATATACATATGCATGCGTGTGCGTGTACGTGTGCGTGTGTGTGTGAGTGTGCGTGCGCATATGCGTGTGCGCTTGCATGTGTGTGTGCGTGAACATTAGCGCGTGCATGTTCGTGAGCGTGTACGTGTACGTGTGCGTGTGCGTGTGCATGTGCGTGTGCGTGTGCGTGTGCGCGTGCGTGTCCGTGTGCGGGTATGCTTGTGCATTAGCGCATGCGTGTGCGTGAATGTGTGTGTGCGTGTGGG
Organism: Platerodrilus igneus; assembly: GCA_036346225.1. Lineage (NCBI taxonomy): Eukaryota > Metazoa > Arthropoda > Insecta > Coleoptera > Lycidae > Platerodrilus > Platerodrilus igneus. The sequence goes on along the minus strand of JARFIW010000454.1, from coordinate 2,812,247 downwards.
TGTGCGCGGGTGTGCGTCCGTGCGTGAGCGTGCATGCATATGTACGTATGTTTGCGTGCGCGGGTACGCGTGCGTACGCAGCGCATGCCCGCATATACGTGCGTCTGCGCGCGTACGTGTGCGCGTTACGTGTGCGTGCGTGTGCGTGAGGGTGCGTGCGTTTGCGTATGCGAGTGTCGTCTGTGTGCAGAAACCTGCATGTCAGCATGCGCGCTTGCGTGCGAATGCGTGAATGTGCTTTTCGTTTCTGCGAGTGTGAGTGTGTGTGTGTATGTGTGTGTGTGTGTGTGTGTGTGTGTGTGTGTGTGTATGGGCATGTGTATCACCGCGTGCATCCGCGTGCGTGTGTACACGTCCAGTTATTCGTGTGGTTTTGCATGTGTGTCTGCGCATTCGTTGCTGAGTATTTTCACCTTAGCGCGTATTTATGCGCATGTACGTGCGCGTAAGTTTATCTACGTGTGTATGTGTACATGCTAATACTTGTGCGTAAGCGTATGCAAGAACGTGACTTTGTGCGTGTGCGCAAGCATATGCGTGTATGTTTGCAAGTTCGTGTGCGTATGCGCGTATTCATGTATTTCCGCGTTTGTACATTTATGCGTATGCTCTTTCGTAAAGTCGCGTGTTTGTTCGTTGCTATTTGTTATCTAGCGCGCTGAGTACACACATATACGACATTTTAAACGTGCTTACAATATGTATGTGGTGTGTGTAAATAGAAAACTGTGGTGTGAAGCAATTAGTCGTACATTCATGCATACATACATGTCTGCGGGCATGTCTAGGTATATGCAGCGATCATGGCAGCATAAGCAGTGCTGCAGCCGTATACGCATGAAAATGCTGTGCACGTGGTAGCGTGTATAGCTGCGTGAGTGTTGTGCGTACGTGCGTGTTTCTGCCATGGTATGTGCGTTTAAACAATAGCGAATATTTCACCGTTAATGCAGGTTGTCCTATATATATATATATATATATATATATATATAATATATATATATATATATATATATCTGTGTGTGTGCGTGTTTGCGTGTGTGTGGGAGGTATATGTGTACCTGTGTGTGTGCGCGTGTGTTTGTGTGTAAACGTATGTATGTTTGCACGCATGCCTATGTGCGCATGTGCGTGCGTATGCGTGTTTGTGTACATGGACGTGTAAGTGTGCATGTGCGTGTAACGTGTGTGTGCGCGTGATGTACTATGTGTATTTATGCAGCTCCCAATGCGTAAACAAATATATTTAGGTATTCCTAAACCGAAATATTCATGCATCTGTGAATTATAGCTTGGTAGTTTGCATTTAAATAAATAGTTTTCAGAAACTAGTTTCTTTGTATATTTAATTGCTCTTTGTTAAAACTGCACAATTGATTGTAAGTGTACGTATTATTGTAGTGTTCTCTTTGGGGGCTTCAGTAGAGGTGATTAAAACAAAGTCGAAGACCATTTCATATATTTAATTTAATTATCACTTTAAGGTGCAGTACAACTGTTACATGTGAGGGTTAGACTTATAATGCTCTTATTCTATATTAATTCTTAACTGCTAACAATGATTATGCAATTATGCTTATTTACTAATTCAAATTACACCTAGCCTAGAGTTCGTTGCACATGTACTTCCTATCGATTGTCTTCCTGTACAATTCCGCACTTTGCACTTCCTATAACAACTCACTCACCTTTTAAATGCATAAAACTTAATTCAATGTAATAACTATAAATTATTATGATATTCGGCTATTACACCATCACATTATTTTGAAAGCAGTTGGTTCTTAACCGATCATCAATTGTCTTTTAGGTCGTGAAGGTATCCTGGTCAGCCAATGCAGTTATGAGATCCATGAAGAGCAAAATACAAAATTCAGTTTCTGTGTAGGAAGCATCTAGGATCTGCTTACTTCTAAGTAATACTAAGTAAGGTCTGGTGGTGCAAATACCTGTCCCTAACAACCCCTGTATCTGTTTATAGGTATTGCACATTTAGTTAATGTCACTGCCTGTTAATCCTTGTATACAGCCCAAAAACTTAAATTTGTTTTTATATTATTACGAATAGTTATTTATAGTTGCCCATTTATCTTAACTTCTAATGAGTTTTACCAGACGAGGCACATATTTGGGTTTAAAGGCATTTTAAACTATATAAATTTCTTACTCACATTTATGTAACTTTTATTACTCTGAATTATTATTTGTAATTTCTAGCAATTAAGTAATTTGTTTAGAAAGTTACTTTGTTCTTTGATTTAATAAATAGTTGAATATCTTTCGTTATTTTCGCACACCTTAATTGTTATTCTCATAGGCAATACTACATGTCGTACGTGTACTTGCATTAACGGCATTATTCACTCTCGCGTCTAATGATACTACTTCAGCCTAAATCGCAGATGGTATTAGATAAAATTGTATAATTTGAGAACTACCACACCGATCATCATTTTCTCCATCTATACCAGCAACACCACTTCCTATATCAATACCACCACTTTATAGCAGGAGTACCTCATCAATCGCCACCATCATTATTACCACTATCATGTTGAAGAAATTGTTAAATAGGTTCACGTAAAAAAAGAAGCCAAAGGAAAATCATTTACAGTGAAGTAATCTTTGTGACCCAAGGAAGCTCAAGTTTTAATTGTGTAGAACTTATCAATTACTTTTAGCTGCAAGGTAAGTAGAATATTCGAAAGGGGCTTGGTATTTTTGAAATAGCAGAACGTATCACGGAATAAGCTTTTGTGACAGCCATTAATCTAAATGATAATTTAGAAGTCTCATATTTTTATGCTTGTGAAGATTATTTTCTCCGGAGGAATCTGCATCTCCCTTTAGAATCTATGCTACTTGTTGATTAAAGTTCAATAAGTTAGAGGTACTTACTATTCCTTTTGTTTTTTGCAACACTAATAGACGTGCCGTTTTTTGTTCTACTCAGAAATAAAGTCGTATTTATATCCTGGTTCTTAAAAGTTTCCTTATTCGATTTCCAGTTTATGAACATCTAGGCTTTTCTGCTACTAGTTAGGAATCTTGGTGTTTAACTTCAATTTAATGATTACAGATACTTATCAAAAATATAAATACATAAATTATTTACAATGTGGACCAGAATTGATTAAATGCACTGATGTATGATTTTCTTGTGATTATTCCAGCGCGTTAAAGATAGAGATTTTCCTGACATTTCACTAGAAGATCCGTCTTAATTAGCTTCTAATTAACTAATCCATTACGTAGTACAAGCAGAAATAAAATATTGTGGAATTGTTCCTAATTGTATAACTAGGTCAAGATATTATTTTTCCAAAGATTTTTACAGCTTCAAACCCATTGATATAGCACGTGAAACTTGAATCAAAATATTGTTTGCGTATTTCTGTGTTTAAGGTAGGAGCTTTACAAATATATTTACCATATCTTTACACAACAAAGAAGGTGTTTACAATATTAGATCTGTTTTATAAAAAAATGAACGTTTTTTAGCCTAATTAGCAGCTGAACAGGAAAAGATATAGAGTTATCTAGTAGGCCCATTTGAATATAAGGTGACATTTTTATAAAAACAAAACTAATTCAGCACTGCAGTCAATTTGAAGCACCTGTTTGATTGTAGCTTTAAAGGGACACAGTTTAAGTTAGTGCATTTAGTTGATCGTGTGAGGTGTAAGGGACTTCCGTCAGAAAATCTAGACGCATCGTTAAAGTGTATAAAATGACGGTCAGCCGTAGTAATTATTGTTCTAAAATTTGAGTTACATGAAAAATGTGTAAAAAGGTCCAAGATTGTAACAAGTTTGAATCATTTATTATTAATGTCACATTTGTTTTGGCATGGCAAACTCATCGATTTATTATTTTTTTAGCATTCTAATTGATCGGAGTACTTGTGTTGTAAAGGAAATACATTCTATGCGATTCTTCATCTCGACTAATTACGGCTTTGTATTTAACTCTCACTAGAAGTATTGGTTTGATAGAGGCCCAGTATAGGATTGTGGTATGTTAGTCATGAAGCGTATTATTCGAATGGGCGCCAGTGAAGCGTATTTTTCTAATTTATATCTGACTCTAGACGTTGGGCGCTAGTGAAACGAAGTCTTCCGACATAACTAGAGGTCTATTCCTTGGGTAGAGCTATGAGAAATGGGGGGGTAAGTCGAAATCTGTTTGTATGTCAAACTTAATCTCAGATAAATAGGCGCCACCAAGTCCGGACTTATTCACGATAATGGCATGGCATATTTCTAAGGGCGGACGTGGAGACCCAAAGAAAGAAAGATCGCCTTCGATGACAAAAACCTGTTTTAATAAAATAAGACGCTGTTCCTGTAAGAAATTATAATAGTTAGGTTAATAAAAAAAGGTGGAACACTATTTGTGTCCCGCAAATATACATAACGAAATAGTGAAAAGGTATTTTCTATATAAAGTTGGCTTCAAAATTCTACTCTTAAAGATCTTAGCTTTCTGTGGTTAGGTTTGATCATATTTGATCAAAATAAAAAACTTTAATCTTGAACCAATAATTTACTAAAAAGAATCTCTTTTAAAATAAAATGCAATGCAACAAAATTTAATAAATAATTGAATTACTTCGTGAATTTTAAATTAAGGTTTACCAAAATTATTCATAATCAAACATTTTACAGTATATTGTAAACTTGCTACACAAAGATACTCCAACCCGTGCAGATATGTTTAGGCAGGTTACATTAAAAACGTTACTATTCAAGTTTTCCTTTCTAAGTTAAATGTACTAGTTTTAGTTCCCAAAAAAATGATCACAAAAATATTCTTATTTACATAAGATGTGCTAAAGCTGTTGGAAGCATTTGCTTTCAAGAACGCATCTGTCAGCAGTATACTACAGAAAAATAAGTGACGTCAGTAACACCTGTTGTTGTAACTAACGGTTTCTTAGAACATCAAATTAGTGAATTTTTAATTTTGACACTGGAAATTCCAGCTCAGCAATAGTTGAAACATATATCATATTCATGCTTTTACACATAAGAACAAATTAGCGTGTTTCTAATTTGAAACACGAAAAATTACTTAAAGCTAACTACGAACCAAAAACTGCTTTTCTCGCCTAGATGAGGTACTTGTTACATCATGCGATGTTTACTGCAAGTACTATGAACCCAGCTCATCCTAGACAGCTTCTACCACATGGAGTTGTTCCAGGTGTAGAAATAAATACGGTCACAATACATTCGTTAGCTGCTGCAATATGTTGAATCACGCTGCCTTACCAAAGTAGCATCTTTACGCTGTGTAACAAAGTGGTTTTAACAAAAGGGATTGAATTTCCTATCTTCTAAGTTGCATTTTACACGGCGTAAAACAAAGTGGTTTTAACAAAAGGGATTGAATTTCTTATCTTCTAAGTTGCATTGTTCATGTCGTTCGTGCGCTAAATAAAATATCTCAATTAAACAAATTAATAACGTTCATCTGATACCAACCGCTATTCAAAGATGTGTCGACTCCACAAAATTTATACGCAAATTGCCGGCCTGAAGTTTTTGGTACATCTTATCTCTTCCTCCACGTATGGCCGACTGATTATCAAACTCGCTCGGGCGACCGGAGCGTCCGAGGGGCAGGCTGTCAAACCGAGACACGCCTGCGAATAGCTGTAGAAGACACAGATATTCAACCACCAATAGAATAACAAATAAAGATGCTGCTCTACGTATTACCTTAGTTGTTAAATGTATTTTACCATTATTTTAATAAAAGTGTTTTATTATTCTCGCACTTTGATGAAGGGATTTATTAATCACAAATAAAATTGTTACACTACCTATCTTTTTTTTTTATTCTAACAAAGAAAAAAATTTTAAGTAAAACAAATACAAAAGATTTTTTTTTTTAAATATACTAGCCTCTTCCACATTCTTAATTATCATTACGAATTCTTAGGAACCTATTAAAACGAGGGGGACAAATATCTACAAATTTGAGTGTGTCGGTAACTACGTGTACCTAACGTCCATAGGGAGACCAAATCGGGGAGTCACAATCGGTGTAGGTCAAAATTGGGAGGGGTCAAATTTAAAAGTCAAACACTCCACGGGACAAAAAAAATTAATCAAAATCTAAATTCAAAGTAACCCTTTAACTAGAGTTTTCTTACTCCTACCAAGGCTAGTATTTACTAACTATAACCAACATATTACAAATTATCTTAATTTCCACAAATAAAAACTCCACTTCCTGGAGCTCAAGCGGCTCTATCTACAAAAAAGAAACGCTACATCATCAAAATAGCATAACTATTCAAAGTATTAGCACTATAAAGTGATAATCAAAAAGGTAACCTAACTAATAGGTCTAAATTCAAAATACTATTATCACAAAGGGATAATCAAAACTAAGGTAACCTGAACAAAAGGTTACTTACAAAATTCGAATACAAAATATTATTATCACAAGGTGATAATCAAAACTAAGGTAACCTGACCATAAGGTTACTTACAAATTTCAAATACAAAATATTATTATCACAAGGTGATAATCAAAACAAAGGTAACCTAACCAAAAGATTACTTACAAAGATTGAATTCACAAACGAACCAGTTAGGACTGTAATATCCTACACCCTACTGATTATCCTATCACTAATTTTCAAACAACACATCTTATTAGTGATGGATCAAATGGTGAGGTTCACCATGCAAACCTCTGACCTTATCAAACAAAAATTTCTGAAAGGTCAGAAATAAGGGAAAGAATAAATCAATATTCTCTCTACCTGAATGTGTAGAAATCAGGACTAGCAACTTAAATAGTCCACTTATTTCTACATCCTAAAGATATCTGTCAAAGACATCTTCTAACAACATCTTCAAATAACGCGCGACTAAACCAACCAGTATGCACACTAATGCACACCTCAAAACTACTACAAAAATCCTTAACCACTTGCTTCAATTATCAAACAAAATTTTCAAAAAAATTAGTTACTAAATGGCAGTCTCCATTTAGTATTAGTGAAACGATACTAAATCAAAAATCGGAACAAAACGAAGCAAACAACTATTGTTCTGCTTAACATCAAAGGAATGACTAGACTGGAACTAATCGTCAGGATCATCATTTTCATTTGGATACGATGCTTCAACGGGTTTCAAGTCCTTAACATGCCATTTTCCGGCTTTTGTTCCATCTTCATTCTCTAATTCATACACTAAATTGGAATGTTTTTTTCGAACTCTACACAAAACGAACTTTGGAGCTAACTTAGCGAAGAATTTATCACCAGCACTTGAAAGTACCTTATTGGTTCTCCAAACGCTTTCTCCGACTTGGAATGAAATGTCTCTTCTTCTAAGATTGTAGCGTTTACTCGAACGTTGATAAGCTACATGTAAGTTTTCACGGACATTTCCAAAAATATCAAACAAAGGTTGACGATCCAAAACATAAGAAGGTCTACTACTTGAAACAACATCAACATCCTCACCAGGTTTAAAATTATCACTATAAGCTTTTCCACTTAAGGGTACCTGATGACCAAAGACTAAAAAATTTGGAGAATAGTTGGTGGATTCGTGTTTTGCTGAATTAATTGCGTACTGAGTTTTTGATATCTCACTATCCCACGTATCATGTTCTTCTACGTACGAACGAATTGCAGTACCAACTGTCTTATTAATTCTTTCCACAAAATTGCATTGAGGAGCATAAACAGCATTGTACCAAATCTTTTGGATTTCGTACCTTGCACACAAAGCTTTAAAAACACGTCCAACCAATTGTGGACCATTATCACAAATAACAAATTGTGGTACTCCGTAGACAAGAAATACTTTTTCTTCCAAAAACTTCTCAATCAAATGTGCCGTGGCACTACGCAAAGGTTGTAAAATCGAATACTTCGAAAACCAGTCACCAACAACTAAAAGCCATTTATGTCCGCGTTTGGAACGAGGGAACGGACCCATCAAATCTAAAGCAATGGTTTGGAACGGAAGTCCAACCTCTTTTTCTTTTCCCATCATGCCAAGGGGACCTTTATTGGGTGGTTTTTGAGCACCACAAATCAAACACTTCCTACAAAATTTACGTACATCAAAGATCATCTTTGGCCAATAATATAGTTCTTGGACACGAGACAACGTTTTCAAAGAACCAAAATGTCCTGCTGTAGGGGGGTCATGACATGATTTAATGACGTCTTTACGCTGAGATCTCGGTACTAAGTGCTTCCACTCTACAATATTCGCCGAATGCGGTAATTTGGAAGGAATAAACTTAAAAATGAACCCATCTTCCACTTTCCATTGTGGGTAGCTCTTGGGTGACAACAAAATTTTCTATCTCAAAGATTCATACCACAAGTCTACATTGTCAAGTTTGATCTCTACTAAATTAACTTCTGGATTTTCTAAAGGAACGCCACGACTAAGACAATCTGGAACTATATTAAATTTCCCTTTCCTATGTACCAAATTAAATGAATGTTGCCTTAATCGAACTGACCATCTGGCAAGTTTTCCTGTAGGATTCTGAAGATTACTCAACCAAAGTAACGAAAAATGATCAGTGACAACTGTGAATCGAACTCCTTCCACCCACGGACGAAATTTCTCAATTGCAAAACTAACTGCTAAACACTCTCTTTCTGTGGTGGAATAATTACGCTCTGTACGGCTCAGGGTTTTACTTGCGTACGAAATTACACGCTCTTCTCCTTTTATATTTTGAATCAAAACAGCTCCTAACCCAGTGTTACTGGCGTCACACTCAACAATAAAGGGTGCCGAATAATCTGGCTGTGAAACACAAACGAGTTTTCTGCTTCCGCGCTCCAATTTACAGTTTGACCTTTTTTCTTTTTCTTAATGAGATCGATGATAGGCGAAACTAATGACGAAAAATTCTTTATAAAGCGACGATACCAACTGCACATTCCTATAAACCTCTTAATTTCCGTCGTGGTTTTCGGTCGAGGGAAGTTAACCATCGCCGATACTTTATCGGGATCTGTACGAAGTGAATTTGAACCTACTATATAACCCAAAAATTTAAGTGTTTTTTTGAAAAATTCACATTTTCCTATATTTATGGTAAGGTTAGCTTCTTTTAGACGTTGCTTAACCTCTGACAATAACTTCAGATGTTCTTCAAAAGATGACGAACATAGTATTATGTCGTCCAAATAGCAAAATACATGGGGTTCAAAACGTAGACCTAAAATCGCATCTACTAAACGCTGTTGCGTCTGCGCAGCATTTTTCAACCCAAATGGCATGCATGTAAATCTATATTGTCCTCGCGAAATAACACTGAAAGCAGTCTTATCCTTAGATGACTCACTAAGAGGGACTTTCCAAAACGATTTTCTGAAATCAAGTGACGAAATATAGTTCGCACCTCTCAACATATTAAGGATTCTATCTACATTCGCAAGGGGGTACGAATCGTGAACAGTTAAGTCGTTCAGGGTTCTACCATCAAAACAGAAACAATATTCTCCATCTGCTTTCTTAATCAACAAAACTGGAGAGGACCACGGACTAGTACACGGTTCTATAACTTTAAGTCTAAGCATGTCGTCCAACTCATCATTCAATATCTTACTCATATATGGTGACATCACATATGGTTTCTTATGGAAGGGCTTGGCATTACCTGTATCTATATCCATTTCGATTAGGTTAGTACGTCCCAACCTATCGTCGCTGCTAATTTCATTGAACGAATTTATAATCTCTTGTGCTTGCACACACTGAGCATCCGAAAGGTCATGCAAATCAAATAAGTACTCATTAGTGTTCAAAGGGATAGAAGATGAACCTAAATACACAATATTGTTCTCTATGTTACTCTGAATAAACCAATTATTGTTTCTAAAATCGGCAACTACACCAAATAATTTTGCAAAGTCACTACCGAATATAAAGGCATGAGATAGGGACGGGACCACTAATGCATTAAGAATACAACAATCATTACCTACACAAATTGGTAAATCAACAGAACCTAAAACAGACTTTATTGAACCATCAGCTGTAGTAATACCTGTTTTTGCTGAACTAAAAATTTTTAAGTCTAATTTTCTGATTATCGAAAGAGCTAAGGATCCTACCACTGAGGTAGTGCATCCTGAATCTAGAAGACCGGTAATGTCTCTATCAAGTAACTTCACCATAATGTAAGGTCGATTATCACACTGCTTTTCAATGAACAAAGTATTATTCTTAGGCTTCGTAGAGTCCTGACAAAAATTTTTTACAACTGTAAGCCATCTCGACCAATCGTCTTTACAAAAATATTTTTCTTGTTTACAAATCATAACCGTAGCCTTATGACGCGGAACAGAATGCCGACTACTATGCACCTGCCGCCTTACTGGTTTTTTAAACATTGTGGACATGACGTTGCCTTAACGCCTTTTCGACCACATCCAAAACAAAAAATCTTCTTGGTTGCTCTACACTCTATAAACCAATGTCCACTACGGGAGCAATTCCAACAAACAAAATTATTTCTCTTATCGGGACTAAAAGAATTAAAAACTGAAGACTCCAAAGTACTCTTATCCGCTACTGTTGCTTGAGGATTAACTAATTTATTTTGAAACACCCTACTCTTAACAGCACAAATTTTTTCATTCAACACGGGATGTTTGGTCTCAAATGGATGCTTAGAAGGACTACAAGTCCTGTTAGGCTTACTAGAAGATGCAGAAACCAGGTTTAGTTTCATCAAAGAAGCTTCTTCTAACTTTTTGCACAAATTTACTAAGGTAGATACATCTTGAATGTCCGACAATGCAAGTGTGATTTATATATTTACCTACCGCGTGAGGGTATCCAATTAACAATAAATAATAAATAACAGGACCTCTAACACTATCGTACCCTCACGTTTCGGGACGTTGCCTCGCAAGCTGCAGCAGTCGGTGAAGGGGTTCATTAAACAAACACACTGAGACGAAAATTCGATTGTTTTATTGAATGAGCTACTAACTAAAACTTCAACTAATTACATATGCATAACAAAATATAAAGTAATTACCTTATGTACAAAAGGGCGCCACCATGGGAATTAAACGGCCCATGGACCATTCGCGGTAATAGCTCTCGTCGCACTTTGTTCGTGGGCGATGAACCAAAATGGCAGAACAGAAAATAAGTCACTTATAGTCTCCGGCTAGCACAAACACAACTTAACTAAACTTAACTAACAAACATATTTTTGAATAGATACAGTTCTAGGTGTACACACCCAATAACAAAAATTTATTAATGCTACCCTAGTCTAACTAACTTGCATAGTGCGACGACCCTTTAACCACGGGGTCATCTACACCATCTAAAAATACGACCTTCTCAAGGGTCAAATAGTACCGTAACTTGACTTCGGACCTGAGCTTTGCATTCTCAGGTAGTCTCGTGGATTATTGATTAACGGCCTCTGACACCGTCGAAACACAATATAATAGAAGACCCTTCTAAAACGATGCGGTCTCCAAAGCAATAATCAAACGGATCAATTTACTTGAACTGGGCATTCACCCGGAATTGTATTTTATGGAAGTCGACATATACTGTTTTTAAACAAATAACGGACTTATGCTGCATAACACAGCCTTGAGTTTATAGTAATATCACATATACTAATTACTTACTCAGAGAAATAATTAACTTAAAACATAACGGCACGCACTGGACTTCAAAGAAATAAAATACTTCACTCAATCGGGCAACTAACAACCCTTTAACCTCTAACGCGTCTGAAATAAACAACCCCATTCCCACCGGCTGGCATCCTTATATACATTTCAGTTAATTGAAAAGTAACCCCTTTCTTGGCGCTCTTACTCGGCTTAGGATGCGCCGGTCGTAAATCTTTAAAATTAATTAAAACTGCCAATGCCTAAGATAACCACACGCGTAGCTCTCAGAATTGATTTTAGTTGAGTGCTCAGCTAATTGAAAAATTGCTTCAGACCACCCTGACATAAATAGGATCCTAAAGCATGATTGACATCTAATCATAGATATGGACTAATCTGACATGTTTAGTACCCTTAAAGTAAGTGCCTTTAGAAAAATTGATTAACTCTTGGATTAGATCTTTCTGGGAACTTCGCTGAGAAGCCACTTGGGTGATCCTGCAGCCGCTACAATTCTAATAATTAGCATGCTAAAATTAAACTAGAAACTAACTATTTTTAGGAATACTAGAACTATTAGAGCTTATTAAAACAGTATGTTACACAAGTGCTGAAATATATTCAGGAATCAAATTTCTTCTTATCATCTTAACTTTAGTGACTTCTGCTGGCTCGTTAGTCAGTCTACTAAACAAAGTTTGCATATGCGCAACAAATAAAATAATCCTTTCGTCTTTACCTTGACGACGATGTCTGATTTTTTCCCAAATGTTATCATCTGAAAAACCGGGTAGAAAATCTTCCTTTAGACGTTCTAATAAAGAGTTCCAATCTCTCAATGAATTTTTTGCTGTTCTAAACCAAATTAAAGCGTCTCCCACAAAAAGTTCACACGCTGATCCAAATAAATCAGCTTCGGATACCTTACGAGATTGTGCTAAATCACTAACTTTATCTAAAAATGAATATAGTTGTTTGGGATCTCCTGAGAATTTTACGGGCCATGAACCTATAGGTAAAGAAGGTGTTATGTACGAAATCGAATGGGTAGGCGCACTAGCAACTGAAGGAGATACTACAACAGACCGATCAAAATAGGTGGACTTTGTACTTTTATTGATTTTATCGTATAACTCAGCTTCAAGGGTTAGTATGGTTGCTACGGTCTCATTTCTGAACTTAATTGCTTCCTCGGAATTTATTGAAGGAATCTTCATACGCTTAACTCGCCCAGAAAGGTGGATTAACCTTGAACAAGCTCTCCTAAAAATTGAATCTGATGAATCACCTTCAAATTCGGACAAAACATTTCGAACTGACTCAACTGAAACAGAAATCTCTTTACTTTCCGTTGCAAAATCTTCTTCATAACACGAAAGATCAATCAAACAAGCAGGCTTATCTACTTCTTTAGCTAACAATCTTCCTAAAATTTTCCTTTTCTCCAAAACTGGTCTCTCACTCACTACTCCTCTAATTTTCAGTTCATACTCCAGTTCTTCTTTAAGTAGACAAACAATTTGGAATTTTTCCGACATGATTACAAAAGCCTAATGGAATCAAACTGATAAATCTAAATGATTTGAACCTTAAAAAAATTGTCAAAACAAATTCGGGCAACCAAAGGTAAAAGTCAAAACGTATATCTGGTAAAATAGATTTCTGCCAAAACAATATCAAAAAAAATTATATTGGGTCAAAACAGGATGAAACTTAAAAATAAATTTGATTAAGTTAATTAATTGACTGTATGGGGGTTAACGTCTCAACCAAACTTTTAAACAAACAAATCTTAATGTCAAATAAACTTTGAGCAAACAAATTTCGAAGCAAAATAATTTTTGAACAAACAAATTTCGAAGCAAAATAATTTTTGAACAAACAAATTTCGAAGCAAAATAATTTTTGAACAAACAAATTTCGAAGCCCCACGTTGGGCGCTAGTGAAGCGTATTATTCAAATGGGCGCTAGTGAAGCGTATTCTTCTAATTTATATCTGACTCTAGACGTTGGGCGCTAGTGAAACGAAGTCTTCCGACATAACTAGGGGTCTATTCCTTGGGTAGAGCTATGAGAAATGGGGGGGTAAATCGAAATCTGTTTGTATGTCAAACTTAATCTCAGATAAATAGGCGCCACCAAGTCCGGACTTATTCACGATAATGGCATGGCATATTTCTAAGGGCGGACGTGGAGACCCAAAGAAAGAAAGATCGCCTTCGATGACAAAAACCTGTCTTAATAAAATAAGACGCTGTTCCTGTAAGAAATTATAATAGTTAGGTTAATAAAAAAAGGTGGAACACTATTTGTGTCCCGCAAATATACAAAACGAAATAGTGAAAAGGCATTTTCTATATAAAGTTGGCTTCAAAATTCTAATCTTAAAGATCTTAGCTTTCTGTGGTTAGGTTTGATCATATTTGATCAAAATAAAAAACTTTAATCTTGAACCAATAATTTACTAAAAAGAATCTCGTTTAAAATAAAATGCAATGCAACAAAATTTAATAAATAATTGAATTACTTCGTGAATTTTAAATTAAGGTTTACCAAAATTATTCATAATCAAACATTTTACAGTATATTGTAAACTTGCTACACAAAGATACTCCAACCCGTGCAGATCTGTTCAGGCAGGTTACATTAAAAACGTTACTATTCAAGTTTTCCTTTTTAAGTTAAATGTACTAGGTTTAGTTCCCAAAAAAATGATCACAAAAATATTCTTATTTACATAAGATGTGCTAAAGCTGTTGGAAGCATTTGCTTTCAAGAACGCATCTGTCAGCAGTATACTACAGAAAAATAAGTGACGTCAGTAACACCTGTTGTTGTAACTAACGGTTTCTTAGAACATCAAATTAGTGAATTTTAATTTTGACACTGGAAATTCCAGCTCAGCAATAGTTGAAACATATATCATATTCGTGCTTTTACACATAAGAACAAATTAGCGTGTTTCTAATTTGAAACACGAAAATTACTTAAAGCTAACTACGAACCAAAACTGCTTTTCTCGCCTAGATGAGGTACTTGTTACATCATCGATGTTTACTGCATGTAGTATGAACCCAGCTCATCCTAGACAGCTTCTACCACATGGAGTTGTTCCAGGTGTAGAATTAAATACGGTCACAATACATTCGTTAGCTGCTGCAATATGTTGAATCTCGCTGCCTTACCAAAGTAGCATCTTTACGCTGTGTAACAAAGTGGTTTTAACAATAGGGATTGAATTTCCTATCTTCTAAGTTGCATTTTACACGGCGTAAAGCAAAGTGGTTTTAACAAAAGGGATTGAATTTCCTATCTTCTAAGTTGCATTTTACACGTCGTAAAACAAAGTGGTTTTAACAAAAGGGATTGAATTTCCTATCTTCTAAGTTGCATTGTTCATGTCGTTCGTGCGCTAAATAAAATATCTCAATTAAACAAATTAATAACGTTCATCTGATACCAACCGCTATTCAAAGATGTGTCGACTCCACAAAATTTATACGCAAATTGCCGACCTGAAGTTTCTGGTACATCTTATCTCTTCCTCCACGTATGGCCGACTGATTATCAAACTCGCTCGGGCGACCGGAGCGTCCGAGGAGGGGGCTGTCAAACCAAGACACGCCAGCGAATAGCTGTAGAAGACACAGATATTCAACCACCAATAGAATAACAAATAAAGATGCTCCTCTACGTATTACCTTAGTTGTTAAATGTATTTTACCATTATTTTAATAAAAGTGTTTTATTATTCTCGCACTTTGATGAAGGGATTTATTAATCACAAATAAAATTGTTACACTCACAGTCAGCAATCTATAATTTTGACATATTACATTTTAACGACTTCATCGGCATGCGTGGAATAGATCATTTTCAGCAATATTTTGGAAAATATTTTGTTAGTAGTTCATGGCTTGTAGTCAGGACGCCTCTTTATGCAATTATTTACGAAGATTTTGGTGGAACTTTTAGTGGGATACAAAATTGATGTGGTGCTTACAGTTTACAGTTTAGAACTCTTCTTCTTCTACATCTGAGCGTCAACACAGGTAAATGATTTAAGAATTTTTACTTCTGTATATAATAATTTTACAAGTGTCGGATTTTGGGACGATCTCTCCAATACCTTATTAAGTTTAATACGGAGCATAGTAAAAATAACCAATGTCTTCAACGGATAAATGTTGTTGTAAGTGAAATCATCTACCACATTTCGACGCCATTTCGTATTCAACCCCAGAATTGTTGCGTTTAAATCATGGGCGATTTCAACCGTTGGGCAATTCCTGTTCCAGTTTGAAACACTTGCTGTTTCTAGTTGGGATTTCACTTCTGACCAATTTTCTGATCACCTTTTAGCTATTTGATATTTGCGGCTGACCTATTGCGAAATTGTTGTTCAAGTTTGAGCTATTTAAAATTTGCAGTTTATCTTGTGGGCAATTTTCAAGGGTAGCTGACTGGGCATTTTGAGTTGTCATCTTCACAGGACTATCAACGAATCCCAAATAAGTCAATTGTTACCAAAATATTGTCCGTAGATATAAGTAAATTATTAGTTTATACGTGTGCAAAGTCTTAGTTTGCGATGTTTTATTAGAAGTAGAGTAATTATAAGGTACAATTAAGTAGGTTGCTTGTTTCTTTCATTTCAGCACTTTTCAGAAAGAACTAGAAATAGAGGTTCATGCGTGTGTATTGTTTTAGTTTGGTTATGCTTAACTGGAAATTAGGGTAATTATAATGTACGATCAAGTAGGTTAGTTGCCTTGTTACGGCAGCCCGTGCAGACAAGCAAGAACACCACGAAAGCAAAGAAAGTAAAGAAAGCAGCCCGCATTGAGTACCATAACACAAAAGGGAAACAAAGAAATATAAAAATTTGTAAGAACTTACCGTGCTAGCCAAAACGTTGTAGAGTGGGGTGTTTCACACAGAAAGAAATGGATTTATTACAAACCTTTAGTTAACATACATGATATCAAAAGAATATTTACAAAAACCTCTAAGAAAGCAACATGATACCAAAACGAACGTCTACGTAACTTCATGTTACAACATGATATAAAAGAAATGATCAACTTGCATATAATAACATTCCTGCATAAAATTTAAACAAATATCAATTAGGGATTATTTCCTAGTCACATAAAATCTTGAAATATAAATAACTGGTGCAAGTACGCTTGCATAAAGTTCTCAGTGCTAAATAAATACAAGAAAAGAATTAGACATAATATGTACACTGATACAAAGCTGTTTACGTACTGCTTACCGAAATCCATTTCGCGACAACACCTAAAAGCAGTAGAGTAACCTTAACTGAAGGTAAGTTTGATGGATAACCAAATGCTAAACTTACCTCGGTTTATAATTAATAAACAAGTTGTTGAGGTAAACATTTCCGAAACCTTAAAATCTAAAGCAAGTAAATTTTTCAAATTGCTTCGATGCGAGCTGATGTTTATCTTAATTGTGACTTGAAACGAATCACGTAGTAATATTTTGTACTAATATTTGATAGTTAATTTAGAACCGGAGTCCATAATTTATCATGTTGTAACCACGTGCAGAAACTAGAACGCAGGCGTGGTTATCAACCACACAAAAGTAACTAATTTTCTATAAAGTATCAACAAAAGAACAAGGTATTCCTACCGTATGTCAATTTGTATGTCAAAGAAAGTAGCGACATTCCGAGGAGACCATTCAGTTATCTGTAGTATATACCCATCGTACATTGCCAATCTGCATTTAGTACCATCGTAGCAGATCTAAAAATGCCTATTTACTCACAACTGTTAACAGACCGGTCACTTATACACAACAATTTCATTAATTTACTTGTTACAGAACATCGACTATTTCTGATTTTATTTACACGAAACAAAGTAATGGCTCTTAAAAGAAGGCATTCTAGGTAACTCGTAATATCACCATTTTTAGGACTTTTCTAATGAATGGACTCGGCATAGTAACCCTCTCTTGCGCCGCGTAACTTGTGTATATTGGTTTAGACAATTTACTAAATAGTATCGTGTTTTCCCTACAAATACATTTCATATCGGTCAAACAACAACATGGACGGTATTTTTAAAAGTACCACCTGCAGCTAGGCGAAAATAACTGAGCGAATGGGGTTGATACGGCACGAATCATATCTGCTTGAAAAGCCCAGCCTGGTATTATCAAAACCATGTCTGTTCAATCTGTTACGCATATCTGCAACCAACTTTGCGCAATTATACAGTTACGTTTACAACTGGTGGCTTGCATCATACATGAATCCATAGAAATATATTGTTTCGATTAATAATGCCTTGAATAGATAACCAAGTGGAAAATTTCCATTGTTCCAAATCTGTGTTCGTAAACAAATATTTGATAAACGGGATACCACGTTTTAACGTGATAGTAGTATGTATCTCTGAACTCTGTATATATCTGTTTACTTAGTATTTCAGTTCCTACTTGGTTCCACAAGCAACCATGAAGCCTTCCGAAGATTTCTGAAGACTTCCGAAGTGCTTAAAGGTGCATAAACTGTTCATTTTTTACTTTATACTTGTATATTTGTGTACTTATGAACTTTCTCTTATTTTTTTGCTTGTCAACATTAAACATGACAGAGCTAAGTCTACATACTTTCAGACGCCGCCCACGCCAACGATTACACCCATTTATACAAATATGGTATTGCTCAACCTGCTTTAGTTGTAGAATCTGTATACCAATTTTATAGAGTACATTTGTTGCTTGTGTTTACTTGCAGTCTATAGAACAAAGACGTGAATTGTTAATTTTGTGCTATGAGTTGGATGAAAATAAATTATTTTGTTGGTGGTAGCATACCCAAAACGATTTACGACATCAGTAATACCTTCACTTTATATTTTGAAAGCCTCTAGCGAGTGTCACCTTTCGATCAAGCGAACTTAATTAATTTTTCCAAAGCTAAACTAATTGCATTACACCTTCAATACGAATTCGTGCTATTTATATCGATTCCCGGTTTCTTTGAGCAATTTGTCTCAAATTAACGATCTATTTCTTTCAGCATGGATAGTTTTACTCAATTATAATTAGTAAATTTTTGGAAATCACGAGGACACAGTGCGCTCGATTTTAAAAACTACTGGCGTAAAATTGCTTCGCGAAAGATACAAAAGTATTAGCTGATTAAGGTACTGAATTCATTAACATACATATCGCAATTAAGCTTGCTCGCAGCTTCAGTTAATAATTATACAAATACTACGCAAACATGGAGCAGCATTTTGTTTAAATGAGTTTTAAATGGCTAATTATTACTAATTACATCTATTAATTTATGGAGACTAATAATTAATGCCGGCTTTTATATTTTAAATAGGATCTTACAACTGTGCAAATTTAGACTTCTGTAGTACAACAAACCAGTGTATAAACGGGCACTCTTAAAAAATATTTATCAAGTTCACAATTCTCATATAACTGTAAAAGATTAAGATTGTTTAGAGCGAAAACGGAATATGCATAAAGCTTCATTCCAAAATAAGATTCTTACACTTATGCTTCCTAAGAATCATTGCACAAGCATAGTTCTGAATGAATTAAAACAAGAGGTATGTACAGTGTGTATGTAAATAACTATGTGAAACTACAGGGCTGTTTGCACAACTGTGACGTTACAGTACAATGCAAAATCTTATAAAAACTTTATTGTGACCTCTCCGCTTTAAGAGGGTACAAAGTAAGAAATGCATAGAGGGTGAAAAAGAGAAAGGAGAGAAGAAGCGTGTGCGAGAGCGAGAGCGTGAGCGAGAGCGAGAGCGATAGCGAGAGCGACAGCGAGAGCGAGCGCGACAGCGAGAGGATATATTATGAAAAGGAAGAGAGAGGGGAAATATAGGAATATTTTAGGTGTCATGCGTACATCACCCGATTTGAAAGACTATTCAGTTATATAAATTGATAACCACCTTTCCCGCAAACTGATTAATCATCAACTATTTTGAATATCGCAGGCCACAGGACTTCTTTTTATGCAATTGCGTGAGCTTGAATTATATACTACAAAGGCGAAACGACCCGGCTGCTTACTACAAGGACACTTTTTAGCTGAGCACTGCCGTTCGATACATAAATAGTGCCCACTCAGTTGTTCTCGCAATCGTTCTAATATCGCTGCACTATTTCCGGGTTTACTCTGTTATGTCGTAGTTATTATAAATCTTACTCTATGACATCCATTTCTGTTCCGACGATGATTTACTAAGTCTGGCTTTGGCAGAATTTACATATAATATTAGGCTATTCTTTGATTTGCGCTATCAAATGTATATCTGAGAGTGCGTGCTCTAATGGTAAAGTTTCTCTGACGCCAGATACCCTGTAAGTGGTCTACAAATTAGGAATAGGTTAATATTATATAAAAATCGTTCGCAAAGCTATTTTAAACTGTATGTTTTGTTAATATCAACTTAATAGCTATAATTTATCTATAAAAGCACCATAAAATATTTACTATGTTGTTTGGATCTTTCTGCGCATGGTAGACCATTCTATGTGTGTCTGACTAAAGCTGGGTTTACGGCGCTTGCGGCATAATTCCAATTCAACGTCAAAAGCTCAGCGAATAGGCTATGAGGTAAGTGTTACCTTGCGTGCTACCTTGCGCCCCAATAACATTACAATAATTAAACTCAGTTGTTAACAACAGCATCATGGATATAAAGGTACTAGAAAAATGACTTGGGGTTTAAACTGGCGGTTGGCCATCTTTATACGACAGGTACCACAATGCGGGAGTGTATCGGCATAGGATGATTCTAATCCCTGCTTACAAACCAGGCTGTCATCTGGTCAAAATGTCAGGTATATATAGTGTAAAGAAAGCGCTGCCTGGTGGCTATAAAGAACTGTCGTACCTCACCCCTAGGCTTTATATTGCAATATGCTATTGTGATTAACTGCAGTAAGTTATTTAGTAATGTGACAATTTGGGCATATATGGGGCAGTTTGTTCATAGGCTAGAGCAGCATTAGGCGCAATGAGCCTATATTATATAAGACCCGAAAACATAGCAGTGCCTATTTATTATCCATATAATACTAATTTTTGTGTTTTTAGTTGTATCGCAAGTTCCCCAGACGTAACTGTGTTCCATTCCTCTAGGAGTATCTCTACTGGGGGCGACGTTTTATTAGCGACCTGTGAGCATGCGCTCTAATTTACCTGTATACGATCATCTGGCCATTTATAAGTGGTTTCATCCCATTTTCTTTTTCCGCGGTTGCGAAAACATTTGTCTGCATGTATGCTAAGTATGCTAAGTATGCTAAGTATGCTCATGTAAGAAACCCCCAAAGATACCCTTAATGTTGACTAAAATACCTGACAAACCCTTTCAGAAATTACATGCCGATACTCTAGTAGTAGAAGCACAAAGTTATTTGACAATTGTAGACGCATTTACAAAAATAGGCCAATCAATACCAATCACCTCTAAAAATAGTACTGACTTAACACGAGGATTTTTACAATATTTTGCATTTTATGGAACGCCCAAAACAATAACGTTAGATAACGACAGCGAATTTGAAAATGAAACAATACGAAACACTTTGGAATTACACAAAATAGAAATTTATTTTATAACTGAAAACCACCCTGAATCCAACGGACTAATCGAGAGACTACATTCAACCCTACTAGAACAAATCAGATTATTAAGAATAACATACAAGAAAGAACACATAACTAATTTAATGACATACGCATTAATCGCCTATAATAACACAATTCATTCATCAACCAATTTTACACCATTAGAATTAACCTTAGGACATCCAGATTTACGCAACCCTTGTGACATGCATTAAAACAAAGAAGTTTATCAGCAATACACCAATGATCATAAAGAAAAACTAAAAATAACTTACGACAAAGTAAAGGATAAATTAGATAACAACAACGAGCGCATTACCACAACCCGTAATAAAAACACAGACGTAAACAAATTTTCAATAAGGCAAACCGTGTACGAGAAAATTTCTAAAGCAAACGACACAAAACAGCACCCAGAAATTTAGGCCCTTTTAAGATTTAAAGAATATCGAACAAAAATATAGCCATAGTAGACAACGGCAAAATAACGAAATATATCCACTTGAAAAATTTAAGACACTCTGTACTTTCAGATGGGCAATCATCACCTCTACCGTCAACCTCCACCCAGGTAGAACGGACACCAAAATAGTAATTGAAAACTAAAACGATATCAAAACCATAATTAGTAACCAAATATCATTAACTCAATCAACGACTATAAAATTAAACTAAACGCTAAGAAAAGTATTTAGAAACCAAGATAGTATAGCCAACCGAATACAAACCCTTGAAAATAACATGCAAACTACCATGTTAGGCATGCGAGATTTAATTAGATTTAACACGATATACACCCAGATAATATCAACCCTTATCTTAATTTAACAAATTTTAACCACTTCAGAAAACGCAGTAACATTTGCAAAATTAAATACCCTATATTCCAGTATCATAGAACCAATTGATTTATTAAGAGAATTATTAAGAATTAAATGATATATAACCAACAGTAAATTACCTTTTGATGTAGTAGAATCAAACATTTTAATATTTGAAAAAATAGCTATAGTTAAAGGCTATGCAAAAAATAAGGACATGACATTTTTAATAGAAATCCCCATAGTAGAGATTAACAATTACAATTTTATCATTTATTTGCTTTTCCAATAAAAATGACTAGCACATACCAAGTTATTATACCCAAAACCAAATTCCTATCTTTAAATGAACTAAGATACGGTTATACGAACGAAAAATGTAATGAAGTCACACCAAATCAATATTTATGCCAATCATTGACAACAACAACCATTCAAGAAGACAGCCCCTGCGAACTACAACTATTAAAATTTTCAAATTATTACGAAAATTATAAAGTCAAACCTGTACAAATCACCAATATGAAAATCCTGAAGGTATCAGAAAATAAATGGATAGCCATTTTTCCCACAGAAGTAATGGCAACAATCCACTGCAATCAAGACGAAAACAACTTAGCATTAACCGGAAGTAAATTAATCACCCTTAAAGAAAATTGTTATTTAAAATTGAATAACGAAATAATCAGAGCCTACCAAGATCCCGTACAAACCAATAAATTAGCAAATTTACCCGAATTACAAATCAAGATGACGCAAGACAAATACGAAGAAATACTTCAAAAACCCATGCAACTCGAACATCTGGAACTAGACAACCTCAACCATGCCATGAAACTTATGGAAGATTATAAAGAACATCTAAAAACGCCCAAAGTGCACTACGATAACATTAGTGTATGGACAATTGTATTAATTATTTTGACTATTTTATTGATCATTTATGTAATTTACAAAATGTATATTAGGTATAAAAATAAAAAAAAACAGTTTTAGATTTAAGGCAACCAAGGTAAACAAAGAAACAAATGTACCATTAGAAAATATGAATTTTAAGAAATGAAATTAAATGAATTTATTAAATTAAAAATCAAGAAAAGGAAAACCCTCAATTTTTAATGTACGTCGGGAGGAGTTATATATCCCCCAATTGATGTATACATATTAAAATAGAATAATTAGGAAAATATTATAAGATGTTAAGAATACGCCAAGTGAAGTGCAACAAAGTAAATCAAGGACAATTTGTAAAGTTTATTAACGTTCATGAGAACGGATGCGCTACTTTGTATCGCAGACGATAGTGACACTGCAGAGGTCAGGTTACAGGCGGTCACCGACGGTCAGGTACCGTGATTACTTAGGAATTAATATTACAACAATGTAATTATGAATAGAGTTAAGAATAAGCAGACATGAGATCTGCAAGTTCACACAGCCATGTGAGGTGGTAGGGATATTATAAAAAGCCCGGAAGCCCCAGTCGACGACAGTTATTCAAGTGATCAGCTTTTACATTGCAGTCCACTTACTACTGAAAATAGTACCTTTATCAATGAATTTCGATTTAAATTAAAGTATAATTGTAACTTGTCAAAATTCCATATTTAATTTGTGTGAATAAAATAAATTTGTTAAGAAGTTTGGAAATGGTATTCAAAAAGGCCACTCCCAAGCCACGAACCTTAAGTGTTTTTGGGTTGCATTATCCAACTTGCTTAATAATAAATCAGCAAGTATAAAATCCCAGTTTTCGACACTAAATCCTAGGTTTATTAAAGTCCAATGATGATTAGATAAGAATCGTTTATTAGAATACCTTTCAGTGAGCGTTTTATACGCTAAATCATAATTATCAGCACACAAGAGAATGTCCTTAATTACATTTAACGCATTTAGTTTGACACTAAGGAGGAGATACTTAAACTTTTCTGTTTTAGAAATGTTGGCGTTGTGGATTAGAGCGTCGAATAAGTCCTTAAACCTAGACCAAAGTTTTAAGTCATCTCCGTCAAACGTGCTTAATTCGATTTCAGCAATTTAATGTTGGTTGGTAGATTGCCGCATGCGGAACTGTCGCATGAGTAGGCGGGTCTGGATTAATTTGTTTAACCACAGGAGGAAATAATTTCTCTTATAAAACCTGTATTTCAAAATATCCTAGATCAACCTTTAACCTTTCTTTAAATAAAACTTGCTGATTCTCTCCATTTGAAGCGTAAGAATAGCTAAATAATTTTGATTGTATTCTTGAACAATAAGATTTATTATACGACACTGTATTTTGAAAAGGGAGTGAAGCGACTCATCATTGATAGAATGCTTACCAGAATCTAAACTTGCTTCTAATCTGGTCTTGTTTAAAGCATTAGCTAATACTAATTGTTACGTTTTTAAAGGCATTATTAACAGCTTTAAATTATAAAAATGGAACGGTGATTGTAAACAATTAATTAATTCGATGCTGGAATGTTTGTAGATAAACAAAACAAAACCAACCTGTTTTATTTGAAATAGCGACCCGTTATCGCTCAATACTACGTGTAAATTCTTATCAAATATTGTAACAAACGTGTTAGCAAATTTGATTTATTTCGTATTAAAATGAATGGTAATTATTTGCTGAGAAATACTTAAATTCAAATTACAATAAATGAAAATGTACGTTATCATTCATAAATGTAATCACGAATACAAATTGTAATCAACTAGTTATAAGCGAATAAATGACTAATATTCCATAAAACCAGTTCTGATCCGTGAGGTGGAACAAGACGTATCGGCGGGTAGGTTTGAAACGAAGGGTTTAGTACTAGTTCGGTATAACAAAGAATGGATGAATACGCTTAATATTATTGTAAGTTTCAATAACGACATCCACAATTGCTACTTACATTTGTTTCCGACTGGTTTCGATGTGCTTGGATATGTTGACACGGTCTAACATATCGGAGCTGTACATGTTGTCTGGAAATGCAGGATTCCAAAAGCGCGCAGAATACAACAATAATGTATCGTAAAAGATTAGTTCACCTTGCTTGGTTGACGGTTGAGATTCGAATTCCTTGTGTTACACTGATGACACACATGTTTCCGGCATTTGCGTGGGATTATCTATACATTCGGCACTATATTGGATTCTCGCGCGGGAAATTATAAATATAAACAAATACATCATTTTTAAAACTATTTCATATGAAAACTCTGCATGCTACTTTGACTTCCTAATCAGCGATACATTTACTTGATAGACGCGAAATTATCAATTATTACATTGTCCATCGCGTAAATTGACATGAATCGAATTAATCAAGTCGAGATACTGAAATCGAAATAAATCTCTTTAATAGAGTACCCGTTTATATGCAATTTATTTTGAGTACGTCAGTCCTTCTAGATTGTACGGGATTCCAATCGTAGGGACACACCTACTTGACGCAAGCTTTCTGGGAATTCGAAATTAGCTTGGAATCGCTTGATTGATCTACTATAATGACGCGTTCAGCCCGTCCTTGTCCAACATAACGAGGTTAGTATCCTGTAGTACTGCAAAAGATAATAGATAATTTTTACCGACTGTTCAAGCTTTTCAATGACACCGCGCGGTTTCTTAGAACATAGGTTTGTCTTATTTGATTAGTTTATACTACATTTCTTATTAAATGACGTATACTTCCTTGATTCTGTCGCTTCGAAAAACATGTTTTACTTAAAATTGAATTTATGTTGTACACACATGAGGGTCAAATTATATGATTAACTAAAGCCTTAATTACTTTATAATTCAAGCGATTTACATTTTTATTGTTGCAAGAAAACATTTGCTTTCACGGTAACTGAAACATTTTTTTAATGCATACTTATCAAGATTAAATATAATTTTAAAAGAAATACGTAAGGCTGGCACTATTCTATGCTATTTACAGCAAACAAAGAGCATATTTTATACACCGAAAATGTATTTTTATATTAACTAATAAATGAAATGGATTTATATCCGAATCGCATTTGCTTTTCTATCTACACACATAATTAATAAAAAATGCAATAAAATTTGCATTGTTTTATGATAAATGAAAATAAATGGTGTTATATTTACAATAGGCTTGAAAATAATCGATTTGCATAAGCTTGTAATGCGTTTCAAGTATCTTAAGAGTAACTATTTTTACATATACGACTTAATTTTTATACACTCAGCTATATTATCGATTTAAAATTGGATGTTTTAAATACAGGGGCAGTGTGTTTTGCTTTGCACATTAATTATCATGTATTTACGATACGCTTATATTTTACAGGGTGGAACAACAAATCTTAGGAAATTTCTAATTCTTTCGGTTCCTTTTGTTTTTGGTGGGTTTCATTTCTATACTTTGGGTTTCAATGATCTCTCGTGATTCATTTTACCTCGTAAATATATATATATATATATATATATATTGCTGTGAAACCACCAAAATCCGGGAACTACGCTTTTCGAATCGAGCCCCACAGATTGGGCGTCAAAAATGCTGTGTTTCCCTGTATTAGAATCGAGCCTCACAAATTGGGCGTCAAGACTGCTGTGAAACCTACAAAAAGCTATTAACTTAACTGTTCCGTTGACTTTCTTCTGTTAATCGCCTCGGCTGCTCCCCTAGTTAAACCTTCATCCTCAATCATAAAAAAAACAAACACATTCCTATCACAAACATCAACGTTAACTCTATTTACATCAATATTCACAATACATTAAAATTTCAAAATTAAAATTCAGCATAAATTTCAGTATCAGAAAATTTCAAGATTAAATTTATTATCATTTTAATGTGCATCCAGAATTAAAGTCTTTGTAGGATGCCTACTAATTAATGTAACAATATATGCAGACCTGAGTCTGAGTACAAAGGGAGCATCTACCACCCCTTTACGTTAATTAACCAGGTTCGTCTAATTGAGCTCAAAGACATACCCAAATTTTCATCATAATCCAGAACATAAATACTAAATACCCCTTTCTACTTAAACAAGCAAATTTCACCTTAAAATTAAAAATTTGTTGTTAGTACAATTTCACTACTGTCCATTTTAAGTAAATAAATTATAAAGTTATTCAACACACACCAAACATCAAAATCCAACAACAAAGCATAAGTTACCTGTAGGTTACTGCACTCGTGGCGTCAATGAACATCGTCCTCTGTTAATCACACCAATCCAACTGGGTTATGTTTAGGTCCTCGGATTACTGGTCGCCTTTGAAATTTACACCACCATTCATCTAAAGTTGTTTCAGTGCTTTTCCGGAACTCATTTGTGTATATCAGAAGCTTGTTTTGTGCCTCCAGACACGTTTACGAATCATTTAATTATTAACACCCCCGAAAAATAGCAAAGAAATTCATGCTTCTTTCACAAATATACGCCAAAACTGCCTACTTTTGTGTATTAATTTGTCGTTGCAGATTTGACTAATTGGTACAGTGATACTAAACTTTATTACCTTTCTTTTCTAAGTGCACTAAATTACATTCATTGTAGCACGTAAAGAACAAACTGTTTTAAATCACCAAAATATACGAGCAAACTGTTTAAATTATTCTATCAAACTCGGAAAACTAAAAAGCACTGTTTAACGCATTGAATCAAGTCGAAAATCTAAGAGAGCTTGTTCATATTAACCTGGGTATATATAGAGGTTAGCCTGTCTGTCGGTCTTGTCCCCAAAACGGACAATTCTTCAGAATTTCGCATGCTAGGTTCCCATTCCGCAGCCCGGCATGCGATTTTTACGAAATTTGCACTCGCACCCAGTTAAATCTCAGAAATTTCGACACGGCTCGCAACGTCTGGAAATAACTAATTAAATTTTATACAGAAATGTTATTTTTACCTCTCAATTTTGCCTTTTATTTTCAACCAATCGCAACCCCGTGACGTTGCTCCACTCACGCCTTTTACTATATGTGTCTCGGTCTTGCGCATATTATCTGTCTCTATCTACCCTGTTCTTATTGGTGCAAATTGATATTCTTTATTATCGATTATTTCAGTCCATGTGGACTGTGAAATAACCCACCTTTAGCATTTCTCGTAACTATTAAGCTACGGTTTCTCCAAGATTCTCTGTAACCATTAATTATCTGCAAAATTTACGCAGAATGAGCTTTTTTAAAAATACACAGGTGTTCAAACATAATACTTCTAAATAACACTTCTACGATTTGCATTTTATTGGGTTTTTACAAGTTTTTATAGATATTATATGTTCCTAATGGTTCAATTAACTTCAAATAAAATTAATACCCTTTAATTTTTAGTGACTTCTAATCAAATATTAATTATTATCTGTACATTTTGTTTAATACCGGTTACTTAAAATTGAGTTAATTAATATAAATTTTGCACGTAATTTCTATTTGTTTCTTTACTAGGAATAATTAAATTACACGTAGAGCTTTTTAATACTGCTTCCTTTTTTTTTATAGCAAGCGTCTTGTACATAATTTAACTCCTTATTTTAATGAAACGAATGAATTTTATGCTTCACGGTTTTTAATAACGCGTACCTTTTCCCAAAGCTTTTACACGGTGATTAAAATTATTTGATGTGATTATTTAATTTTCTACCCTGGTCTAAATATGAGTAATATGTATATATAAATTCAATACGAAACACATAATTTTTGACCATGTAAACATAAAACGAAAATTCACAAACAATGTTGCATTCTATTTCAAAAATGGTACACTCAAATTATTAATTAGTGACACATGCACATAAATAAAAATATTAGAAGAAGAAGTTATTACTACTAAAATGCAATTACAAACATTAATACCATTAGATTTCCGATAATCTATGACTCAATAGCTACTATCCCTATTAAAATCAAGATATGTTTATTGAAACTTTTTTCCTTTTAAGCAAATAAATCCCCGCCATTTTAATCTAAAAATATATTTTTTCTATTTTCTGACTGTCGATATATGTGCGCGCAATAAAGACCTAGCATAGCGCCAAATTTCAAATTTTTACGTTACATAGTTTTCGAAAATAACCTCTGTGACAGATGGACGAACGGACACAAAAGTGATCTTGTAAAGGTTGCGTTTTACCTTATAAGGTACGTAACCCTAAAAAACACAGTAACAAATTCAAAATGGATAAAAAATTTATCACTAACCTAAACTCCAGATTTTGCTATGGATACATTAAGTTTAGGCCCAAATTTTGTGACACCAATAAATAAATATACATGTTTGCCATATCCTGAAATTATAGCAAAGATTGAAACTGCTATCAATAATTTCACATTTGAACAACAAGACGTTATAACAGTAGCAAGTTGTAATATTTTAACTAACTATAAAAACACAATAAAATGTATGGGTGAAGTCAAACAATACAATGGTAATAAATATATAATATAATAAACATAAATATTATCAAAACAAAAATTTTTCAAGAAATAACTCCAATGTAGTAATCTTCTTAATCTTCTTTGGGTATTAAACCACTCATAGTTTTTAAAATTATCTTTATTAACGTTTCGATCCATAACCTAGGATCGTTTTCAAAATAATAAAAACTTCAAGTTTGACATTTATGACACAAATTGAAGGTGACTTTGATTTATTGATGTTTGAAATATTTGGTTTGAGTACATTAAGCAAAATTTTAAAGTTTAAATGAATAATTGCCTTCAATTTGTGTTACGGCCTGGGACCGACTTTTTTAGGTAGCCAATACGCTTAACGTGAAATCAGCTGATTAATCTTTATTGTAAAAATTCAATAACTTGGGGATTGGAAAACATTTTTTAACATGTTTCTATTTATACAATTTAGAGGATGGTTATTAAAGAAGTGTGCAATTGCATTATTAAAAGGCTTAAGTAGTTGTTTTTTTATATTTATTTTGAAGGGGAAATCATTATGATTTAGGCTACCTCTTTGGTAGATTTTAACATTGAAGGTTGTATATGGATCTGAGGCGACCCTATGGCGGGTTTACACTTGTCAGATACCAATACTGTTTAACGGAGATTGTATATGGTTGTGAGGTAACCTTATTGCGGGTTTACACTTGTCAGATACCAATGCTGTTTTACAGGGGTTGTTAATATGCTTCATCATCATCTTCATTGGATCTTCATCTCAAAACTGGTTGGTCACGTACCTGCACTTATTTATATATTTATATATACTAAACAAACCACAACAAACATACAGGAAGTATTTCCAATGTAGTAATATTAAAACCTGATAAATTCGATAAAGCGGTAATTATGGATAAAGCGGTATACGAAAATAAAATCACAAATCGTATCAAATCTAGCTAGTAATTGAAAGATAGAAAATATAAGCTCCTGGACGGGATTTGAACCTGTATTTTAAGCTTTCGCGGCCCATGCGTTTTCTAACTACGTCACCGAGACGGGTGATTATAATTGGATAATTACACAAATCTAAATCATGTACATGGTTGTGTACATGATTTATATTTAGAACGAAACTATAGATTATTTTTGTACGCAAAAGCCCAAATGTTCAATTGAAATCGAGATAGTAACTGTCAGCTAAAAACATAAGATCTCGGACACAATTCGAACATGTAACCTTCCGATTTAGAGTTGGATAGGCTAACTAAATGCGTCACCGAAACCAGGAAATTTAATTGAACTTATGAACAATTTCAAATTGCATACTCCATTGTACATATATCCTACTTCCAATTGTGTTTGGCCTCTTCATCAATCATATTTGACAGTCAATTTTTTTGAAGTTATGTCTGATACAGAGGGGAAGCTACGCTCAAATTTATGGCATGGTAGTACCAAATATTAAATACAAATATAAAGGTAATTTTAAAGGGAAGATTGATTCTTAATACTAGTAGACTGCTTAATAGGATGAAAATCTATCCTAGGATTTAAACAAGGATTAATTGATCATTTCCATTCAATCTGGTAAATGAAAGAAAGAAAATACACGTAACATTTATTACTGTTCCTTTTCAACGAACTTCGTTCGTTTATGAAATCGATTTGTCGTCCGTCTGTCTGTCCGTCTGTCCGTCCGAGGCCTTTCTAATGGTCGGACATCAATGTGTGATACATCAATCGATTCAACTCGGTGTCCTGAGCTTAAGTTTTGATGTCAGTTGAAATCGGGCCACGGGGACACCGTGCCCCCGCGATATTCCGTCGGGAAAATTAAAATTTCAAATAGGTCCAAAATTAATGTGCGATACATATTTGGACTCCCCTAACATAGCTGAGTCTGGTACCCCCCACAAAATCTGACCACGGATACCCGACCCCCCCCCCCCCCGGAATAAATTTTTATTTTTTTATCTGAATACTTATAATTATTACAACATAATAATTTTAATTTCTTTAAATTGTTTTAAAGTAAGTCTACATTTGGAAGTTCGTTGCGACAATGCCTTGCATTTTCAACTTGTTAATAATGATGAGCCATTGGTGCTCGAAATAAGTATTCAGTTCCTAATAATTTCGCACTTTTGGCGTCATAACTACAATGTAGTCACAAAATATTATAATTTTTGTACCGTCAGCATACTCCAAGCGTTTTATTAGCGGGGAAGATACAAATTTAGTGACAATATCGTTGCTGTTAATTTCTTAAGTTACAGAATACAAGCAGTTCGCTTTGTTTGCTGAGTTTAAATTGCCAAATAGAAATTTTGAGTTTTTCCTTAAACCGTTTGCCTTTAAATACCAAAAAGACAAACTAATTAGAAATAGTAATAGGATTGGATGGTCCTGGCGAACTCCTCCGCCCAGGTTTTACATGTACCTTCTCTAAGAAGGATCAGTAACCTAACCCCTAAAATTTAGGACCGACCCTAATTGAGTTACGAACCCCAATTTCATCATTTTTTTTATTTATAAACAGTTTCTAATCGTGAATGGTAATACCGATTTAATTTTTTATGGAAGTCCGAATCTACCATTAATTTAACATTAGGCCAACTTGATTTAAAAAATTGGTGTAAGCAAAAAAAGTAGTACACATTCCATTAAAACAATTTTATTTAATTATGAATATACAGTGTACACTTAACGTCTATTTTTATATAGGTAAAATCACCACTTAGCTACGCTCTCGGATACCTAGTTTCGGCTACTCTTTCATGGTCGTAGTGACGTCATAGTCTTTATACATAAAGAGCAATGTAATATTATTCTAAAATTTTTATTCTAACATTATACATAACAAAATTCAAAAATATCTAATACCAAGCATGGAGCCATTTAAACTTAATTTTAATACAAAGTTATACACAGAAAACAGTCCTTTCTCTTTGTTTGTTTGGAGTGGTTTTAATTTTATCTAATTTTAGTTGCAGCTTTAAATTTAAATTGACACCTAAGTCCTCTATCTCGTTTTTTAGCCAATAGTTCAATACATAGAGACTGTCTAGGTGTTCGAATTGTAAAATGTGCCGAAGTTTGTCTCTATATATAAAGTCTTTGATTACACCGACAACCAGATCCATTCCTTCGTGTAATTCTTGCAGCTTGTGACAATCTTCTAATCGCGGCTCTCCCACTATATCCTGCATACGTATCTTGTTAGCTCGACCGACTCATTCTTGTGGGTATTGGCGGGAATCCTTATTCTCCCACTCACTGTTGCGTAGTTGCATGTCCACCACTTTTGGGAATATATGGTCGTTATAGGTTGCAGGACCCTTGGTTTTAAATGATCCGAAAGGCTCTTTACTAGGCAAATGTACTATGTTTAGCGGAACCTCTTTGCGTGTAGTGTACGCCAAGGTTACGAAACCCGCATTCCTTAATTCGTCTATGTTATCTGCCATTTTGATAATTACGTTTTTAGAATAACCTTTTAATAAGTATACGAATTTAGCACCAATCTTTTCCGCAAGGACACCTACATAACTAAAAGGGTCTTTCGTACTAACCACAAATGCGTACAGCTTGAAGAACCCGGATGTATCTAAGTTAGTCCATTGGCACAAAAAAAACTTTTAATTCTTCGTCATTTTCTCTAATAAGATGTTCTCTGTCTAACATATCTTTGTATTGTGCGCTTATTGTCGCAGTGTTTTCCATGTAGTCCAACTTTCGCCTATTTGAATCCCTTTCTTCTTATTCCAGCTGTCTTTTTTTCCACTTACAGCGTATGGCGTGCATAATGGGGCAATTCCCTTTAGCGTAAGCGCATAGAATTTACTGCCAATATTTACGCGTTGTCGAACAACCTCTGGGCGAATGTTGGGCGTATCTATCAACTCCAATTCTGAACTGTTTATTTCTTTTGTAATTTAAGAATATGGTGGTGCAGATTGTGCAAAATATGCATTACCTGTTTTAATGTAGCACTTGTGAAAGATTTTTATTTTATCTTGGCTGTCCTCCTCCTCTACTATCTCTAAATAATTTACAGGTAAATAGTTAAAACGAAAAGTCAAAAGCACATACTTTATCAATTTTTCTCATTTTTCTTGTTTTTCGGACAACTTAATTTGCAAGCCAGTCAATTTCTTTGCATTGCTATTCCCCCAATACACGTACTGTAGTAGGTTATTATACACTAAACAGGCTATTCTGTAGCTTATCCGATAGCTTACTCCACATTTTGGCAAATGGTACCGATTACATTAGCGTCTTTAGGAGGTATAACTTACTAACTTCTAATAAGGTTAAACAGTT
Source organism: Platerodrilus igneus (assembly GCA_036346225.1). Lineage (NCBI taxonomy): Eukaryota > Metazoa > Arthropoda > Insecta > Coleoptera > Lycidae > Platerodrilus > Platerodrilus igneus. The sequence continues at coordinate 2,778,433 of JARFIW010000454.1, read as the reverse complement.
TTTTAAGGGAATACACACCTGTTCCGCACTGACATAGTTTTCAATTGTACAGATGTATATTGTCGCTTCCAATCGCATAATACCATGTTCTTTGGCCAAAGTAGACATGAATGTTTCCCTTAAACGTGCATATGGACAACGTAAAAAAAGTGTATGATTTCCAAATTGTTTATTAACACCAAGACTTGTTATTTGACACACAAATTTGTTGTATATCTTAATTCTTTCATTGGTTGTTAGCCATGTTAAATAATCAATTCCCATAGTTTTATCGTTGTCGACTATCATATTGCAGGTTTCTTCTTATTCGCCCTTGTAACAAAAGTTATGGTTTGTAGTTAAATAATTACATTTCTCCATCTTGCTAAATATGCCACAAAATTTTGGGTTACATCCATGGTTAAAAGATAGTAATAATCTTTTTTGAGTCCGTCTAACATATCTTGTAGTTCTTCCAACTTAACATCTGCTAGTTCCACTTTGTACGGAACACATAGCATCACCATTAGGTCTTTAGTCCTGGAACTGGTTGGACGCGTACCCTCATTGTTTCCTAATCTGAACAAACCTACACATTTCCCTGAAATTTGCAGTCAGCATCTATCACTATATGTATGCGAAAGTCTGATCTCGATCTACCTCTACCTCTCTTTTCCTATCTCTGCTTGTAGTATATCCCGTACTATTCCCCAGAAATGCCTTAGAACGTATCCTGTCCTATTTCTCCTAGTTTTTTTGTTTTCCACAGATATCTTTATTCCTCTACAAATTTCTAGAACCTATTTGTTATTAGCTTTGTCTATCCATGCTAACATTCTTATACATTTGAAGCACAACGTTCCAGTAGGCTTCTATCTCTTTTTGTCTGCTTTTCCTACTGCCCCATTTCATGGATGTACGATGCTGTGCTCCACCTTATGCTTTGAACAGTTTTCTTCTTGTATCTTTGTCCGTTGTCCTTGAATATAGCCGCTGTTCTCTCTTGTTTGATGCAGTTCGGTAAATTTCTATTGTTTTTCAGCTATATACCCTATTTCCCCGATATTCAGTGGTATGTGAAGGGGGGTAAGCAGCCTGTAGCTGCCAAGGATCTCCCAACATTTAGACATTTGCCGTAATCATGTTTTCTAGTAAAGGAACACATATAGGATATTGGAATTCTTTATTAATTCTTTCGAGACCTTCTTTACAGATAATTTCTTTTACGCTCTGGCCCATCTTGTTAGTGCTTTGTAGAAAAAACAGAAGCTTAGCTTTAACAGCAGGCCTCGCGGAAACAAATCGGTCGAACTTTCTCCGTTGATATCTGTTAAATGCACCACAAATATCTTTTTTCGGGATAAACATCCTATTGTTTGCAGATGTTTGTTCGGCGTCAGAAAGGTCGCAAATTTTAACCAACATTATATTGTCACAAAATGGTTCTGTAATTGATTTGTGGAGTTCACTAGTCAGCACCTGTTCGCCTTCGACATAACAAATAATACCAATATATGTCACCATATTATTGTTACACATATTTTCTGCCAGCAGCCACAATCCAAATCGCTCATTTGTTAGTTTCACTGTATTTCTAAGAAGTTAAGGAACGCCAATCACCTTGGAGACGCTCATGTTTACCGTTCCAGCTACAGTAGAAGGTGAAATTGTTTTATGGAGTGTAATTGCATTATAGGCTTGAAATTATTTTATACGGTGAAATTGCTTTATAGGTTGAAATTGCCTTATAGGGTGAAATTGTCTTATATGGTAAAATTGCCTTTAAGTCGGATTAAATTCGACCTAGGTCGAAAGCAAAAACTGTTCCTAATCAAGAGAATGTAAGCGATATGGCGGTGTCCGAGATATTCGGGTATCTTCGGCAATATCCGCAGTTAGGTTAGGTTAGTTCGACTTGTTAGGGGTTAGGTTAGCGATTGTTGTCTGAAGTTAGGATAGGTTAGTTAGACTTGTGCGGACTTGGGTTAGATAGCAGGAAAAATTGATGTTAGGTCTGCGTCGCGGCGCTGACCTAACCCTTCAATTTTTCCTGTTATCTAACCTAAGTCCGCACAAAACCGATGGTCCTACAACCTCTAACGACCATATATTCCCAAAAGTGGTAGGCATTCAACTACGCAACAGTGAGTGGTAGAATAAGGATTCCCGCTAATGCCGACAAGAAGAAGTCGGGCAAGCTAACAAGATACGTATGCACGATACAGTGGGGAGCCGCGATTAAAAAAATTTCACAAGCTGCAAGAATTACGCAAAGGAATGGAACTGGTTGTCGGTGGAATCACAGACTTTATATATAGAGACAAACTTCGGTACATTTTACAATTCGAAAACCTAGACGGTCTCTATGTATCGAACTATTGGCTAGAAAAGGAGATAGAGGACTTGGGTGTCGATTTAAATTTAAAGCTTCAAATAAAATTAGATAAAATTAAAACCACTCCAAACAAACAAAGAGAAAGGAGTGTTTTCTGTGTAAAACTTTGTATTAAAATTAAGTTTAAATGGCTCCATGCTTGGCATTAAATATTTTTAAATGCTGTTATGTATAATGTCAGAATAAAAATTTTAGAATAGTATTACATTACTCTTTATTTATAAAAGGCTATGACGTCACCACGACCTTTGAAAAGTAGCCGAAACTAGGTAACCGAGAGTATAGCGAAGGGATGATTTTACCTATATAAAAATAGATATTAAATGTACACTGTATATTCATAGTTAAATAAAATTGTTTTGAGGGAGTGTGTACTACTTTTTTTGCTTGCATCAATATTTTAAATCGAGTTGGCTTAAGGTTGAATTAATGGTAGATGTGGACCTCCAAGAAAAATTAAATCGGTATTACCATACACGAATAGAAACTGTTTATAAGTAGAAAAAGTTATAAAAATGGGGGTTGTAACTCTATAGGGGTTGGTCCCAAATTTTAGGAGTTAGGTTACCTATTTTTTGGGTGGGGATGGTTGAGGTAAAATGAAACAAGGAGTGAGCAAGGGGGAGAGCAAGAAGGGAGCAAAAAGAAAACTCTTTTAAAATAAGACTTAACAGATCCTTTTTATGGGAATTTACATGTAAAACCTGGGCGGAGAAGTGAGGAAGAGTGAGGAGGTGTGAGGTGGAGTGGGGAGGAGTGAGGATGAGTGAGGAAGGGTGATGAGCAGTGCGCCAGGACCATCCAATTCTACTACTAGAGATTATTTATAAAAATTGTATTCTTTTGGGGTAAAACTATGGGTGCTGCTTATACTCATAATTGTGGTAGGAACCGAACTCATTGGTGAAGGTTGATTATTCAGATATGTTTACGAAACGCAGCCGTAAAACTCAACTCGTATGCTATAGTTTTTAGTAATTATTTGCCTTTTGGCTCCTATTTAATAACATTTTCTCGCTAACTGAAGAAATTCGTTTAATTTAGTTACGAGAGCTAATTTTTGTTAGAAGGAATGATATGATCCGGAAACTGTAAAGTGAACGTGGGACCAAACTGTTACGCTTATATTAATTAATTCGACTACTAAACTAATGATATAAAATTTCTGGATTTTCTGACTCTACATAATTATTTGTCTGTGAAATTTTGTAGTGTTCAGAAGATTTTACTTTTATGTCTTAGACGTTTAATTACTTAAATATGTTATAGGATAGAATTCTAAGACAGAAGGCTGTTACAAAACATCATAAGACCAACTTGTATAACTTGCCAATCAGCTTCAATATGCCCATTTTTATTTTGTCAATATCAGGAATGTACTGCAAAAATAAAATAGTCCGAACTGTAGCCACGCTGACATATTTATCAGTACTACTATTCGTTACTATTGTTATAACATTTCAATTCTTTGGCCTTAAAGGAAATATATTCAAATTTGTAAACAATCTTGAAGCATTTTGTGCATGCATTCAGGTAAGGGTATGTTAAGTAAAACTAACAACCTCACTTATAAAGGTTTTTTAGTTTATTGGAAAAATATTATGTTTTTATTGCTATTATGAAAGATTTCGAAACCTTATTAAAGCTACTCGTGTGTTTCAGCCAGCTATGTATCTTGATATATGCACGAAAAACAAATTACGCTTTATTCAAAATGCAAACTTACTATTTCAGAAAATGTTCCTGTTAACAGGAATTATTTGCCTCGTTTTCAGATCACTACTTGGTCAGTATGGGCAAGCGTTACCCTGGGGTATTTGGAACAGCGATAGCTATGGCGTTTTATATAAAACAATGTTTTTCCTGGAAAATATAATATCATTTATAATGTGTTTTATTATATGTTCGATGGATGCAATGTTTCTAAGCTTCTGCGTAGAGTTGGTGGTTGAATTCAAATGCTTAAATAAAAGTGTCAAAAATCTGAAGACAACTAGAAGAAGCTCACAGGAAACACTAAAATCATCTATAGATAACAGTGTCTTTCTTCTGAGGTTGTAATTTGATATACTTTAAATTAAACTACAACAATAACATTTTAGCCTATTAAAGGAGGTTACAGAGATATATTCACCCATATTGGCTGTGGAATATATGACCATCACAACCGTATTATGCACAGAAATGTATGCAGTATGCGAAAGGTAAAACACTTTAAATTTTTACAAATTATTAATTGTGTCCTAGTATTGTGGAAGATTTGTATTTAATTTTAACGCATTTAACAGACACTACGAGTTGAAGGAACAATTTTTAAATTAATTAATACTGATACAAACAGGTTGTTATTAATGAAATACGGGGAAATTATTAAGGTTTTTTAGTTCGTTGACATGTTTTTTAGAATAAAGTGCTTTCAAACTAAGATTGTAAAGCAATTTGAATAAACAGATTTACAGTGTATAAAATTATCCAAAAAGTATATTCATCTTCGGACCGTAGGTATATCTGGGGGTATTGTTTAAACACAACAATTTAACATATGTACGTCTCTCTTCCGTCATCCTATAAACTACATAACCTACATGGAATAAAGCGATTCGACGGATCAAGTGTGCAAAAATAACACAGTGAGACATAAGCGTTAGTGCATACCAACTTTATTTTTCAAGACGTGGGTTGTTACGTTAATTAGTGTTATTAACGTGTATGGTGTACCGCCGTCTCCACACAAATCAGGAAAAATAACAGTTTATCCTCAAGCGCCTGAAACAACAATGGACTCAGATATGATTTTATTCTCCTATTAATGTTTATTAATTATATGTCACGTTACTACAGTTTTACACTTCAAGGATGTAAACCGAAAAAAAAAAATGTATGCCTCTGCTAAGTTGGCTATTACTCCAAGGAAGAGTTAGATGTTAGTCGGGACTAAAATTACTACGTTGAATGAAAGAAAAATATGGTTTTGATTTGACGCCACTGTACATAAAAGATAATTAATGTTGAAAGGTAGATACAGAAAACCCTTTAGTGTTTTTTAATTCTTATTCAAAATCAAAATTCTTAGGTAAAAATAATGTCATTATATGTAAGGTTTGATATAACCGGCCAATACAAATGGCAGAAATATAAAAGAAACCGCCAGATTGGTAGGTAATAAATGGCAAGAAGGGTGACGTACGCAGCGTTCAACTCCAAATAAGTTAGAGGAGAATAATTGGTATTAATAAATGAACCACCAGGGTTATTGGCAAGGTATAGCATGAGAAAGTCAAAGTGGAGGTACTTTCGCTCAGCTTAAGATTACTGCAAGAAATAAATTATCAAAAATGCATATATTAAATTTACCTATACGGAAGATACATCATCAGGCTTCAGTCCTGGAACTGGTTAGATGCCTACCTTTGTTGTTTCCTAGTTTGAACTAACTTACACATTTCCTTGAAATTTGCAGAGTTTGCATCTATCTCTATCTGCATGCAAAAGTCTGATATCGGTCTACCTCTACCTCTCTTTTAATATCTCTGCTAGTAATATATCCTGTACTATTCCTCAAAAATGCCTTAGAACGTATCCTGCCCTTCTATTCCTTTATTCTTTTACTATTTGTGTAACCTATTTGTAATAACTTTGTCTGTCCATGCTCTTTCCGCCTGCTTTTCTTACTGCCCCTATTTCATAGACGTACTGTGCTGTTCCACAAATATACTTTGAACAACTTTATTCTTGTTTCTAGTTTCTACGTTTGTCGTTTTTGAACATAGTCGCTGTTCTTTCTTGTTAGATGCAGTTCGGTCACCTTCTATTCTATTCTATTTCCCCGATATTCAGTATAGTATGTGAAGGACAGGCAGCTCGGTGGCATAGTTGGTATGCGCGTGACTACTACGTCCAAGGTCCCGGGTTTGAATCCCGACACGGTACGCTGGAAAAATGTTGGGCAAGCATTTTTCACAAAAATACTCCCTCGTTCGGATGAGAGGTAAAATGGAGGTCCTGTGAGAGCGTTGTTATGCACGTTAAAGATCCCTACTTTGCTTGGAACAGCAAAGGTTCGGCAAAATTCAAAATTTTTCAGGTAAAAAGAAACTCGCTTTCTGGTCAATGTAGTACCTTCGGGGTTGAGCATTGGAAAATCACTTGTAGGGTATGTGAAGGGCGGAGAAGCTCTGTGGCGTAGTTGGTATGCGTGTGACTACTACGCCCAAGGCCCGGGTTCGAATCCCGACACGGTCCGCTTGAAAAATGATAGCCGAGCATTTTTCCAAAAAATATTTTGCTCGATTGTAAGGTAAAATGGAGGTCCCGTGTGTGTGTGTTGTCACGCACGCTTAAGATCCCTACCTTGCTTGGAACAGCAAGGATTCGGCAGAATTCAAAATGTTTCAGGTAAAAAACTCTCTTTCTGACAAATATAGTACCTTGGGGTGGTGCATTGGAAATTCACATGTAAGGTATGTAAAAGGGGCCAAGTTTGCCCAACACTTGAGCATTTTTCGAATTAATAGTTTTTTCAATATATCTTTCGTACAATCACATCAGTTGAAAATATTTCACAACCAACACCTGCAGTTGTATATAATAATAATCATCAGATTTAAGTGCACTTATTTTTTCGTTATTAGGTTTTCCGTCTTGAAACTGGTTGGGCGCGTATACATACGGAATAAATTAATATTGATCGATGCGCAAAACGACAAAGCATGGAACGTAAATATATAGTCGTGCTACTGGTTTACCATAATATAGTAAATAATAACAGAGAATATAATGCTGGTTCTACATATGTAAATATAGATAAAAGCTTAACCGCTAACTAAAATACAACCTGTATATCTAGATGCGTAGGTATTCATTAAAAGTAGTACAACATGTCAGTGGTAAAACAACAGCAATTAGGCGAACCCCTTTTTCAATCAGTTGTAAGATTAAATACAATGGTTGAGTTTGAAGAGTAGAAATGCTGGTACAGAATTACCGGAGCTCACTGCTGAGGGCGAGAATTCCGGGGACAAGGATATCCAGAGGCAAGATATTCTACCTAACAAATAATTGCATTAGACGTTAGAGAATCATCGTTGCGAACTATATGATATTGATGGTATCATAGAAAAATTGGTCCACACTTCAGTATATTTTCTACCTACTCAAGTGACATAAAACTTTGTTTGAACATAAAATGTGAAAATACAGTTATCACTACAAAGAGAACCAGCTCCAAACAAGAACTCCAGAAAGTCGAATTAAATCAGTCGTCTTCAAGGAACCAAATCCAAAAAAAAAGGCAGGTATGACTGAAGAGCCAGTAAGTATATTTTTTCCGTGCCAAATTACCACATCCAGCTCAAAATTATAAAACCCTATTGCAGGTAATAGTGAAAGAATCCCATAAGGTAAAGCGAAACTTAAAATATACGGCTATAATATTCCACCAAAACCATGTTCTTTCTCTACATCAAGGCGAACTAAATCACATTATTCTCACGACAAAAGGAAAAACTCTGGGATAATACAATCAACTAATTTTTAAAAGACAACCAGTTCAACAACTATAGGCGTCCTCCAATTTGACAGATATTTTCAAATTTACTGCGCAGTTTATTGTACCCGAGTGTATAAAGACTTTCAGTTAAATCAAAATTTTTAATGGCGAGTAAAGCCGGACCTTGAAGAAGTGATTTTAGATACGTGAATTTGCCTATTGGCGACAATTCCGTGTTAGTATGTATCAGGGAGTCGTATGAATCAATGAAACCTATGAATTTGGAGAAATCGCCTCCAAAAGAGGGATCTGAAACGAAAGTAAATTTATTTTTGATTTTAGGGGAGCGACAGAAACAACAGCACAAGGTTCTGGCGGTTTAGATTCAAAAGTTTCATTTTAATTGACTTGATTAAACAAAAGGAACGACCAAATGCTTTTCGGATTTTATCTTCAACCTCAAACAAATCTTCCGCGTTTTCATCTGTGGCGATCAAGGAGATAATGTTATTGTTACTTTGGTAGAAGTCTTCTTCTAATTTAATCATATGCTCAAGGTGCGATTTAAATAAATTATGGTATTCGACATTAGAAACGGCCGTTTGCGCAATTTCTTGTATTTCTTGTAAACCTTGAATCTGCACGTATCGTGCAAATTTCAACTTTTTGAGTTTCTCTGCCATTTTAAATAAAACTAAAGCACAAAATTTTTTAAAATTTTTTATAGAAAATAAACTTTGTATCAAACACAATAAATAATGGGAATGAATGCAATTCAAGTAATATAGCATTTGTATTATCAATACAATATGTCTGATAACACAAACTTGACCTCAGGTACATGATTAATAATTATGTTTCAAATTATAATGTTTATATCTGCTACTGGTAATATCCGGCTCGAAGAACCAAAATTCAATGTTAAGTACATAAATAGCTACTCAGAGGGAGAAAAGCGGATGTATCACCAAACAGATATTAAGAAATCCTGCCTTCGATATTCTTACCTGATGTCCAGTTAGAGTGGTGAAGATTCTTGGTTCCAGAACACTTCTCACTGCACTCGTAAAATTAATTAAAGCGGCGAGGTAGTCCGATACGAGAACTGACCTCCGAAAGGAAACTTATTGTTCAAGCGATGGCAATGGACTGTGCTAGATCGCGCAATCACCAAACATATGGCAAACAGAATAGAACATTGAAGGCGAGAACGTGACCGAGTTTAGGAAACAAATTTAAATAACAGAGTAGATATTACCATTAACAAAAACTTAAACTCTTTAGTAATAATATAAGAAACTAAATTAATATATACAAGGTTGGATGAAACAATTGGAAAGAAAGAATTACTAAGTTGTTGAAACGTAGTAATATGGAATACATTGAGATAATGGATCAGTACAGTGGGAAGCAAAATAAATTGCTTTACTATTGTAGGTAAAACTGCATCAATAGCAAACAAAAAGGTCAGACACCAGTATATACACTTATATTCGAGTATGCATTGGTTGACCACAATGACTGTTACTTACGACTACATAAACTAAGAAACATTACGCTATGATATTTAAATGTTATGCTGCAGTGATGCATAATGCATCAGTACAATGTGTACTTACAAGCAATTGAAGTAATAGAAACGATAAATGAGACCAGTGAAGCAATAGCAACTTATTGGAATAATCGCAAGTTTTATCTCAATCTCGCATACTAACATGTTTGAAAAGTAAAGACCTACAATATGTAGTTATGCGATTATATATTTATACCACAAGCAAGATCTCATATTCTTTTTCAGTTGACAGGATTGATTACAGTAAAAAATTTAAATTTTTGCTAAGTCAATTTATATTGCATTGTAAGATAGTCATACTCATGTTTTATTTAAAGATATTTACTATTTTAATATTTGATATAGAATCTCATTTTGTATGTTGCAGTAAAAGTGTTGCAACTATGGCGCCGTCAGCTTCATTTAGTATATTGCTTTTAATGCAGTTGGCTCTATTTTGCATTCCAGCGGATTATGTTGCAGCTGAGGTAATGTATCAAAAACACTTAGAAAGATCCATCTTAACAATTTCACTTTCATAGGGGTAAATACCTGCTACATAAACGCAATATACTTAGTGCGTGGAAGGTGGATTGCACCTTAGCTAGCATAAATATCAAAACAAACTTTGCTTGTACAAGATCATTGTGTACCTACACAGAAAAAAAAAAGCTTAATTCACAACATTTATTTGGTTCAAATAAATTACAGTGTTACATAGCCACAAGGAAATATTATTTTCCCCACAAATAAATATTTTTGTTAAAGGTATACTTAAATTTATTTATAACAAAGAAATAAGGATTCACTCAACAAAATATATTGTTTGCTAAGCATCTTGTAATTTTATTACAACACATTCAATTCCTTCAATTTTACACTGCACAATTCATTCTAACATAGCCGTTACTTTGAATTACTACACCTAATTTTGTTGGTAGAAATTTCGCTTTGTTAAAAGGAAAAACACATTTTATTGATTTGATTATGTTGTTTTTTATTTCAACGTACTTGTTTATTTTAGCCAATTTAGGTATTTATGAAGTCGACAAAACAGTTTTGTTGAATTAAATGAATTTAATTTTTAAAATAACCAAACAGTTTTATTAATTGAAGTATTTGCATACTTCATTTTAAGATAGCACCTAAATACAAATAATACACTTAATTTTGTTAACTCAAAAAGTCCTTTGTTGAGTTGACATTTGGTCTTGTCAAATGAAACATCCAGTTTTTAAGAGCTTCTTTAGGGAAGATAGGCCAGCTTCCTCCAACAAATCGCCAAATTCAATTTCCATCTAAAACAATTGTATTCACTGACTAAATAATTCTGTCTAATTATAGTAACTGTAAATTTCATACTTACCTTGAAACGGAAATATTAATGTAGACGCATCAATTGTTATACCTGTTCAACTATATAATAATATCTACTATAAATATAGTATAATGTAATTAAATTTTGTAGTATGCAGTATGAAGAATAATTTATTTGCTTAGTACACGCTGAAGATCGAAAGTCGACAATTACGTGATTAATGACGATCGGGCGGTTGGTTAACTATAACGGCAAACGAATAGTACATGTTCTATGTGCGCGCGCGCAAAGAACATCTATTTGACGAACAAAAAGGTTTTGTTGTTCCATGCTTCCATAATGTCAAATCAAAGCAAACATGAATTGCTATAAATAAATGTATTTTACGCTCAAAGAATTATTATTTTGATTTAAAAAAGCCACAACTTTCAACCAATTAAATAATTTTACTCGCTTTAGAAACTATGTTGTGACGTTAACGTGGTAGCTACGTTGGGCGCCAAATTTATGCTACGTTGACTCGTAGCCGAGCCTAACACCAAGAAAATCAAAGAAAGGACCGGGCTCAATCGGAGATTAGGGGGGGTTGTAGACAGCAGACCAACATATAACGTACGTGGCTGTAAGGACTTAGTAACAGTACCTGCAAAAAAAAAGTCAGAATAGCAAACCTGCAATAAAAAAAATTAGTCCTGCAAACCTGAAATAAAGAAAAAGCATAGCATGCTGATCGAGCATAGATTGTTCAGTACTTTGTAGAATGTAAAAAAAAACCTTGTTTGGAAAATCTATATAATATAACAACGGTAACAGCAATACACAAAATTTTTTAGTACAAAGTGAGGTAATATTGGGGAGTAGCAGAAACGTTTCCTCGCACACCAATTAAACATAAATCAGACAAAATGTTAACAAAAGATAAATAGGTAAGACACAATTGATATGAGTAATCCAGTAGTATTGATTTTTTTTCTCTCTTTTTTTTAATAGCATGCAATTCTATTGTAAAAGCTATCAGAACGACGAAGATATGGCAAAACAACGGATAGATATTTAAAGTAATAACAAGTAGGAAATAGTTCAACTTACAAAAAGTCCTTGAGTAACGCTTCCTTGCCATTGAAGTGTGGGATTCACGATGTCCTGCACTAACGAAGCACTTCACCTTTGACTGTGAGGGTGTTGATGGAATTTCTTACACTTTACACTAATCACACCTACGTATTTCACTGGTGTTAGCCGAAGACATTATCATGCCGATGGAACTATGTAGCATTGATAAATTTCTTGTTAATTCTATTTCCTGAGACAATAATTTCGAAATATTTTGTAACACAAATCGTAAAAAAAATGGTAAAAAAGATTTAGAATCACGGGCTTTCAAGGCCCGATGTAATGCATTAAAACTAACAGTAACGTGAGGTGTTTTATTTGCTACCTATGGTAACAAAGAAAAATCTAATGCTTTTGAATAACGAAATATGCGCAAACAATGTTTTATTTTAGATTATTTGGGGTTAGCAAGTTCAGAAACTACAGTATCAACTGTATTTGGATAATCCAAAGTATGAACTACTCTAATAAAATAAAAAAAATGGACCGCGAAACTAGATCGCACACAGTTTAAATATCAGAAAACAAAGCACCAAACAAAAAAAACCACAATGAGCAAAACACGCGTGCAGGTCGAGTTTAACAAGTTCTACCACTTTTATTTCCAAACGAAAACCAACAAAAAACACAATTAGTAAAGCAACGCGAGTTATAGTAACCCCCATCTAATATATATATAAAACTAATATTTGTATTAGGAAATATTAGGAAACTAAGAAATGCTAAAGACAAGTGCAACAATGTCCTTGCAACATATTATTACATATTATTATGATTATTTCAGTTCCCATGAGTGGAAACGCTACAAAGTAGCCCAAGGATAAGTGACACTGCAAAAGTCAGGTCACAGACGGTCGACGGATGTCACGTACCGTGATTACGCAGAATAAGCCAGCAACAATGTAATTTATGAATAGCTCTTAAGATAGCAACTAAGTATTGTAGAATGTAAGCAGACATTACGTCCGCAGGTTCCCACCAGAAATGTGAGGGGGAGAAAGTTATATAAGGACCAGGAGCTCCACTCCTAGTCAGTTCATCAGACGTTCAGCTTTAACCTTGCAGTTCACTGGTAACTCACTGTACAAATTAATTAAAGTAATTCGACTTAGAATAAAATTAGTTTAAATTGTTATTGTTCAAATCCGTAAATCAAATAAATGTGTTAAGGACCAAAGAAGTCTTTTTAAAAAGGACCGCTCGAAGCCACGAACCTTAACTGGCGCAGTCGGTAGGATGTCAAAAGGGCACTAGCGAATCCAAATTCGAGGAACTGGTGGTCCACGAATCTTAACTGGCGCAGTCGTAACGGATGTCAAAAGGGCACTAGCGAATCCAACTTCGAGGAACTGGTGGTCCGGGAACTTCAATTCCGATTTTGGCTGAACAAAAACTGGAGAAGAAACACGCATCGTTCAGATCCAGCCGTTGAAGGAGAAACAAGCATAGTTCAAATTCAACAAAAGAAAAATTGGAGGCGATACAAGAATAGATCAAACCCAAGAAGCCAAAAGAAAAAACAGAAACAAAGAAAACAAATCAATGAAAGCAACCAAGCAAATAGTGTAAGTTCATTTTCCTAAACCGATTGAAATTTATTTTATTATTAACAAAGACAATTGATATTTGCTAGTTTATGATTTATAATTTATTTATGTATATGTTGACTATTGTTACAAATATTTTATGCCATTTTTTTTTTAAAATAATCGACTTATCAATTGCTAGAGATTATCTTCGAGCATTTATTGAAATTTTATTATTATTATTTTACTTGTATATATGAAAAATTTATGAAAACTTGAGACAACAAAAAATTCTGAGACTAAGAACTGAGAAAAATTATTCTGAAACAAAAAGTAGAGACAATTATTAAAAAAGTCGCAAAGCGTAAGAGACTAGAACACATTTTAATTTTTATAGAAACAAAATCAAACCTCTTAAGATTGCGGAATCAAATCTTAACTGGCGCGAAAAAATTTTTAAAAAACCTCTAACTCGACAACCTTAACTGATACAAAAATTTTTAGAATTATTGAATCAAAACTTAACTAACGCGAGAAATTTTTAGAATTTCTAATCTAACTAACGCAACAAATTTTTAGAATTTCTAATTCAATCTTAACTGACGCACAAAATAATTCAAATACATCAAGAATAAAAACGCGAAAGCAAAACGAGCAATTAAAAAAATCAAACCCTTATAACACCACGATTCAAACTCAAATACCATCCATAAATAGAAAAATCGCATTCTATTAATTAAAACCCACATCTTAATACGAGAATTAACAAAGCGCGAATTCAAATTGAACGTAATATCTCATCATACTTCATAGAAACTAACCTTAAATAAACACGCAAAAAAATCTAATAATAAATCATCTACAAAAGATATTTAAATACATCGCGAAACCTTTCAGCATTGTTAAATTAAAACAACATAAAATTACAATCGAAAACTTTCAACCTAAAACTACTCACAACGAATAAATTATTACGGTACTAAAATTTAAATTACAACCTTATTCAAACGCGAAAACATTTCAGTAAATCTCACCAATTGTATTATAAAAAACACTGAGAGTAATAATTTACACCCACGCAAAAATTAAATATAACTTATAATAAAGACGCAAATGCAACTAAGTGACTAAGCACATCCTGCAAACAGCAGATAACAACATTGTAAGCATTACAGACACCTTACAGTCGCATAAACCAACGAGAGAATTAATACGCATCTAAATAAAATCGACATAACGAAATCGACTTAATTAAAAAAGTAAAGAAGTTTTAAAAGACGCAAATAAAGCAAAACATTTACACCCGATAAATTACCACAAAAATAACCCAGCCCACTGAAACTTCAGAAATTAAAATTAAAAATCGGCAAATCAAAAGTAAACTCAACTAAACTAATACCAAGCGTAAAACTCATCGAATAACACCAAAATCTACGAAATAAAACCAAATTTTTCAAAAAAAATAATTTTTTTTTACTTTTTAAAATTACCCAAATATTACCCCAACCAAGATGACTAATGAAATGAAGCTGTATCTCGAAATGATCCCCAGCTTCGATGGAAATAATACATGCTTCCTTATCAATTACATTTCGGCAGCGAAATATTCTTAAAGACATTTTATAAGCCAGGCGATAACGACAGAAACACTCTTCTTATCCGCCTTATAACCAGTAAACTAACCGGAAGGGCACTAACGTTAATAGCCAGTCGCGAAGACGTAGATGAGTGGGAGAGCTTTAAACGGATATTAATTTCATATTTCGGCGATCAACGTAACTTAAAATGTTTAATAAGGGACTTAACCGGACTGAGAATGGAACACAACCAGTCACCCTATCAATTTGGAATGAGATGCCAAGATGTAAGAAGTTTAATCTTGACAAAACTCAAAATCGAAGAGACCGACCCAAACGTAAGACTAATAAAAACTAAAATGTACGACGAGATGGCATTAGACACCTATCTAAATGCACTACCCGAGAGACTTTCAGACAAAATTAGATTTCAACATCCCCAAAACTTAGAACAAGCAATGAATATGATAATTGAAGAAGAAAACGTAATGTACTATAGAAACCGACTATATAACCCCAACGCGAATAAAGCTATACGCCAATGAAAACTATACAACCCGCAAGACAAATAAATCCACAACCAAAATTTAATCAATTCAATGCACAAACAAACCAAACGCGAACAAATAATCCACATTTTAATAACTCAAACTTTAACAACCAATACAAACAATTTACAAAACCAACATTTTACCCGAACTTTACAAAGCCCGCATATCAACCAACATTTAACTCGAACTTTTCAAGACCCGCATTTCAACCGCGATTTAACCAAAGTGTAAATCAACAAAGACCAGCATTTAACGCGAATCCTAACAGAAACTCACCGATGATAAACACTAATAATTCAAATAACTATTACAAACCTACACCAATGGATACCTCATCTGGTAACACCAGACCTAACACAAAAATAACGCACATAAGACCAAACCCTAATCAAAAACGCACTTTCACTTCAGATGAGCTATTTCATCAGGAAGTAGAAGAGTATGAAGACGAACAGAATAACAATCAACCGTGTACGAATAACAAACAGAATCAATCAAACCATTATGAACGCGAAGAATCACACGAAAATTACGAGGAAGACGACGAAGAGAACACATTTTCAAATTTTCAAATGGACCATTTTATAAGGGACCTAACGTAATAAATCTAAATAAATGAATCACCTTGTATTACCCTATATCGAAATACCCCACGCTGAATTTAAATTACTAATCGATACCGGATCTTCTAAAACATTAATAAGCCCGCGAACAGTAGAGAAACACTATCTAGACTATGTAGAGAGAGAACCCTTTAAAATTAAAACCGCCCATCAAACAACCATACACCAATTCGTAGCAAACATACCTTTACCAAAAACCTTTAACGTAAAGATGAAACATAAATTCTGCATATTTGAATTTAATGACAAATATGACGGACTATTAGGAATGGACCTTCTAAGAAAACTAGGAGCCAACATAGATATCAAAACCGATTATTAAGAACCAAGTATGGACGAATCCCATTAAATTTCAAAATACCCAAATAGACGAAAATATAAATTAGAACCCCGAACGGAAAAAAAAATAAAAATCCCCGTAGATTCAAATAAAAACTTAGGAATAATAAACCACATAACTTTTCAACAAGGAGTAGAAACCCCAGCCGCATTAGTAAGAATCAAAAATAATTACGCAACAACAACCATAATAAACTCAAACGATTACCCCGTAGAAATATCTTTAACAAACCCGATAAACGTAGAAGAATTAAACTTTGACGAAATGGAAATAGATGAATTCCCCAAACGAAAATTATAACCCCGTAGAAAATGACGAAATGTTAAAACAAAATTTAAATAACATACGATTTAACCGCGACATAAATCACGAAGAACAAAAGCAATACAAAAATTATGTTATGAATACCGCGATATATTCCATTGCGAAGGAATACCCTAACGTTTACAAACACAGTTAAACACAACATTGAGCTAACGGATAACAAACCCTATTCACCAAAGCATACAGATTACCCCAGGCAAGTCAGGAAGAAGCTGACAGACAAGTAACCGATCTATTAGATCAAGATATTATACAACACTCCAATTCACCATGGAGCAGCCCCGTACTAATAGTACCAAAGAGACTAGACGCATCAGGAAAACGGAAATACCGAATGGTAATAGATTACCGCAAATTAAATGAGAAAACGGTAGACGACAAATACCCGTTACCGAATATCACAGAAATACTAGACAAATTAGGTAAATGCCAATATTTTTCGACGCTAGACTTAGCATCAGGATACCATCAAGTAGAAATGGAAGAAGGAGATACCCAGAAAACAGCCTTTAGCACACCTAGAGGACACTACGAGTATAAACGGATGCCATTTGGACTGAAGAACGCACCCGCAACTTTTCAACGAGTAATGGACAACATACTACGAGGGATACACAACGAAAAATGCCTTGTGTACCTAGACGATATAATAGTGTATTCAACATCATTAGTGGAACACATAGAAAGATTAAGAGAAGTGTTCGAAAGATTAAGAACCGCAAAATTTAAAGTACAACTAGATAAAAGCGAATTTCTACAGAAAGAAGTAACCTTTTTAGGACACGTAATAACACCCCAAGGAGTGATGCCAAACCCCGACAAAACAAACGCTGTATTAAATTACCCTATACCCAAAACAAATAAAGAGATTAAAGGATTTTTAGGCCTTAGCGGATATTACCGAAAATTTATAAAAGGTTATGCTCAAATAACTAAACCCTTAACCAATTGTTTAAAGAAAGGAAACAAAATTGTACATACCCCAGAATTCATAAAAGCAGTAGATAAAATTAAAAGCATTCTAACAAATCACCCCGTATTAGAATACCCAGACTTTTCGAAACCATTCATTTTAACAACAGACGCATCAAATGTAGCCTTAGGCGCAGTATTAAGCCAAGGAACAGTAGGTAACGACAAACCAATCAGTTACGCATCAAGAACCCTCAACGAAACAGAGCAACGATACAGTACGATAGAGAAAGAATTGTTAGCCATAATTTGGGCAACAAAATATTTCAGACCGTACCTATACGGACGGAAATTCTATATATATACCGATCATAGACCATTAGTTTGGCTATGCAAACTCAAAGAACCTAACTCGAAATTACAAAGATGGAGAATTAGACTAGAAGAATATGACTATGAGATCATATACAAAAAGGGAATTTACAACAATAATGCAGACGCCTTAAGTAGAATCCAACTTAACGCACTTGAGACAGAATCATTAGCAGGAAACGTAGACGAAACCGAAGTCAGAGAAGACCCAGAAGAAATGGAAACTATACATTCAACACAAAATCACGAACCGGAAACCGCAATAAAAATCTTAAACGAAGCTATTGACATGAAACCCAATCAATTTATAATCACAGAAGTTTTAAACAACCACAACCCTGTTAAATACACGAAAGTGGATAATAAGAAAATTTACAAATTCAAATAACTAAAGACGACAATGAGTCACAGATAATTAAGATATTAAAGGAATACACCCCCGAGAAAAACGATTTTACTTTTATTTTAACACGGAAAACTTATATAAACGATTTTCAGAAATATATGTAAAACTATTTAACAATTCTGGCCCCGAACTTATAAGATGCACAAGAAAATTAATAACATTAGACGACCCAGACGAAATAAATGACGTAATAAGAAACCAACACGAAGGAAAGACCAACCATCGAGGAATAAACGAGACCCTAAAACAAATTATAAGACGCTACTATTTCAAGGACATGAAAGAATTAACTACAGACTTTATCAACCAGTGCGAATTATGTGGTAAAGCCAAATACGACAGAAAACCCCCAAAGATACCCTTAATGTTAACTAAAACACCAGACAAACCTTTCCAGAAATTACATGCAGATACTCTAGTAGTAGAAGCAGAAAGTTACCTAACAATCGTGGACGCATTTACGAAAATAGGACAAGCAATTCCAATCACTTCTAAAAATAGTATAGACGTAACCCAAGGATTTCTACACTATTTTACATTTTACGGAACACCCGAAACAATAACATTAGATAACGGAAGCGAATTCAAAAACGAAACGATTCAAAACACTTTAGAATTACACAAAATAAAAATACACTTTATAACGGAAAACCACCCTGAATCAAACGGACTAATTGAAAGACTACATTCAACCCTATTAGAACAAATCAGACTATTAAGATTAAACTACAAGAAAGAACACATAAGCAACTTAATGTCATACGCATTAATCGCGTATAATAACACGATTCATTTAACTACAAATTTTACACCCTTAGAACTAACTTTAGGACATTCAGATTTACGCAATTCCTACGATATACATTATAACAAAGAAATCTATCAGCAATACGCTAAAGACCACAAGGAGAAACTAAAAATAACCTATAACAAAGTAAAGGACAAATTAGATAATGATAAAGAGCGAATTACCGCGACCCGTAATAAAAACTCAGACATAAACAAATTTTCCATAGGACAAACCGTATTCGAGAAAAATTACCAAAGCAAAAGACACAAAACGGACCCTTTAAAATAAAACGAATATCAGACAAAAACGTAGCCGCGATAGACGACGGCAAGATAACAAAATATGTTCACCTCAAAAATTTAAGACACCCTGTACTTTCAGATGGACAATCGTCACCCTTACCGTCAACCTCCACCCAGGTAGAACGGACACAGAAATTATAATTGAAGACATAAAAAACAACCCCGGTATACTACCAATAAAATTAGGCAGTATGCAAAACACCATAGATTATTGGACCTTTGCACAAAAATTCGATTTAACCGAACTAAAACAAGAATTTCAAATAATCAAAATAATTATTTTCGACTAAAACAATCAATGGACACAACAAAATTCGGAAAAGAATACGCAATAGAAATGATGAACTACGACAGTATAACAGAAAGCATTTTGAAAAATATCGAAGACAAATTTAATCGACTAATACCTACAGAACAAATGACGAGAAGAAAACGAGGACTAATCAACGGATTAGGAAATGTAATTAAAGCAATTACCGGAAATTTAGATAACCAAGACGCAGAACGCTATGATAACGCGATACAACAATTGATAGAAAATCAAAACGACATTAAAACTATAATCAGTAATCAAATATCGTTAACACAATCAACGGTCATCAAATTTAATGAAACCCTTAGAAAATTAGTTAGAAATCAAGATAGTATAGCCAATCGAATAGAAACCTTAGAAAATAACATGCGAACTACTATGTTAGGCATGCGAGATTTAATCAGATTCAATACGATATATAACCAGATAATATCAACCCTAACTTTAATTCAACAAATCCTAGCAACATTAGAAAACGCAGTAACCTTTGCAAAATTAAATACCTTACATTCAAGTATAATAGAACCCATAAATTTATTAACAGAATTATTGAGAATAAAATCTTTTATAACTAACAGTAAATTACCTTTCGAAGTATTAGAATCAAACATTTTAATATTTGAAAAAATAGCCATAGTCAAAGGCTATGTAAAGAACAACGATATAACATTTTTAATAGAAATACCAATAGTAGAGATTAACAATTACAACTATTATCATTTATTTGCTTTTCCAATGAAAATGACTAGCACATACCAAGTTATTATTCCAAAAACCAAATTCCTATCCTTAAATGAACAAAGATATGGTTATACCAACGACAAATGTAATGAAGTCACACCCAATCAATACCTATGCCAATCATTAACAACAACAACAATTCAAGAAGACAGCCCTTGCGAAGTACAACTACTAAAATTTACCAATCACTATGAAAATTGTGAAGCCAAACCTGTATCAATCAACAACATGAAAATTCAAAAAGTAACGGAAAATAAATGGATAGCCATTTTTCCCACCGAAGTAATCGCAACAATGTATTGCAATCAAGATGAAAGTAATTTAGCATTAACCGGAAGTAAAGTAATCACCCTTAAGGAAAATTGTTATTTAAAATTAAAAAACGAAATAATTAGAGTTTACCAAGACCCAGTACAAAGCAAGAAATTAGCAAATCTACCCGATCTGCAAATCAAGATTACCCAAGAAGAAGATGAAGCAACCCTTCAAAAACCAATGCAATTAGAACACCTGGAATTAGACAACTTAAACCACGCCATGAAACTCATGGAAGAATACAAAGAAAAATTAAACGAGATCAAGACGCCCAAGGTGCACTATGATAATATTAGTGTATGGACAATTATATTGATTTTATTGACTATTTTATTGATCATTTATGTAACTTACAAAATATGTATTAGATTTAAGAATAATAAAGAAAACAGTTTTAGATTTAAGAAACCCAAACAAACAAATGTACCCCTAGAAAATATGAATTTTAAATGAGATTAAACGAAAACGAAAATGATTTAATTAAAAATCAAGAAAAAGGTTAAAACCCTTAATTTTTAATGTACGTTGGGAGGAGTTATAGTAACCCCCATCTAATATATATATAAAACTAATATTTGTATTAGGAAATATTAGGAAACTAAGAAATGCTAAAGACAAGTGCAACAATGTCGTTGCAACATATTATTACATATTATTATGATTATTTCAGTTCCCATGAGTGGAAACGCTACAAAGTAGCCCAAGGATAAGTGACACTGCAAAAGTCAGGTCACAGACGGTCGACGGATGTCACGTACCGTGATTACGCAGAATAAGCCAGCAACAATGTAATTTATGAATAGCTCTTAAGATAGCAACTAAGTATTGTAGAATGTAAGCAGACATTACGTCCGCAGGTTCCCACCAGAAATGTGAGGGGGAGAAAGTTATATAAGGACCAGGAGCTCCACTCCTAGTCAGTTCATCAGACGTTCAGCTTTAACCTTGCAGTTCACTGGTAACTCACTGTACAAATTAATTAAAGTAATTCGACTTAGAATAAAATTAGTTTAAATTGTTATTGTTCAAATCCGTAAATCAAATAAATGTGTTAAGGACCAAAGAAGTCTTTTTAAAAAGGACCGCTCGAAGCCACGAACCTTAACTCGCGTATCACTAAAACCGTCCGTCAATGACCTTAAAACCGCACGTGTGGTCAACCAAACACGTTCGCCTATAAAGCATACTTCCTTTAAATGGAATTAGAACTACACTACTCTACAGTTAATATACAACTTTTTTTTCACAAGAAAAACAACTAAGATCGTGCCGTGCTTGTTCAGGAACAATTCCAAAATTGATCCCGCATTAATGCTCACTATTGTCAAAGCAAAAAGAAACAGTGTTTTCAAAGTAATTAATAAATAGGAATGAAGAACAAAACACAACTACTTATCTGCTTATATCAACTAGTAGCTATTACAACCTCTTATCGTTTATTATCTAGACTTGTATATCCACTCATTATAATACGATGCATTCGCCAACGAGTGAATAAATATAAAATATAGAAATAGTAGTTACAGAAATATATTTACGAATTGGGTAGTGTAAAATGTTAAGCCATAAAAAATGCACGTTACAATTTTTACTCAATTCAATTCACATCCAGAATTTGTTTTAAGTTTTACGACGGGGTTATTTGGATAGTTAACATTTCTTTAAATAAAAATGGTTTATGGGTTAAGTAGAAAATATTTTTATTAATTCAAGAAAGATTTCAAATAAATCTTTTACTTACTGTAAAAAGTTCTAATATTTGATTCAATTATGAAAATGTTTAATTAAAATATATTTGTCTCAGCATAACAAAATATTATTCATCATCATTAGGTCTTCAGTCCTAGAACTGGTTAGACTCGTACCATCATTGTTTACTATTCTGAACTAACCTACCGATTTCCCTGAAATCTGCACAGTTTGCATCTATAACTATCTCATCTAGGTCTACATCTACCTCTTTTTTCCTATCTCTGCTTGTAATATATCCCATACTATTCCCCAAAATGCCTTAGAACGTATTCCGCCCTTCTATTTCTCTTTTTCTCTAGATATCCTTGTCCCCTACTATTTCTATAACTTATTTGTTATTATCTTTGTGTGTCCATGCTATCGTCCTCATACATCTGAAGCACAGCATTTCAAAAGGCTGCTACCGTTTTTCTGTCTGCGTTTCAGACTGCCCGTATTTCATAGGCATACTATGGTTTGCTCCACACATATGCTTTCAACAATTTTCTTCTTGTTCTAGGTTTGTTGCTTTTCCTCATAGGCGCTGTTCTTTCTTGTTAGATGCAGTTCGATCACCTTCTATCGTTTTACAGTTATACGCTCTATTTCTCCGACCTTTAGTGGTTGTGAAGGGAGGTAAGCAACCTGTGGCTGCCAAGTTCCCCCAACACTTAACCATTTAACGATTTAATATATTTTCCAATTTATCTTTTCGCACAGCCAACATTAGTTGGAGATATTTCGCAACCAACAACTAGTTGTTTATACTAATCATCAGATTTATCTGCGCTTATTTTTTCGTCATTAGGTTTTCCATCTCAAAACTGGTTGGACACGTGCCTGCACTTATTTATATTCTGAGCTATCCTATATAGTTCCCTGAAATTCTTACACAGCATGTGTATTCAGCTCGTTCCCCTTCTATTATTTTCTAATTTTATGCCCTATTTTACCGAGATTCAGTGAAGGAGGTTAAGCAACCTGTGGCTACCAAGATCCCCCAACACTTAGACATTTGCCGAAATAATGGTTTTCCAGTAAATCCTTTCACACACTTAAGATTATTCGAGAATATTGCCCAACCAATTCTTGTAGTTACTTATAATAATCATCATGTTTAAGCACAGTTATCTTTTTGTCATTAGTTTATCCATCTTGGGATTGATTGGATGCGTACCTCCATTGATTTCTATTCTGGGCTAGCCTACACATCTCCCTGAAACCCCTACAGCCTACATCTTTTACTATCTGTGTGCAGTAGTCTAACCTAGATCTGCCTCTTCTTCTCTTTTTTCCTATCTCTGCTTCTAATATATTCCGCACTATTCCCTCATGCCGTAGTATGTAGCCTATCATCCTATCTCTCCTATTTTTTTACCGTTATCCACATATTACTATCTTCCCCTACCATTTTTTGTACCTCTTCGTTCTTAACTTTATCTGTCCATGATATCTTCATCATACGTCTGTAGCACCACATTTTAAAGGCTTATACCTTTTTCTTGTCCGCTTCTCCTACTGTTCAGGCTTCATAGCCGTACAGTGCTGTGCTCCACACATATGTTTTAAGCAATCTTTCCCTTGTTTCTATGTTTGTGGTCTTTGAGCACAGTAGTTGCTTTTTCTTGTTAAATGTAGCACGACCTTGTGCTAATCTTTGTTTTATATCTTTGTGCTTTTTCCATCTTGCGTTATTTGGCTTCCTAGGTAGCAGAAATCCTTAACCTCTTGTAAGTTCGTGTTACATACTTGTATTCTTGTTTTTGATTTATTTTTCCCGCCTTTGCATACTAAAACTTTAGTTTTAGTTTTGTTAATTTTCATACCGTATCTCTCTGTTAGAACCGTTTCCATTTCATTAAGAGCAGCTTCTAACTCTTCCTTGCTAGACGCTAATACCGCTATATCATCTGTAAATCTAAGCATATCAATTTTTTGTCCCTGCATAGTAATTTCAAATGTCTTCCTGCATTTGACAGTATTCATTGCCTCTTCTATGTATAAGTTAAAAATCAATGGGGATAGGGCACATCCTTGTCTCACTCCTTTCCTAATATTTACTTCTCTACGTTCCTGCTCTAATTCTATTACTGCTGTTTGCTCTTTGTATAAGCTATGTACTATTCGTCTATCCCTATAACTCATTCCAATCGTCTTAAGTATTATTGACAAAATATATTTGGTAACCTCAAGTAAATCTTTTTTACCGAGTACACTCTAAAAAAGTTTAGGTGCATACAGAGCGGTTCATTAAACAAATACTGATTCAAATTACTGTTATTGTAAATGGAATACACCGTTTACTTTTCAACATTCAGATTCCCCGTAATATTTAAAACTAAAATGTTTACACCCTTTGGTGGCTATGTATATCCGTTCTCGAGATACTGTATTGTCAAAATTGGGTCAACTTCGGCACTTGTTGCTACGACAATAATCAAGATTTTTGTAATGTGTTTACACCATCGACCTTCAATAATAGGAAGCTTACAAAATGCATACCAAACTTCTTTAGAAAGCGCAATTCTATACACGGCGATTGCTTTATAGGCATGAAATGTATCGTCGATGAAATATTGATACCTATAGAAAGAATAGTAAGTTGCAAAGTTATTAGTAGCTAACAATAGCAAAATGAGGCTAGAAGTGCAAACAAAAACTAATACATTCATTATATAAGTAACCTAAAGGAACCCCAAAAGATAACTCACAACATAAAGCACATGAAAATAACTACTATTGAGTACGACTAACACAAAAAATAGTCGAAATGTAATCTTGAATAAATAAGTGTATAAGCAACAGAAATAATAACAAATTTAAACAAATGCTTAGTAATGTAAAGCCAAACAGTTTTAGCTACCGTCAGAAAAGGAACGTTTAACTTGTGTAAATATTTCAATTGTAATCAATTCAAATTCAGCGCGTACTCTATTCTTCGTACCTTTCTTAGTGAGAGGGGGTTGTTAATAGACAACGTCCTACTACTTTTCTCCAGATGTTTCATGAACCAGCAGCTACAAAAATACGCAAAAAACGAATACACCAATCGTCTATTTATTTGACAAACATTAAACAATATTGATGTAATTGTTAGCAAACTGTAACGTGGACCTTCTGAGTTCGTATATTTTACCTAGAGTTGTCACTAGTTGAACGTACTTTATCCGACCGTAGTTATAATTCGTTTGCTAGACAGGTTTAATACCTTTGTTTTAATGAATTTTTTTTAACCCTTTTGGACTTATTTGTTTAGAATCGCCTTTCTTCGTTAAATTTTTGCGTCAGGTGTATCTAGTACTAGTTGTTGTCATTTGTCTTATGCCCTATTTGAGTTTATCATTTAAGATTCTTCTAAGTCACATACATACCAAATTTTTTAGTCTTTGTTTGTTGTGTCAGTTCCATTTTGCTGTTGCTTGCTATTAACAACATTGCAATTGATATGATAACGCCGTACTCGGTGTAATGACGTTTTTACTTAACGCCACCGCTCTGTGTTTTTACTTCAAATTTAATCTTACTAATTTTATTATTATTATTATGCCACGGCTAGCCCTTTTTAATCTACACAGAGTGCACAACGTTACGATGATCAATTTTTCTCTTCTCCACCACTTTATGATTTGTTTAAATTGATAAAACGAAGTCAATTAGTTTCATATAATGAAAAGAAATATTATTTACAATTTTTAAAAAATATTTAAATACACCCTTCAATCAATCAATATCATATGTATCATTTATCCCAAAATTTATATGCTTTGAATTCAAAAAAAGTCACCAAAAACTACCTTTTTACCAAAGAAACCTGGAACGTTCTAGACTTCTCTATAATATATTACGTAAGTTTAACGTATGCAATGTTTGTTGTTGAATTACAATTCTTATATAAATTGAGTAAATTCAGTATTGAAATTTAAATAGAAAAATATCTTAAAATTAAATATATCTGACTTGCTACAGGATGTTCGGGTTGTAGATCAACACCCCTTTGTTGTCCTCATTCGTCTATCACTGCTCTGCTTAGCCGAACCAATACTTGATTACAGTTACCCTTTGTTTTCCATAAATTACTTCGTGCTTCTTTATTTTATACACCTTGAATCTTGCAACTCATAATTGTACCAAAATATAATTGTCGACGCTGATTTGAAATATTATATTGACCCAGATTTGAATTATTTTTGTCGACACATACTTGAAATATTAATAACGACGCAACTTGAATTATTCAGGAATACACCACAAATTTGAAATGTTGTATCGATCAAAATTTAAAATATTATCATCAACATATTCGAAATATTCAGAAATATACCACAGATTCGACATGTTATATCACAGATTCGAAATCGTTAAACGGCAAAAGAAGTCTTCGTATTCGTTGCACTATTATCACTGTAACATACACTGGATATTCTATTATATTTAAATTACGCGTAACTTTCTGGTTAACTAACCCGTCTTGTCATTGCTCTGTGTTATATATAAGCTCTTCCGACTTACATGTGGGCTGGATTTTCAAGCAGTTTTGCAGATATCTCAACCAACCAGGTCTTTAATATTCCCTGCATTCTGAAGTTGTT
Organism: Platerodrilus igneus; assembly: GCA_036346225.1. Classification (NCBI taxonomy): domain Eukaryota; kingdom Metazoa; phylum Arthropoda; class Insecta; order Coleoptera; family Lycidae; genus Platerodrilus; species Platerodrilus igneus. The sequence goes on along the minus strand of JARFIW010000454.1, from coordinate 2,751,176 downwards.
TCTAATGTAATTTCTTTGGTTTTCCGTGTAAGGTTTATTTGCTATTGATACATAGTTATCTTTGCCAGACGTTCAAGCCTGTTGTTTTGTATAGGTATCGCCTTTTGGATAGTTGAACAAAATAAATGATGTAACTTCAATGCTGTTTTTGTTTATGTATTTTTATGCGTGTTTGAAGCTGCGTTTTCTTATCAAAAATGTTTATTGTTACAGCGTAATTGCGTAAAGCTTTGATAGGTTTTACTTCTTATCTTCGTATTTGTTTTATAACTAATTAGACACTTCTCAACGCGTGTTTAATTACATGTACTATCATTTCTTCTGAATACGCGTTCTATTGTTGAAAGGTATGCTCACTGGCATAACTTGAAATGAATAACGGTATATATACTGAGTGTTGTATGCTTGCTATTTACATAATATACGAATTACCTATTTTTCTGCTAAATACGGGTTCTATTGTTGTAAGGTATGCTTACTTGCTTCGTTTAGAGCTAATTACGGTCTATATACTGAGTGTTAAATGCTTGCTATTTACATAATTTACGAATTACTTAATTTTCTGCTAAATAAATGCAGTTTTCTTATTTCTATTGCAATTTATGGTTACTACACGACCCTTACTACTCAATACACCCCTAAACAACCCCTTATCACAGCAATATATATATATATATATATATATATATATATCTTAAGAACGATTTGTTTTACGAATATAAAACCTGTATCATTTAGTATTCACTTTTGTCATAAGGTATTAATTTGTGAGAAAACATACAAGATGTTCCACTTTGACAAGAACCAAGAATAGTTACGTTTCGCATTAAGCAGAACCCTCGGATCATAGTCTTGGTCATGAGCTTCATTTGGCGCCTTTGGCGCCTCTGAGTCCTACCTTTACTCAGAGTAACAATCGTACGTCCCATTTGTCATGATATTGGATAATAAGCAATAATTATTATTAACTAACACACACAAAACACAAACACGCACACACATGCGCGAACACACGCATGCACCCACGTATGTACGCACGCACTCACACGCGAACACGCACAAACGCTCACACACACAAACGATTCTGGAAAGACACGGTGTAGACGAGGTATTAGATCCGCAGAGGCACGAACAGACATGGCTAGAATGACACAAATTAACGTAAAAAAAGTGTGCGCCATTTCCTCTTTAGAAGGAAGGTAAGATCTGGAGAGGGAAAGATTCAGAAAGGATAGACACGGAAAATGATGAAGATACAATTTATATGCAAGTAATCCTACAAAATAACTATAAAAAAAATACAAATAACAATAGCTATATTTGAAAATTCAATATGCAAAATTTTGTAAAAATATTTAAAAGATAGAATAAACATAGGATAAGTCGTAAAACAGGTGTATTTTTCAGGTATATTGTTAAACGATATAGAAAAGAAGAGTTAGAATCAGCTCTTAATGAAATGGAAACAGTCCTAACAGAGAAATATGGTATGAAAATTAACAAAAATAAAACCAAAGTACTAGTATGCAAAGGAGGGAAAATAAATAATAAACTCGAATATAAATAGAAAACGAGAACTTACAACAGATTAAGGATTTCTACTGCCTAGGATGCCAAATAACGCAAAATGAGAAAAGCGCATAGGATTAGTTTACTGTATAACTATGATCCCAAAACGGTTTGTCTTATAATAAATAGTCAAGAAAATCGGCTAAAAAATTTGACACACCTACCCTTGCAGAAAGGAGTACAATATAAATGAAATGTGTAAATTTTTTCAAGCCGCAATCTAAATAGATCTGAATTCAAAGTAAATTATTATCCGCAAGGTTTACCATTGCTAAATACTTAGAATGCAATAATAACAGCAATTAAGCTTACATTTAAACTAAAATGCTCAAATATACAGCAATCCATAAAGAAATGAGATTATGAAGCTACAGATATATTGAAAGTGTCGTATCTAAATTAGGGCAAGAACGAATGTTATACAACCAAATTGATCATAGGCCATATAATAGTCTTCTGATACTGCAAGATGAATGTTTCAATATGGAATCAATAACAAATAACCATTTGTTAATATTTTGTTTGTGTCGCTTATAAATAAATTTATATATCTAATTTCAGGCTGCAAAATTTGGAGATTGTTTGTTCGATTCCTTGTGGTATGGTAAATATGATCGACAGATATGGAGGTCTTGTTGCTTTGCCATTCAGAGATCACAAAAACAAACCCAATTTGTTGCAGCAGAACTCGTAACATATGATGTAAAGGCTCTATTAACGGTAAATATAACAACTAACATGCGTACAGGTACTTGTGCATGTATGCATGTGTGCGTGGGTGAAAGTGCATGTGCGTACGTGTACGTGCGTGTGCGCTCGTGTGCGTTAGCTTGCGTGTGTGCATGTGCGTATGCGTATGCATGCGTACGTGCGCATGCGTGTGCGTGCGCACACGTACAAGGTATGCACGCGTACATGTGCGTGTGCGTGTGCGTGTGCGTGTGCGTGTGCGTGTGCGGGTGCATATGTGTGTGCGTGTGCGAGTGCGTGGGCATGTGCGTGTGCGTGAGTGTGCGTGTGTGCGTATACGTGCGCATGCGCGGCTGCGTGTGCGCGCGTGCGTGTGCATGCGTGTGTGTGCGTGTGCGTGTGCATGTGCCTGCGGGTGTGCATGTGCGTATGCGTGTGCGTGTGCGTGTGCGTATGCGTGTGCATATGCGTGTTCGTGTGCGTGTGCGTGTTCGTGTTCGTGTGCGTGTGCGTGTGCGTGTGCGCGTGCGTGTGCGCGTGCGCGTGCGTGTGCGTGTGCGTACATAAGCGTGCATGTGCGTGAGCTTATCCATATCTCATTTCCAACGCAATCGACGGAATTAAATATTTCCTGATACCATTTTAAAGTTCCATTGAGGTTCGAATATCACAAAATTGCATTTATTGTTAATTAGTTAAAATCATCAGTTATGATCTTCTACCAAAATTATTCATATAATTACTGTGATGAATCTGCCATTTACTTCATCAAATAATTACGCTATGTTACTTGTGAAACCACAATTAAACAAATTTCAAACCACTCCTATCCGATAAGTCTTATGTCATAAAATAATTTAAAGCAAGTAACTCTGCTTGTATCTTATATGTTCGATACCGTAAAAAGAGTTAATTGTGAATGTCGAATACTGAGTGAATGAATACTGAATGAATCCGTTGTAAATCAGTTCCTAGGCGGCTCCGTGGTGTTGTTGGCATGCGTGTGACTACTACGTCCAAGGTCCCGGGTTCGAATCCCGACACGGTCCGCTTGAAAAATGTTTGGCGAGTATTTTTTACATAAATACGCCCTCGTTCGGATGAGAGGTAAAATGGAGGTCCCGTGTGTGAGTGTTCTCACGCACGTAAAGAGTCCTACCTTTCTTGGAACAGCAAGGGTTCGGCAAAATTCAAAATTTTTCGGGTAAAAAAAACTCGCTTCCTGGCCAATGTAGTAACTTTCTGGTAAAGCATTGGAAAAAAATCACATGTAATTCAGTTCCTGTTTATGTACAAAAATGAAATCAATACGTCAGATACCAGGTCCTTTCAGTTCTATTTCGAAACGTGACACATCTAGGTTTTGTAGTATTTACGCCGATTTCACGATTTTAATGAGCTATTTAGTGTAAAGCTA